>CM042161.1:15172243-15212235 GCA_023376005.1 Doryteuthis pealeii | reverse complement strand
TACTTATTGTTTTTAGACTTGACAGCTCAAAGGTCATATGTGTCGGAAAACTCATTTCCTTTCAAATTTTCAGTTGTTCATGAAAAGCTGTTTTGTATATTTGCATCCAAGAATTATGGATATTGTCTGAATGATATTGTCCGAATAACTTCCATGGAAAAATAACAATAGAAAAATGAGACTTAAAAAGAAGATTAGTATTAGTTGGATTATTCGGACTATTGTTCCTTCATCTTCATTGTTATCTGTACAACGTTTCGGCGATGTGCCCTCCCGCCTTCTTCAGGTATTTTTTGTCGGACTTTGGAACCTTCTTGTCGTAATCGGGGAGCCATCATGGAACTTTGACATTGTTTATCATTTCCGGATGGATATTCAACTTTTTCTTTTTTCCGAACTTTTTTATTTTATTTTATTTTTTTTTTAACATTTTTGGCATGGTTGATATGCTGTCGAACAAAAACAAATTCTTTTCTACACTTCCTGAGATGTTAATCTGCAATTTTTGGTTGTTGACTTCTCTTGTGAGTAATCAATGTTAGTAAAGAATTTACAAAAAGTGTTTTTAAGTTGATTTGAAAACCATCGTTGTGTTGTAATGCTAACAAATCCTTCAACTTGAAATAGTCAATCCTCTTACATGTGGTAGGCATTTCAGGTAGCTGTTGATATTTCTCTCACGTTCCTTCTTTTAGCCCCCCACCCTAGAAATTTTATGGGCCAGCAGGCCCCGACACTAACTTTTTTCATGACCGTCCCGAACAAAAATTATCGACTGTCCCGAATAGGGTTTGGACCGTCCGAAATCAAAATATTTTTGTTTAATTCATTAGCATCATCTATACTTGTCAGTCATCAATTAGCAGAATAACATGTAATAAAACATTAGAAAAGCGAAGCAGTTGACAGAAAACATTTATTTATAATCAAGAATAATAAAATAAAAAATTTATAAACTAAAATTTATTCTATTTCCATCTTTATGCAGCACATTCCAATCATAAAAAATATATACTGTGTGACTGTGTCTATTCTTCAATGTTGTTGCCATTAGTAATTTTAAGTCTAGAACTAGACCGGTTTTTTGAGGTCCCCAGGGGGCATTCAGGGGGGGGCAATCATTGGTACGGCCAATATTGGAATGTAGTACTAATTATAGGAAAAAATTTTACCGTCCCCGGCAAACTGTCCCGGACGACATATTGATCATCCTGGATGTAATTTTTATCGTCGATGGGACGGTGTTAATGTCAAGCCCTGGGGCCAAGTATTTATTCCTTTGAAATTTACTGCTTATATACTTTAACACTTTAGCCGACCTGTTGGTGGGGCTGTAGAATATGCTGACTGCACCTTTGCCGAGGGGTAAACCCCACCAAATTGGACCACCTGTTGGCCATGGATGGCAACCCGTGATACTTAAAGATGGAATCTTGGTAGCTGAGCAGTCCATGACATGCAACACTCCACTTTGGCTCTTACTTACCCTAACACCTATATGATTGTCTCAACCATATTGTTCTTAGGACAACCCCAACCTTTTTTATCAGAAAAGTGCTAGAAGGTGCAGCACCCATCTAGTTTGTTCTCTAAGCGCTTCATTAGGGTCCACGTGGTGTTGCCATACAGTAGCACTGATATGGCTACAGCTAGGAAGAATTATTGCTTTATCTTATCTGTGAGATCAGATATCCATATGATTGATAATCTGTCAATTGCAGTCCACATCTTTCCTATGCATTCTTTGACATCACTTTCAGTAGATGAGTTATTACTACCTAGGTATGTGAACTCATTGACTAATTTTAGGAGCTTACCATCTAGTGTGGAGATGTATTTGCTTCATACCCCACTTGTATGGGCTGGGCCCACTCACAAGCCGAAGCTCATGGGTGGGAAAGAACAAAAATTGGGTCCATTCCTTCGGCATTCCCCCCTCAAGGGGGGGAACCTCAAGCGCTGGGTAATAAACCCAGCCCTGCCCCTTTAAGTCAAGGGGGCAGGTATTGCCTGGGGGATAGCTGCCTGGGATCGACACTATTAACTTGTAAGGTCCAGTGGCCGAAGCTCACTGGACCCCCGGTCGAAACCGGTGTTAGATATGTTGGACATATCTACATCTATTTGTGGAGATGTCCATCTTGTTTAAAACACATGGACTCAGTTTTATTGGATTTCATATAGAAGCCAATGCTTCTTTATATGTTGTATTAAGTCATTATTTTCTTTGTATATCCTAGTAAGTAGAGTCATTGGAGTGGCCTATTATTGGTATCAGCGGGGCAGCAGGGTAGTCTATCCCCTTTTCATTAGTGCTACACCAGGGAGATTGTTTTGTTGAGGTGGAGTGCCACACCTACTGTCAGCTTCTTACTTTACCGCACAGATCAGATTACCCAAGCTATCTTACTTAATACACTGAGTTGGTGGGGACCGGTATCAAGATTATTATACCTTTTACATATTGAACTATTTTATATAAGTAAACATCAAACATTGTAATAATTAGATTACTATACTGTTGTATATCCTCAGGTCCTACTAGTTATTAACTAAAAGTTAAAACTTTTAAATTTTGTTGTAGTTGTACTAAAAAAATTGAGTGCAACACAATAACTTTTAATATGGTCTTTTTAACTCTTAACATCCTGTTAAGAATTTTAAGTCCACAGTCTCATTCCTATAACCATTTATCAATAAATGGCTAAAAATGGCCTTTTCATTTGAAGTTACCTGTTATTTCCCATAAATCAAAGACTTCTAAATATTTTTAATATTACATTTAAACAAAGTCCAGATCCCCATTCCTATAAGGATTTATCAAAAAATGGCTAAAAATGGCCTTTTCATTAGAAGTTACCTGTTATTTCCCTTAAATTAAAGACTTCTAAATATGTTTAATATTACATTTAAACAAAGGCCATCATTTGGGGCTAGATTAGGAAAATTAATGTGACTTCAGGGTGGGTGGAATGAGGCAGTATAGGATGTTAAGAGTTAAATATGTAAATGTTTCTCTTCCCTAATCTATTAATAATGGAGAATAGGTCTCTATTTGTTGGTAACCAAAACTATGACACATTATCCAAAATAGTTATAATATAGAATAAATACACTCAAAATTTGAACTTGCAACCTTAGACAATCCTCATTGTTTTTAAAACAAGTTTTAATAAATACATAAATAAATGATATATTTATGTTTTATTTTAATCTATATTTAAAATCAAAAGTAAGTTTCTATTTAAAAAATTTTTTATTTATTTTTTTAACTTTAATAAATTTGATTTTACTTACTTATGGTACTAATTCATTGACATTTAATTTTTAACTCCCAACCACGCAGGCAATATCTTTCAAAAATTAATTTTTACATCGCCCGGAGGTTTTTTTTTTTTGTTTTTTTGTTTGTTTTTTTTTTCCTAGTCTAAATAATGAACCTTATCTTTCACATTTTTTTTTCTGAGATACCTAAGCCAGCCTCTTCTTCTAATATTCTCAAAGTACAATTAGGTCAGATAAATTTTAGGATGACATTAATAAAACTTGACTCATGAATTTTTGGATGAAACTTATAAGCAAATTATTTGTGGAATGTCTGATATTCATTTTTATTAAGTATTTTTTATTTTTATTTTATTTTTTTTTTTTTGTAAATTCAAACAATGTGGTCATTTGATAAATAGAATGTTATCTATGAGATTAACTTAAAAGCATTCATTTTTCTTCAGAATATTTTTCACATTCTGAAGATTCCTGAAGAAGTCTAGAAAGGAACAAGTCATTGTGTCCCGATTACGCATTGGTCATACAAGACTAATGCACTCCTATATACTCAAACAAGAACAACAACCACAATGTGGAACATGTCAAACACTTTTGACTGTTAAAAACTTATTCATGGAATGCAGGTTTTTTGCTCACATCAGAAACTGTTATTTTAAAGCAAACAATATGAAAGATCTATTTGAAAATGTCAACATGGAGGATATTCTCTCTCTTTTGAGGGAAATAAAATTATACCATAGAATATAGATATGAACTTAATCAATACCATACAACATTATCCCCAATGGTGCTAACACATTGTTAGAACCAATTACTAAAAAGTATAAATATAAATACATGATATTTATTACTTCCTAACCGTTAGACATGACCTAGCCCGAGACAGGTTGATATGCCGTTAAAATCAATAAACCAACCCTGAATTTGGTTTTGACTTTAGTCATGTTGAGCTTTCAGTAGCTGATTTTGTTACCTCCTCGATAGACGTAACCCTTAAAGTAAATCTGTCAATAGTTTTGCTATTATTGATATAATACTTGACATGAAAGCACCTGTTAATCCTAGTGATTACTGAATCAAGATGGTACCAGCTTTCACTGATTGGTTAATCAATTCCAAGTGATTTAGTAACAATAAAATAAGATAGTCAGATACAAGAATATCTTAGTAAATAAAGCAAACCAAGAATTATCGATATTTACTAATGGGTAATTAAAAATGCATTTGTCATTTAACAGGAAATTAATTAGTTCAAATTGACAGTTTTACACTGTGCGTTCTAAAAGACAGTTTAATATTACTATTATTATTATTTTGGTATACATATTTACCCAACCCCTCCACCACATGCAGGAATAGTTTTAGGATTTCAAAATTTTCACCATAGTGCGGTTTAACCTTCATTATGGTGTCTTAATATTATTGAAATTTGAAACTTTGTAAATAGGTATCATATCTTGTGGGTATATGCTCTCCAGGGAACCCCTTTGATGAAAATGAAATATTCTTATCCAAATACCCTGGGTATATATAGTTTCAGAATATATATGGTTATGGAGGTCTATCTCCAAAAACCCTAATCATAGAAATCACAAATTTTCAATATAGGAGGTTTCACCACCATTATGGTGTTTTAATATTACTGAAATTTGCTGAATAGACATCATATCTTGTCATTTACCTATGGTTTTAAATTTCTATAAATCAAACGGAAAAACAATTTCAGCAGAGGTTTGTGTCCCCCCCCCCCCGGGACACCTTTGATTAAAATGAAATGTGCTTAATTATCAAAGTGCCTAGGGTAATGTAGTTTCAGAATATATATGATTACGGAGGTGTGTGGTTTAATGGTTAGAGTCGTAGGAAATACTTGTCGGCCCGAGTTCAAATCCTTGACGTGGCTGTTTGCATTTCACGTAATGCTAATACTCTTGGGAAAGGTATGAATCCATATATTCTTCCCCAGCTATGGATAAATAGTGGGGCAGACTGCACTCTTTAACCTTAGATAGGTAACCAGTCTTGGAGAAGGAAAACTCTGAATTGAAACCTGTTAAACTCCACTTAAGAATTTGACTTTGTGTCGCATCCTGCTCGTGCAGAGGGGCTGGTAAATATATATATATATATATGGTTATAGAGGTCTATCTCCAAAAACCCTAATCATAGAAATCACAAATTTTCAATATAGGAGGTTTCACCAACATTAGGGTGTCTTAATATTATTGAAATTTGCTGATATTTTGTGTATAGGCCTACTTTCTGGTCATTTACCTATGGTTTAAATTTCATTTAAATCAAAAGGAAAAAAATTCACTAGGGTGTATATGATCCCCTCTGATCAAAATGAAATATACTTATCCAAATACCCTGGGTAATATAGTTTCAGAATATATATGGCTATGGGAGTTGTAGAATAATCACACTAAGTTCCAATTACCGTCGAATTGGTAAGACAAGGCAACAAGTAGTTGTAACTGAATACGAATCTAATCTTGTCGCAATACTACTGCAAAATGAAAGGGTATTTATGAAGCCTCATAACATCATAGAAACCAAGCAGCCAATCAGGATTCGAGGAATGAAATCATCCAAATACATAAATGGACTATTCTTGACTTCCATAAATACCAGCTATCTTGGGGCACTGGCAGTTGTGCTTAGCCAGTTGCTGTTGTTCAAACCAACAGTATACTGACTGACTGACTTCAATAGGGGTCTATCTTCAAAACCTTAGGAAGAGATTGAGAAGAAATAAACAGACACGAACTACAAATTTGTATTGTAGTGTGGCTATTTCCTCAGAAGGAAATGCTACGGAGAAGGGTTATCATCTGTAACAAATAAGTAGAAGATAAATCACTCCCAAAACGAAGCAACTGCAACGGAAAAGGAAAAAAGGATGTGACACTAGGTCAATTTCTTAAGCGGAGTTTAACAGGTTTGAATTCAGAGTTTTCCTTCTCCTAGACTGGTTGTCATAACAAGGTCAAAGAGCCCATATATAACACAAAAGCATGTCTAGGCGTGTGGCATAATGGTTAGTCATAGGAAATGGACTCGTTCAACTGAGTTCAAATCCTAGATGAAACTTTGCATTTCACATAGAGCTAATACCCTTGGGGAAGGTATGAATCCAACTATACTCCCTCCAGCTATGGGTAAATAGTAGGGCAGACTGGGCTCTTCAACTTTGGTAAGGCAACCTGTCTAGGAGAAGGAAAACTCTGAATTGAAACCTGTTAAACTCCACTTAATAAATTGACTTTATGTTGCACCCTGCTCATGCGGAGGGGTTGGTAAAGCACTCTGACAGTGGGTCTTAAAATACACTGACTGTATCCCCTAAAGAGAAGTAATAATACTCCTCTAATCTAAAGGGGTTTTCAGAGTATGACACTGAACTGCATTTGATGGTGAGACTCCAGTACTGGGGAATTACTCCCTGGTAACTCTGACTTAGTGGTAGTACCTGTTAGTCCCCATCTATGGGTCAAATAGATTTTATTTATTTATTATTATTTGTATTTGATAGGACCATGTGGAAAACATTACCTTAAAAAGCAACTACACAGGTTTCACCTAACAGATTATCAGGATAATTTTAACTTATATAATGTTATGCATTTGACTTATTAAACTTTCTTTTTAAATGTTTTTTTAAATTAAAAAAAAATTTTTTTACATTTTTTAGTTTATTTATGTCATATATTTGTGATTTTCTGGAGAAAAAAAAACAAAAATGCATTTTAATCATTGATAGAAAACTTGTATAAAAGTTAACTCTGAAATGTTAAAATTTGGCTGTATTTAGGTTTTGTATATTCTCTTAAAAAATCCAACTATATTGCAACATATTTGTGAGGTCTGCTAAAATTCTTGCAACTGGCAGATTAATTTCCATAAAAGTAACAGATGTTGATAATCTCTTAATTCTGTGAGATTAGGGAGGATTAATTTGTTTATGTTTAATGTCTCCTAAGAAAGTTGTGTAAAGTGTAAATACCAGTTCTTATTCTTCAAAGACGCGGGTGGAGGTCACTGTGGCATAGTGGCTAACACGCTGGACTGCAAAATCTTAGTGAGTTTAAACTCCAATTGTGCTATCATGTTCATTACTTATCTACCTAGCTTTTGTTTGAGTTTGAGTTTTGTTTAACGGCATATCAACCTCTGTGGGTCATTTAATGCCAAAAAGGTTATTTTGGATTTCAGACTTTAAAGTAGTGGTTCTATGGAGATAATTGGTTATGTTCTGTTATATTTTGTTGAAAAGGTTGCTTTTTTTAATAAAATTTAAAATGTTTTCAGGGTTTGTATTCTTGAAGATGTCGATGTACATTTCGACCTATTAGGTCTCATCAGCAAGGTTATAGGACATGGGAGACTGCTCCGTGTGTGACTCGAAACCTCGACTGCCAAGCTGACAGGCGGAGATTCTAACCACTACACCAGCTGGGCATTCCCCCTAGCTTTTGTTTGCACCATCCTCCTGCATGGCTGGGAAAAATTTGCCGATGAGGACTGGAGACCTGTGGAAACTTGGAATGTTTGACCATTATTGCCTCTGTTGCATCCTCCATGTTTGGTGGTGGAAATTCATCTCTAACACCATTGTTTGAGCAAGACGCAGAATCTCCTCATTCCAGTAGGCTCTTCTTACAAGACATCTTCGTTGGTTCGGTCATGCTCTTTGACAACCCGGTGACATTTTCCGTAAATTCATCGACCCAGGACCACTTCAGGGCTGGAAGAAGCACCAAGGGTATCGACTGAAAACCTGGTTGGTTGGGTTTTATGGCATGTCAACCCCTTGGGTTATTTTATGCTGAATACTTCTATTGGTAATTTGGTATTCAAAAATGTTTAATGCCGACAAAGTTTTGATAATTTCATTTTTAATGGATAATACAATTTTGTTTATGAACTCATGTTTTCTATTTAACCCATAGATGGGACCCTAACAGAAACTACCACTCTGGGTCAGAGTGGATCAGGGAGCAATGGTGATGAAGGGGTGCTCCACATTCCCCAAACCTGGAACCTCACCATCAGATAGTTTAATGTCATTCCCAGGACATGTAGACCCGCAGCCACCTCCTTCTAGCACCCATATGATAAATAGTTATGAAAATCATATAGGTGCTGGGGCTTGACGTGACCAGCCGATTGATCAGAGGGGGCCTCTCCGACTGCCTGTCTAGCCCAAGAAAAGCCTAAAGTGGAATATTGCAAGTCATGGACTGCTCATCCACCTGGATTTTATCCTAAGCATCACCAGTCGCCACCCACGGCCAACAGGTGCCCCCATTGGGGGAGACTGACCCCTCTGCAGAGGTGCAGTCGGTGCATTCTAATGCCCCAGCTGACAGGGCGGCTGAAAACCTGGCTCAAAGGAGTTGGTAGTATCTGTTAGGTCCCATCTATGAGTTCAATAGATTTTTTTTTTAAATAAAGTTTTAAAAAATGTGTTTAAAAAAATTGGACTAAGTTACCTTTAAGCACCCCAGGGGCAACCTGGATTCAGAGGGACATGTTTCGCTTTACACCGTCAACATCCGGTTGTTTGTTACCAGACGATTTTTAGACACTTTTTTTTTTTTTTTTTAATTATAAAACTAACTGCTAACCATAACAAACAACCAGAAGTTGATGGTGCAAAGCGAGACATGTCCTTCTGAATCCAGGTCACCCCTGAGGTGCTTAAAGGTAACTCGGTCCAAAAAATTGAGTTTGAAAGAGAATTGAATACTCAGCAAGAATGAATAAAACAAACACGTCTTCAGTATAAAATGACCCAATGGTTGACATGCCGTAAAATTCAATGAACCAAACCAAACCATCAAATAAGGTTGAATGAAGGGGTGGGTCTGGGGGGGGGTATTGTGACTTTGACCAGTGATAACGGAATTTTAGATTAGACATGTCTATTGAATTACTATTGACTTTAGTCTCATTAAGTTTTGGAGCCAAAACCTGGAAAATTATTGATGTGTCTGTACATAATGAAGCTCTATGAGAGAGAGAGAGAGAGAGAGAGAGAGAGAGAGAGAGGAGTTGAGGAAAGAACAGATTCTACAGTTTGATCTTATATTGTCATGCACAAGAAGCCAAAAGATTTGTTTGATTAAAAAGAAAAATGTGCTAGCTTTCTTTTCTTTATAGAATTTTTTTTCTATTCTTTATTGTTAGTGGTATTTCACATTTTAAAACCGAAGCTATGGAGTCGGAAGCAATCAAGGGATCATGGCAGTCGGGAAAACTATACCTATTCCAACTCCTGTTGAATTTACATTTTATATGGCCCTAGTTTAGTCTGTAAAGTTATACAGTACACACTCCAAATAAATAGATTATAAAAAAATCAAGGTTTGATATTTATTTTCTTGGTATTCTTTCACCTATATGATGGGATATTTCAAAGTTTACTATCTATTCTCCTCAAAACTCATTCTATTCAAATAAAGTCCTATTATTATTGTAATGTGAATCCTTCTGCTCAATTATAATGAACCAACCATCAGTTTTTGTACTTTGCTTATAGTAGGATCGCAGTGGTGCAAGAGCCTCTGTAAGTGGTTTAAAGTAGGCAAAGAGTTAAGGAGAGAGGCATTATGATCTATGTAGAGTGTGTGTGAATGCTTAATTCATTTATTAATAATTTATAGTGGTTGCTTAATTTAATTCTTCATTTTTTGGGGGGAGGGGCGGGTAGTTTAAATAAAAGAAGCCTACCTAGGACAATGGTAGTTTATTCCCTTTTTAAAGTATTTCCTTTTGGGCTTCACACATTTATTCCAGAATTCTTTCCATTGCAAAGAGCTACCTCATTGTGTTCTGTGGAGGTGCCTGTTTTGTAATGGTTATCACCATAGGAAATGGACACAGTGACAAGTGTTCAAATCCTGAATGAGGCTGGTTGCATTTCCCATAGTGCTAATACCCTTGGAAAAGTTATACTTCCAGCGATGGGTAAATAGTAGCGCTGGTTGATCTCTGTTACCTTGGTATGTCAGCTGGTCTAGGAGAAAGAAAACTCTGAATTCAAACCTTAAAACCTCTGTTTAAAAATTGACCTTGTGCCACACCCTGCTTGTGTGGAGGGGTTAAAGTACATACCTCCATTGTGTTTTTCTTTCTCTGAAGTTTCAGCTCTTTTTTTTTTTTCTTTTAGACTTTTTTTTTCTTTGAGATAAGCAAAAATATGTATGGAGACAAATCTGGACATTAGGGAAGGTGTTGCTGTTAGGTCTGAATTTGATATCTGGCAACAAAACAAAAAAGATAAACCCTGCATATATATATATATATATATATATATATATATATATATATATATATATATATATATATATATATATTAGTGTGAAATGGTCACTGTTTCAGCTTTTGCTGGAATGGTGTACCCAAGGCAGTATTAATTGGTAGAGTGCTCAATATAAAATAGAGCTGTTATATAATATAATAAGATAAATATATAAAGGTTTTACATATCTATTTATTAGGTGACAAAGGAACATTCACAACCATATTGGTTTCATGCGATGCATTCATCAGGTGAAGATGTTTCATGAGAGAGAGAGAGAGAGTCTATATATAGATAGATAGATGTGAAGAATATACTTGCTTGGTCATTATGCATACAGTGGTCACACAGTACACAAACTCACTCAAGTGCATCTCATTGCAAACCAAGTAGCCAATGGGAACATATCTATTCATGTATGGTAGTAACGTCCCTTTTGATTGGTTGCCAAGTTACATCATGGCCACACAACCAGTTTTACAGATATTAAAAATGGCTGAAACAACATGTTCCAAATAAATAGAAAATAAGAACCTCTTTAGTCTTAGAAATAATCCAAATAAACTTATTACCAAAAATGGATCTATATTAAAGGGGAGAGAAGCATGATAATTTATGTAGTGTGTGTTAATACTTAATTTTATCTTTTTTTTTTTTTTTTTTTTTTATCATTATTTATCCTTTTTCCTTTCTTGTTTTTAATTCATAGCTTGGTAAATTTTATTCTTTTTCTTTTTTTTAAAATTAAATTTATAACTGTTGGTCACCGTTATACTTTATATATATATATATATATAGTCATCCACAGACATGTGTTTCGACTTATGAAGTCTCATCAGTGTGGCTAGACATTCTGTGAGCTACCCGCAGCTGGGATAGAACTCTGATCGATTCAGCAGCAGTTGGACAGCTTAACCACTCGGCTATAGTCACCCACAGAATGCGGAGGAGATTTTAACCGTTTTCATACACACATCTGTCATAGAGTGCTTCATCCCTTTTTGTAGGAGAGTGTTGTGTTTACGCTTTAGTTGCCGGTTATCAGCGAGATCCCCTCCAAAGTGCTCAACCCCAGGGGAATGGGGAGCATATATATATATATATATATTCTTTGGTTGGGTACCAAGTTTCTTGGTATTAGGATGATTCTAAGCCGGTCCTTTTCTCCAACAGTATGTTGCTGCAGATTCAGGTCACATTTGAGAGCTCAATGTTTAATTTTAATACACATGGGTTTCTGAGACCCACCGAGTTTCTTCAAATCCCTTTTTTATTCAAACTGGCAAATAGTCAAATTCAGCTTACATTTATACATTTCCCTCCACTCTCTCTCTCTCTCTCTCTCTTATATATATATATATATATATATATATATAATTTAATTTATAACTGTTGGCCAGAATTCTTTTTTTTTTTTTTTTTTCTTTTTTTTTTTTTTTTATATTATTAATTCATGACTGTTGGTCAATTTTATCTTTTTTTAAAAATTAATTTATAACCGTTGGTCAGTTTTATCTTTTTTTTTTTTTTTTCTTATTAATAACTGGTTGATCAATATTTTTATTATTATTAATTTTTTTGGTCTATTTTATCTTCTTTTTTTTTTTTAAATAATTCCAAACTTGTTTTTGTAATTTCTATCTTAATTTGATAATTCTTGTGATTCTTTCATTTTTTTCTTTCTTTCCAACAATCCTTGGATTCTCTTGAACAATTCTGACCAATTTTGATTCTTTTCTTCTAGATATTTCTTATTTTTCTCCTGATCTTAACAAAATACTTCACATTCCTCGTAGACTTGAACTAAAAGTCTGTACATCTACTTTAAAACTTGGTTGGAAATAACTTCAAATAACAATTTGGACTTATGTAAAGTAACAATACACATTTTTATATTGTCAATGTATTCTTTAATCTTCCTCTTATATTAAACTAATATTATATGAACATGGCTGTCATGTAAAGAACAAGATTATAAACCATTTAGTCAACTAATACCCACTTGCTTTTTAGTCTTAAATCTCAATGGGTGGTCTATAAATAATATGAATACTTTTGGCTACTTCACATTCATTATTAAAATTTTGTCAATTTAATATTTATATTTTCAAACCTAAGCAAAACATTTAAATTGTCTTTTTGTTCCATCTTTTTAAAAAAATGTTGTTTTTTGGGTTTTTTTTTTTTCAATATTGTGTGAGGGTGAGTCAAAAGTTTTGCAATATTTTGCTTACATGAGGCACAATTTGGCAGTGCATCTCAATTCCAAATTGGTAGGTGAATATTTATTGAAAACAATTCTATATTTCCATTGTAATTCATATCTTGCTATTATACGAGGGTGAGTCAAAATTTTTGCAATATTTTACTAACATGAGGCACAATTTGACAACTATGAATGCATTTGCCAAGGTTTTTGAAGGTGACAAACCTCAATTGACTGTGAGATGCTGAGCTTGCCTGATACTCTCTGAGTGTTACTCACTGGATTTACCCCTATAGCTTCAAGCACACTCAGAATCCAGTTTTATGTCTACCCAACTTTGTCCTATCTTCAAGGATCTTTAGATCTGAGCAAAATTTCTTGAACCATCTGTTTATTGTACTGTGATCAACTGCACTTAACAGTTTTTGGTTGTTTCCACAGTGGCGTTATGGACTAATTTGTAAAGCATAAGTTCATGAAATCGACTACATTGCACATTTATCTGTGTGGCTTTCAAATCAATCTTGGAGTGAAGTAATGCACAACCTGTCAACACACCAACTACCACAATACTATCACACACAGTGGGTATCTGATACAGCTTTAACTGCTTCAGTCACATGATATACATGTTACACACTATCACAAATATTACAAAACTTTTTACTTGCCCTTGTCCAACATCCTAACATAAATATACAGTTGCTTCTCTTGATGAATAAAAGAGTTACCTCCCATTATGGTGCATTGTGGGTAGAAGACAGGATGTGGAGAAGAGGCAGCCATTGCATATATATATATTTACTAACTCCTCCACACGAGCATGATGTGGCATAAGGTCAATTTCTTAAGCAGATTTAACAGATTTGAAATTCGTTTTCCTTCTCCTAGACCGGTCACCTAGCCATGGTTAAAGAGCTCAGTCTGCCCTGCTATTTGCCCATAGCTGGAGGGAGAATTGGATTCATACCTTTTCCAAGGGTATTAGCGCTATGTGAAATGCAAACATTTTCGCCCAAAAACATTTTTCGTTCTAAAAATAAGAGGAAAAATAAGCATTCTGTTTTGCTTATTATCTGATTCGATTGGAGCTTAGCTTTTTTTTTTTAATGACATAAAATAGTATTAACAGGAGGCACGTGGTGTAATGGTTACAGTCATAGGAAATGAACTCCTCGACCCGAGTTCAAATCCTGGACTAAGCTAGTTGCAATTCACATGGCACTAATATCCTTGAGAAAGGTATGAATCCAACAATTCTCCCTCTATCTATGGGTAAATAATAGGGTGGACTAAGCTCTTCAACCTTGGTACGGCAATTGGTCTAGGAGAAGGAAAACTCTGAATTCAAGCCTGGTAAACTCCGCTTAATAAACTGATCTTGTGTCACATCCTGCTTGTGCGGAAGGGTTGGTAAAGACATTAAATCTATTAATAATGGAGATTCGCTTCCGGGTTTTGTCTGTAACAAAAACTATGTCACTGCTTACGTCACATTACCCAAAATCGTCATAACAGAATAAATACTCAAAATTTGAACATGCAACATTAGACAGTCCTCATTGTTTTTTAAAACAAGTTTTAATAAATACATGACTGGTATTATATATCTATATATAGTTTGTTTTATTTTAATACATATTTAAAGTTTACATTTCAGATTGTTTTATTTTTTAATCCTTTAATGAATTTGATGATTTTACTTACTTAGGGTACAAACTCGCTGACATTGAATTTTTAACTTCCACCCCTCAGGCAATATGTTTCAAAAATCTATTTTTACATCGCCCGAAGGGTGTTTTTTTATTTTGCTAGTAGTATTAAGAGAATTCTGTGTGTTTGTGCAATATAACAACAGTTGAAAAGTGACCAACTCTAAGAAGTATAAAAGCCTCTAACAAGAGTATCAATAAAACATATTGTGCACTTGGTGCACTATTGAATGCGTTTACTTCTTTTATCTTTGTTTGCACCAACCAAAATATGTTTATTGATTAGTGCATCTGGCAGAACAGTAATAATTGTTAGGTTTTAAATTTCTCATCTAAATAAACTGCTGCTATATCATCAAACAGCAATGAAAATGTACACCATAGCTTAGAACAATCCCTATAGAGCCGGTTAGCTCAGTTGGTAGAGCGTCTGACTAGGAATCAAAGGTTCCTGGTTCAATGCTGGCCCACGCCAACTCAGCGTATGAGTAGCAAAGGGATCTGTATTGTAAAGTTGAGGAGCTGGTGGTAGGTGTGATGCTCTGCCTCAGATGCCAAAACAATCTCCTCCATCTAGCTTTAGTGAAAAGGGGATAGACTCTCTCGCTGTCTGGCTGATACTGACTTTAGGCCACTGCGTCGACTTTACTAATTAGGATAAGAGCAGAAATGGCGGGACATTGTTCTCAAAATGACATTTTTGTAAAGATGGAAATTTGTTAATTTAAAAAAAAAAAAATTTTTTTATAACCTAATATTAGGGCTTATGGTCAAGTCATGTTGAAAGCACTGTTTCCCGCTAGGTCACCGAAGTTAAGCATTGATGATCCTGTTTAATATTTAGATGGGTGACCATTTAAGCAAAAGCGGGTACTGTAATGCAACCTGATATCAAAATGATTTGATTCAGCATTAAATGACCCCAAAAGAGTTGATATGCCATAAAACCAACCAACCAACCTAATATTATTAATTTTGATCAAGAAGTTCTGTTAAAATTCTACTGCGAAACCCTGTCAGAACGCCCCCCCTCCCTCCTTTTTATATTGCAAAGTCTGAGACATTTCCATGAAACCAGATTAATAACTTATTGAAGTCAGTTAGTCTACTGTTGGTTTTAATAACAACAGCTAAGTAGAACTCAAGCAGTGTCCAAGACATTCATGGATCTGGGTGATTTGGGTCATTCCATTCCTTGAGTTCTGATTGGTTGCTTGACTGCTTAATTTGAATGACATTGTGGAGTCTTATATATACTTTGTCATTTTGCAGTGGACTTTGTAGCATTCGAGTTTGTATTTAAGTTACAATCGCTTGCTGCCTTGTCTTCCCGGTTCAACGGTAATTGGAACTTATTCTTCTTATTGATCTATTTCTTTGTACAAGGTCATAGGATTTCTTTGGAATTGGCCAGGTTTCTACAAAGACACATTTTTTTGGAATTGGCACAAATTATCAGGATTAAAAACTAAAGAGACTTACTATTTTTTTTTTATACGGCATATCAACCTCAGTGGGTCATTTAATGCCAAAAAAATTATGAAATAAACTCATTCTTGATGGGTACTCAATTTTTATAAACACATTTTTTTTTTATTTAACCCATAGATGGGACCCTAACAGGTACTATCACACAAAGTCAGGGTAGACCTAGGAGCAATGGTGCTCCACATTCTCCAGACCTCCAGAACTGGAACCTCACCATCAGTTAGTTTAATGTCATACCCAGGACATGAAGATCCTCAGCCACTGCCTTCTAGCACACATATGATAAAAAGGGTTGGGGGTTGCCATAAGGGCAATAGGGTCGAGGCAATTATATAGGTGCTAGGGCTTGATGCTTGATTGATCGAAGGGGGCTCTCCGACCACCCATCTAGCCTAAGTAGGGACCAAAATGGAGTGTTGCATGTAATGGACTGCTCAGCCATCTGTATTCCATCCTTAAGTATCATGGGTTGCCACCCATAGCCAACAGGTGGCCCTATTGGTGTAGGCTTACCCCTCTGCAGAGGTGCAGTTGGTGTATTCTAAAGCCTCAGCTAACAGGGCTGACAATACTTAAGACTTTATAACTTACAAGGGTTGGCTGAAACGTTCATTGACTGATTAAGATACTCTCATGGAATGCATTATGGAATGGACTAGCCTATCTTACCTTTTCTTAGTAAATGAACTGGACCAAGACTACTTGTGTACTGCTGTTCAGAACAGTCAACAGAACATTATGGAGATCATTACGTCTCCTCTGTCTCATTAAGACCTCAATTCTTATCTGTGTTAGTACAAACCTTTATTTGAATCTACTAGTATACCGAAAACATTCTATGTTCCAGTATACAACAATATTTGTCCAAATAAGGTTTATTTTTCAACAGTCACCCTTGCAGTCCACATACTACTTGCATTGGTGTTGCAGTGCTTGCATCCTATTGATCAAATCAATAATCAAAGATATTTAGTTTTTTTTTTTTTTTGTTCCCATCAAGAATGAATCAACATCTTTGGCATGAAATAACCAGACAAGGGTTGACATGCTGTAAAATCCAACCAACCAGTCCACCTTGTGGTCGACACATTTGTTCCATTGGTGTTGCTGCAGTGCTTGGATCCCATTGGTAAAAAAAAAAAGAAAAAAGTCATCAACAACAGATATGACATTATCATATAAACTTTTCAGTCCCCCCTTGCAGTCCACACACTTCTTCTATCAGTGCTGCAGTGCTTGGATCCCATTGATAAAAAAACCATCAACGGGAGATACAACATTATCATATAAACTTTTCAGTCCCCCCTTGCAGTCCACACACTTCTTCTATCAGTGTTGCAGTGCTTGGATCCCATTGATCAAAAAACCATCAACGGAGATACGACATTATCATATAAACTTTTCAGTCCCCCCTTGCAGTCCACACACTTCTTCTATCAGTGTTGCAGTGCTTGGATCCCATTGATCAAAAAACCATCAACGGGAGATACGACATTATCATATAAACTTTTCAGTCCTCCTTGGAGTCCACACACTTCTTCTATCAGTGTTGCAGTGCTTGGATCCCATTGATCAAAAAAAAAAAAGTCATGAACAATATATATGACATCCTCATATGAACTCTTCAGCCCATCCTCGTAAAATATAAATTCTATAAATAGAATGTGACTTATCACCAAACTCGATCGCTGCTGGTGGCAGCCTATAAGTACTAATAGTCAGGAAAATTATATTTGAAAAGCAATTAAAATATTTCAATAAAAAAAAAAAAGAAGTATTGAAAGGTAGATATAGAGTCATCCTTCTTCTACTTTCTGTTGTCTGATAACATTTTATGAGTCAATAGAAGTGGGTGAAAAAAATCGCAGTTTCTTCTGGTTTTAAGTTAAGTTGATGTTATTTCCTGGTTCCAAGGGGTCAATGAGTTTGACAAGCACATGCACAAACAAAAACTTGTGTAAATATATTTAAAAGAATATATTGAAAAATATGGACACTGAAAAAATAACATTGAAAGAAAATATCAAATTGTTGTAAATTTATGACATAGAAAAATATTTATAATAGAATATTCACTGAAATATTGTTATTAACTCTTAACATCCTGTTGAGATTTTTCTAAGTCCAGAGCCCAATTCCTATAATCATTTATCAATAAATGGGTAAAAATGGCCATTTCATTAAAAGTTACCTGTTATTTCCTTTAAATTAAAGATTTCTAAATATGTTTAATATTATATTTAAACAAAGGCTATCATTTGAGGTAGATTAGGAAAATGAATGTGACTTCCGGTCGGGTGGAATGAGGTGGTATAGGACATTAAGAGTTTAAAGAAAACATACAAAAACTTACTGTAACTCTCGGTTGTGCTGTCGTTGGCATCCTTCCATCTGCTAAAGACGATGGCATAGTGTCCATATTTTTTTTTTTAACTGCATCTGCATAAGTGGCTGAACAGGCCAATTTTTGAATGGCAATCTCTGGTGCAGTGACTGCAAACAAACAGTGATGCTTGCTGGAGTTGCTGTTGTCTCTTCATTTCTTTCTGGCCCTTTTTTATGTGGTGGTTTCTTTCCTTTCTTATTTCACTCCTTTTTGTCTCTTGTTTGAGGAGGAGGCGCCAGCCCGCTTGGTTTTCTGTACCAGCCTCCTATGTATTGGTATTCGATGTGGCATGTCTTCATGTCCCTCTTGCAGACGTCTTTAAAGCGCAGGCGTGTTCTCTCTACCGGTCAGGTGCACCTACTGTATAGCGAATTAGTAACTCTCTGTTACAGTTTGTATTTTAGTTAAGATTTTGAAAAGAACTAATGACGTTATATGAAACACAATCACAAATAGTTGTTTTAGGTTTCAGTTTCTTTGTTTAATGGCATATCAACCATCATGGGTTATGTAATGTCAAAGCCATCCTTGTAGCGGAACAGCAGTGGTACTATTTAACCCATAGCTGGGATCAGTTGCTTAGATTAGGGGTAATGGAATTTATTAACTCTCTGCCTACCAAATTCCCTCCCCCCGGCTATACCAAATTTTATTGGAATTTTTTACCTGTATGTTGGGATATTTCAAAGTTCACTATCTATTCACCTTAGAACTCATTCTATTCAAATAAAGTTCTATTATTATTGTAATCTAAGTCTTTCTGCTGAATCATAATGACATATGTGAGAGCTGCTGCCAGTGGCTTATGATAGGATCGCAGTAGTGGGAGAACCGCTGTGAGCAGTTTAAAGTTGGCAAAGAGTTGAATGTATGCATTGTAATCAGCTAAGACTATCAGAGATTGAAATTTTGATAACAATAGATTTTTTTTTAGTATTTAAATCATGTACCGGTTGGTCCGAAAGTCTTGTCACCCCTGCATATTGTTTTAACTTTTATTATTTTTTGTTTTAATAATATAATATATAGAAGTTATGTAATTATTTCACCTCCTAAAAAATCTTTAAAAATTAAATTTTCTAGAATTTCAGGTTGTATTATGCAATTATTTTATCTTTAGATATTGGATTGAATAGATTAAAAATAAGTTTTTATAAAATGTGTTTTAAAAAGATTGTTTGAAAAAAAAAAAAAAAAATTGAATATCCAGCAAAAATAAATAAAACAAAATGTCTTCAGTATAAAATAACCCCCAAGGGTTGAAGTGCCATAAAATTCAACCAACCAACAGAGGTTTAAACTTGGGTCACCAATTTCATTTCCTCTGACAATAACCATTACACTGCAGGCTGAGCAGCCAATGGGAGCATATCTGTTCATGTATGGGCAGTAAAGTCCCTTTTGATTGGTTGCCAATCAATTAACATCAAGGCCACACAACCAGTTTTACAGACATTCAAAATGGCTGGAAGATGTTCCAAATAAGTGGGGGACAAAAGACCTTTTTTTTCTTAAGAATTCAACACCTGATGAGGAGGGGGTGGGACAATCTGTGAAACGGATACACTAAAACAATGTAGTTACGGCACCAACAGTACAAGAGTTCCATTGTCGACACAAACCTTGGAATTTTAAAGTTATAAATATCTCGACAGTCAGTACAATTTGTTGATTTTTTTTATACTGTATAAAACAGGTTTTCATTAATAAAGAAACCAAAACAAAACCTTATTTTATCTAAATTTGTATACTAAAAAAAAGTAAAGTCATTAGGGTGGCCTAAAGTCGGTATCAGCCAGACAGCAAGGGAGTCTATCCCCTTTTCACTTGCGCTGAAGATATTTTGTTTTATTCATTCTAGACCAAGGAGATTGTTTTTTAGCGTCTGAGGTGGAGCGCGACACCAAGGAAATTGTTTTTTAGCATCTGAGGTGGAGTGCCACACCTACCATTAGCACCTCACTTTACCACACAGATCCCTGTGCTACTCGTACGCTGAGTTGGCGAGTGCCGGTATCGAACCAGGAACCTTGCAATTCCTAGTCGAGTACTCTACCAACTGAGCTAAACTGGCCCTATAAATTTGTATACTAAAAAACATTAATTAACCGTACTGTTTTTTTTTCCCTGCATTATTACTATTATTTAGTATTATTATGATATATATATATTTACGCATATAAAGTGGCAGTTGTAGTTCATTTGGTATTGATGGTTTTGGGCAGAAACCATGTGATAAATGAGTCACGGTTGAAATCAATATACAACATATTACCAAATTATCTTCTCCTTATTTATTATTGAAGGAAAAAAGATTTTCTTTTCTGGGCTTGTTCACTTCTGTTTAGAATAATTAATTCAATTAGAATTTGAAGATTTTTGGTTTCAGTATTTATGGGGCTGGGTTAGCTCAGTCGGTAGAGCGTTCGGCTAGAAACCACAAGGTTCCTAGTTCGATACCGGTCCTCGCCAACTCAGCGTATAAGTAGCACAGGGGTCTGTGTGGTAAAGTAAGGAGCTGATGGTAGGTGTGGCGCTCCACCTCAGATGCCAAAAACAATCTCCTTAGTCTAGCACTATTGAAAAGGGGATAGACTCCCTTGCTGACTGGCTGATACCGACTTTAGGCCGCCCTGACGACTTTTACTTTATTTATCTTGAAGTGTTTGGAATTCTTAAAATCAAACCAACATTGGTTGGTTGGTTGGTTTGATTTTATGGCATATCAACTCCCATTGGCTTATTTTATGCTTTTAAACATTTTGTTAAACTACACGGACAATTCTTGTTTGACAAGTTTTTGTTTGATCTTTCTAACTGTCTGGCCATCTTTTTTAATATCCGAGTGGATTTGGTGTATGAATCCACCAAAGGTTTTACTACAAGTGCTTTCTGCACAACTTAGTGCCATCATCAGGTGTGAAACTGGTGAGATGTTTTTATTGTTTCTTTTTAAACAAACAGTAGCAGTAGGAATTAGGAGGAGGGGCTGCCAAAATATACTTATTATTTTCTGCTGAAAATATTTTGTTTCATTCATTCTTGATGGGTATTCATTTTCTTCTATTTAACCCATTGGTCAAAGAGATATGTATGACAATTACTTTGTTTAATGGCATATCAACCTTCATGGGTTATTTGGTAATCCTTAATTTTTTCCTCGTAAATTCATACCATAGAATAAACCGAACCTCCATTTTATGTCCGTGTTTTTGCAATAAATGTTTTATTTTTCTTGCACCCGTAATTTTACAATAGTAAATATATTTTCTTTATTTGTTAAAGAATAAAGAAAATATATTTAGTATTGTAAAATAACTGGTGCAAGAAAAATAAAACATTTATTGCAAAAACACAGACATAAAATGAGGGTTCAGTTTATTTTATGGTAGGAATTTACAAGGAAATAGTTAAGGATTACCGGTTATTTAATGCCAAAGCCATCCTTAGAGAAGAATAGTAGTGGTATTATTTAACCCAAAGCTGGCAGGATGAGTGGGTTCATACCTTTCCCAAGGGTTTTAGTCTGATAGTGAATGTAATAGTTGGACTGGAGTTGAAACTCGCTTACTACGAAGCCACAGTCCAGCATTTTAACAATTATGCAGAACCTTGTGGTATTCCTAGGCAGACTCTCTACCGACTGAATTAAACTAGCCCTAAACATAAAAATCAATATAATTCTAAACCTTTACAGTTTTTAAAGAGACAGCTTAAAATATGAATTTCAATTACTAATTAAAAATGTATGACCCAACAAAACAAGGGTAGTAATGTCCCCTAAATTCTATTTAACTCTATTAAGACTGGTTTCCAAGTGTATGAAATTTAATTTTATATAAAATCTTTATAAGTTTCCCTAATCCAAAAATCTTTCTATAAAATTAAATCCTTGCTTAATATTCATTTTAAAATGTTTAAAGTAACATCAGATTAAATTGATTTTATTATTGTAATTTTGTGATGCTCAAAATTTCTGTCAGTTTTTTATTTTTTATTTTTTTTTTAAGATGAGGAATTATCAAAACACCAGCAGGACTATAGATATACCACAGTATGATAATTTAATTATTACATTTGATATGTTTACTTAAGGTCCCATATATATATATCTGTTTAAAAATTATTTGTATTCGATAGCAAAAAAAAAATGTCTTTTTACAATGATTCTCTAACTAAAATAACCCTGGACAGGTTGGCATGTCATTAAAATCAATCAATAATTAGAAATATTTGGTTGTAGATTATTTAAAAACTGCTTCGTCACAGCTTCATGACCGATTTTTGTCTGATAAATTAAACTTTTAAGTGGTTTTGGTTAGCTTGGAGTTTTTTGGTTTTTTATTAGATAGATGGAAAAACAGATAATTTTGAGCATTCAACAAAAACCCCAAAAAACAAGAAAAAAAATGTTATAGATTAGAGAAGTGTGAAAGTTAACAAGTTGAGTTCAGGATATCAGAAAATTCTTAACTGATATGAGGAATGAAGCAGAGAAATCTTTACTGAGGAAATCTAATCTAAGATAAAGAAAAAAAAAACTTGGGTTATTTTGGGTCCTTTTTTTTTTTTCCTTTACTGATTTTTTTTTCTGTGCTAATTCCTTTTTATTTTTTTATTTTGCAAATCTTTTTCTTTGCTGATTATTTTTTTATTTTAATTTTTTTTTCTAATATTTTTATTTTTTGCTAATTTTTTTCTTTGCTATTTTTTTTTTTTTTTTTTTCTTGGCTTTTTTCTCTGCTAATTTTTAAAAATTTGTTTTTCTTTTTTTTTTTTGCTATATATTTTTTCTTTTTGGAGGGGGGGGGGGCGGATTTTTAAAAACTTGAAACAAAAAGAGCCCTTTCCTTTTTAATTAGTTTTGGTCATGTGAAGGAATCTTAGTGGGAGGTGGGATTAATTTGCCCAAACTATTACATAGATAAAAAAAGAAACACACATACCAATTCTTTTAATAAAAAGAAAATTGTTTATCAAAACTTTTGATTGACTAAGCAACTTGCACTTACATTATTTGTCTTTTTCCTTCCTCTGTCCAATTTTTTTTTTTTCTACTTTGCTTGAAATTTGGAGGTCAGTGCACCCCCCACACCCTCAACTTGTACAATTATGAGTCAGAAATATTTCTCTACTTTTCATTTAAATTTCATTAAAATGTTACCGTATATGCTCATGGATAGGTCACACTTTTTAAAAATCAAAACTTCTACCAAAATCAGTGATGCAACCTATCCATTCAAAATAAATATAAAACAACATTACTTTAACTCTTAACATCCTGTTGAGAATTTTCTAAGTCCAGAGCCCAATTCCTATAAGGATTTATCAATAAATGGCTAAAAATGGCCTTTTCATTTAAAGTTACCAGTTATTTCCCATAAATCAAAGACTTCTAAATATGTTTAATATTACATTTAAACAAAGGCTATCATTTGGGGTAGATTAGGAAAACGAATGAGACTTACAACCAGATGGAATAAGGTGGTATAGGACTTTAAGGGTTAATATATAGGTGCCTCCCCCCATTGGGGTGGTTTTACCCCCAGCAGAGGTACAGTCAAAGTATTCTACAGTTCCAGTCGACCGGCTTAACTGACTTATCTAGACTTTTGTCTAGATGTCTAGACTTTTAATTCATTTATTACATAAGTAAATAATGGGCATAAATCTTCTTTTTTTTTTTTTAAATCTTAAATTTCAAACATTTTGTTTTGATACATTTTAATCACACCTCATATAAACATAAATGTGTTCAAGTTAATTTTTCTCCAAGCCTCAATTTTAATGATTTATTTTTATTTAAAATAAATATTAGTGTACAAGCAGGACCTGTGTATATACCACAGTATGATAATTTAACTCTTAACATCCTGTTGAGAATTTTCTAAGTCCAGAGCCCAATTCCTATAACCATTTATCAAAAAATGGCCTTTTCATTTCAAGTTACCTGTTATTTCCCTTAAATCAAAGACTTCTAAATATATTTAATATTACATTGAAACAAAGGCTATCATTTGGGGTGGATTAGGAAAATGAATGTGACTTCCGGGTGAGTGGAATGAGGTGGTATAGGACGTTAAGAGTTAAGTATTACAACATTTGATATGTTTACTTAGCCTCGGACTAGGAACCTCAGGGCTCCGGGTTCGATACCGGCCCTCGCCAACTCAGCGTATGAGTAGCACAGGGATCTGTGGGGTAAAGTGAGGAGCTGATAGTAGGTGTGGTGCTCCACCTCAGACGGCAAAACAATCTCCTTGGTCTAGCACTGTTGAAAAGGGGATAGAATCCCTCGCTGTCTGGCTGATACCGACTTTAGGCCACCCCAACGATTTTACTTACTTAAGAGCTATTGCACACATATACTAATATGTATTTGGCATCACTGCAATCACTAATCTTTGCAATTTAATGATAAATAAAAATTAAAGTAGTCTTGTTTTACATTTATGTTTTATACATTCTTTAATATACATAATAGTATATGTATTTAAAGGCTTTCAAAGCCTTTCATATACACAATATATATATATATATATATATATATATAAGATTCCTACCAACTCAGACGCATAAAATAATCCCCCTGGTCTAGTGCTAGTCAAAAAGGGCTGAACTTGCACAAAGGTGTCAAAATTAGGGTGACCCAGAAAAAACAGAACCCAAATTATTTATTTATTTTCCCATTAAACTAACCTTAAACCCCTAAGCCTAACTCTAACCCCTAACCCTAAACCCCCCTAGTTAAAATTAAGTTTTATTACAGAATTTGTGGGTTCTGTTTTTTCTGGGTCACCGGTATACAGGGTGACTCAGAAAAAACAGAACCCAAATTATTTATTCATTTTCCCATTAAACTAACCCTAAACCCTAAATCCTAACCCTAGACCCCCATAGTTAAAATTAAGTTTTATTACAAAATTTGTGGGTTCTGTTTTTTTTATGGGTCACCCTAATTTTGACACCTTTGTGCAAGTTCAGCCTCAAAAAGGGATAGACTCCCTGACTGTCCTGCTGATACCAACAATAGTCCACTTAGCCTACTACTAGAAGAAGCGTGACATGATAATGATGAAAAAAATACCTATTATTATCCTTTGCACATTTTAGGAACCATATGACCTTTAGGCACCCCTTTTCGATCTTGATTAAGAAAGGACATGTTTTTCATTTACACCGTCAATATCCCTTTGTTTGTTAGGGGTTAGTTTTCTAATTTAAAAAAAAAATCTAAAAATTGTCTGTTAAAAAAAATGGATATTGACAGTGTAAATGAAAAACATGTCCTTTCTTAATCGAGATCAAAAGGGGGTGCCTAACGGTCATATGGTCCCATTTTAGTTTAATTTTGTCTTAACCGTATTTGTTGGTAGGGTGAGGTAATGGGCAGGTGCTTTTCATTAGCCTCCTAAGTGATACTTTTACATAACATTAACTTCATTCCAACTTAATCTTATAGATAAACATTTGATAATATAAAAAGAAGTGAGTATAATATCTTAAGTGAAGAAAATGATATTGTAGTTGTATTTGTAAATACCACACCTTTATGTGCACTCAAAAAACTGCAGGTTTCTAAGTGCAGGTGCACACCCAGCTATAAGAATAAATAGATGTTTACATTCTTTTGCATATATTTATCAGCTGGGTGCTGTTAGTCATGACTGACAAAGTATAAAGCAGTCATTATGTGGGCAAGTAATCTTCAGAGTAAGATTACAGGACCATTTTTACCTTTTAGGCACCATATTTTCGATCTCGATTAAGAAAGGACATGTTTTTCATTTACACCGTCAATATCCGGCTGTTTGTTAGGGGTTAGGGTTTTATAATTAAAAAAAAAAAAAATCTATGGATCGTCTGTTAAAACAACCGGATATTGACGGTGTAAATGAAAAACATGTCCTTTCTTAATCGAGATCAAAAAGGGGTGCCTAAAGGTCACATGGTCCAGATTACAATTCTCTATTTATCTACTTTCATAGTACAGTAAGGAAACTCTGGAGACAGATCTGTCTTTAGGGACCACCATGTTGGCTGGGGCCAACTGCATCTCTACAGAGGGGTAAGCCCCCCCCCCAAATGGGGCCACCTGTTGGCTGTGGGTGGTGACCCGTGATGCTTAAGGATGGAATCCTTGTGGATGAGTAGTCTATGATATACAACACTTCACTTTTGCTCTTTCTTGGTCTAGACAGGTGGTCGGAGAGACTTCCTCCGACCAATCAGCTGATCACGTCAAGTCCTAGCACCTATATTGTCCTGACCCTATTGCCCTTATGGCAAGCCCCAACCCTTTTTATCATATGGGTGCTAGAAGGCGGTGACTGAGGGTCTACATGTCCTGGAAATTACGTTAAACTCTATCGGATGATGAGGTTCCAGTTCTGGAGGTCTGGAGAATGTGGAGCACCCCTTCATCACCATTGCTCCTAGGTCCTTGTTGACCCAGAGTGGTAGTACCTGTTATAAAAAAATTGTATTATCCATTAAGAATTGATCTATTTCAAAACTTTATTGGCATTAGATGACTGAGGTTGATATGTCGTAAAACAAAACCAAACTAAACCAAACCAAACCTTCATCACCATTGCTCCCAGGTCCTCTCTGACCTGAAGTCATAGTACCTGTTAGGGTTCCATCCATTGGTTAAATAAAAAATTTGTTTACAAAAAGAATTGAGTTTAAAAAACTTTCTTCCAAACTATCACTACAACTCTTTCAAAACTTTGCTAGCATTAAATGACCCACTGTGGTTGATATGCCGTAAAACAAAACAGTGGCCATCCAACAATTCACTTCAACCCCTACTTGGGTTAGATGGGCAGTTGGAAAGGCTCTATCTGATCAATCTTTTGGTGATGCCAAGCCATAGCAACTATATGATTGTCCTGACTGTATTCTTCAGGAGAAGGGAAACTCTGAATTCAAACCTGTTAAATTAGCTTAAAAATTGACCTTGTGTCACATCCTGCTCAAGCTGATGGTTGGTTTAATGGGATATCAACCCCTGTTGGGTTATTTTATGCCAAAGACATTTTGTTTTATTCATTCTTGTTGGATATTGAACTTTTTAAAAAAAATTTATTATTTTTAAACATATTTTTTTTAAACTCATTTTTTCTATTTAAGCCATTGATAGGATCCTAACAGGTACTATCACTCTGGGTCAAGTTGGACCTAGGAGTAAGGGTACTCCATACTCCAACTGCCCATTTAGCCCAAGTAGAGTGTTGCATGTCATGGACTACTCAGCCACCAGGATTCTGTCTTTAAGCATCACAGGTCAACACCCATGGCTAACAGGTGGCCCCATTAG
This sequence comes from Doryteuthis pealeii, assembly GCA_023376005.1. Lineage (NCBI taxonomy): Eukaryota > Metazoa > Mollusca > Cephalopoda > Myopsida > Loliginidae > Doryteuthis > Doryteuthis pealeii. The sequence goes on along the minus strand of CM042161.1, from coordinate 15,184,527 downwards.
GGGCGGGGGTCTTACCTCTCTGTAGAAGTGCAGTTGGTATATTCTACAGCCCCAGATGACAGGGCTGGGAGGGTTGATAAATTCATACATAAAGAGGAAAGAAAAAAGATTATAAATGCAGTGATGCTGATAGCTTTTTAATTTAGTGTGTCCTGGGACACATGGATTTGATTTGAATGAGTCCCTGGGAAATTTGATGGGTCCTAACTAAAGTTTCTTAATAAATTGCGGAGTTGTTATCTATGAACAACTAAAGCCGTCTAACCCCTACCTTGTACCCTATACAGTCTAATTTCTATCTAAGAAACTATTTAAAAATGTATTTACAGTTAGCTTGGAATGATGAGGAAAAAAAAAGGAAAAACTCTGGGACACATGGATATGATTTTTATGCGTCGTATTAGATTTTTATGCGTCAGTGATGCAAGACGCGTACCTGGCAGTGTGTGTGTGTATGTATGTATGTATGTGTATGTGTGTGTGTATATATATATATATATATATATATATATGATGTTGTATCACTGCATGAAAATGAATGAGAAAAAAATGATTAAATCTAATCTTTTTTTCTTAGTACATTAAGCGTACCATATGACCTTTAGGCACCCCTTTTTGATCTCAATTAAGGACATGTTTTTCATTTACACGGTCAATATCCGGTTGTTTTAACAGACGATTTTTAGATTTTTTTTTTTTTTTAAATTATAAAACTAACCTCTAACCCTAACACCTAACAAACAAACAGATATTGACATAGTGTAAATGAAAAACATGTCCTTTCTTAATCGAGATCAAAAAGGGGTGCCTAAATGTAATATGGTCCCATTAAGCTTCTATGCAGCCTTTTAGTTTGCTCTTGTTTTATCAATTTGTCATTGCAAATATCTGATTAAGCAGAAATTCTAAAGCTAAGAAAGAGCTCTCTAATGAAGAAGGAGAAAAAGACAAGAAAGTTTTCTGCTTACCTCCCTTGCCAGCTCTTCACCTTAGCACTTACACTGAGAAACAGTTGTTTGTTTTGATTGTATATTTATATACCCTTGTGTTCTTAGCTCCTGTCCCCTTCTATCATATTGGTTCAACAAATAAGGGTTAATGTTTGTATTGGCAGAGAAGAGGAAACTGGCCAGTTAATAGATTTGATATGAATGGATTAAGAAGAAGAAAAATCAGTTACAGAATGTGGACTTACTGGCCATTGTGTCATTGGGTTCACACCCCCTCCCACTCCAGGTGTAATCACCTAGGCAACTCGCTGAGCTACTGCTGATTAAATTATCCATCTGTTATTAATTTCTCTTTAGCTTTTTACTTATGTTTTTATTAACCTTGTAGAATATTTAGCTGCATATATTAATCTTCTTAAGGTGGCACGTGTAGCGTAATGGTTATCGTAGTCGAAAATGGACACAATGACCCGAGTTCAAATCCATAGTGCTAATGCCCTTGTGAGCGGTATGCATCCAACTATTCTCCCTTCAGCTGTGGGTAAATAGTAGGGTAGACTGAGCTCTTTAATCTTGGCATAGCAACCCACCTAGGAGATGGAAAACTCTGAATTTCAACCTATTAAACTCTGCTTAAAAATTGACCTCATGTCACATCTTACTCGTGGAGAGGGGCCGGTAAAAATATATAATTAGCATTTAGTATTTAATTTTTGAGAAGTTATAAAGATCAGGGTGAGCATAAACACTGATCACACACTATTATTAAGCCACAAATTGAATTGGAAACTGTTTTTATTAAAGTACTAGACAAAACATGACCCGTTGGGTCACCCATTGAGCTCTGGTAGATAATTAGGATTAAGGAAAAGTGCACTTGCAAAGCAAATTAAATTTTTAATAAAATAAATACAGCTGGAGAATTAAAAAATAAATAAAATCATTTTGTAAGATTCCTAAGAAAAGGGGCATTTGACATAATTTAAATTTATTAAGGGCTAAGATGTTAAAGCTACTGGCTGGATGCTTATGAAATTTAACATAAAAATACACTTTGCACACTCCAATCTCTCTTACTCTCTACTTTCAATGAGAAACTAACATATATAATGAGGAGGTAACCAAGATATATATATATATATATATATATATATATATATATATATATATATATATAGTGAGTTGGACAGTGATAGGCAGAATTTTAAGAACCAATTAAAATGGAATTTTTTTTCAAACGTAACTCAATCCTAAAAGTAAGGAATAATTTAGTATAATTTTAATAATATAAAATATATATGGAGGCGAGTGGTCTAATGGTGAGAGTCGTAGGAAATGGACTCGTCAACCTGAGTTCAATTCCTGGATGAAACTGTTGGAATTTCACATGGGGTTAATACCCTTAGGAAATGTATGAATCCAATTCTCCCTCCAGCTATGGGTAAATAGCAGGGCAGACTGGGCTCTTTAACCATGGCTAGGTAGTCAGTCTAGGTGAAGGAAAACTCTGAATTCAAACCTGTTAAACTCCGCTTAAGAAAGTTACCTTGTGTCACATCCTGCTTGTGCGGAGGGGTTGGTATACACAAAATATATATACACACCCACTTTTTAGAAAGGGAATTTACTGTTATAGACATATTAGGCCATAGGGAGTGCTCTATCCATTTTAAGGAGGACTATGCAATTTTTGAGTAATTAGCGGCCACCAGAAAATTCCATTTCCAGAGAGCTCAACCCACCATAAGTATAAACTTTGTTCTTGTGAATGTTGTTTTTTTTTTTTTTTGTCTTTTGAGGCATTGGAAAAAAGAACAAAAGCAAGAAAAACAGAACAAAAATCAGAATTTTAATATTCAATTGTTGTTCTGTTCCTGGTTTGATTAATTCCGATATTTTGGGTGAATTTCACCCTTTTTCAAGGTATATGAGACGGTTTGGAGAAAAAAATGAAATGCTTTATATGAAAGCAGAAAAATAAATATATATAAGAGGATAAACATTATTTTTATTGCTTCAACCCATCCCTTTGTATTGGATTTAAAAAATCTTTTTTTTTTTTTAAATGCTTTTTTTTTTTTTTATTATAGTGTTAGCTGTTGTATTACTTTTTTTGCTTATTTCGTATTTATTGATCAATTCGGATCATTTCACTTATTGGGCGTCATTTATTAGTTTTGAATTACTTCAATTGTGAAATGCTATATTTTTCTTATTCATTTTTTTCTTTCTTCATCCTCTTAATGCATTTTACTACAATATTCTTAGTCAAATAACTTTTGACTGAATAAGAAAAGAATCTTTTGATTTCAAATTTTGAGTTCACTTCTATATTTAGTTTGCCCCTTTTTTCATTGATGGGGGGTGCCCAGAATCAATTTGCTGAGAGACTGCACCAATATTCTAACTAAATGGCACAAATTTAGTCGTATTGCAACTTCCTGCTGCAAACTCTTTTATTTTAATGATTTACTTTACAATCTTAAATTACTTCAATTCTGAAGTGAAGGATTTTCATTATTAATTCTAAAAGCAACAATAAGATGAAGAAGAAAAGAAACTAGCCAAAAAACTCCATTAATTGTACATTGGCTCTTTAAAAATTGATATTGCAGCTAAGTATGAAGTGTATTTGTATAACACTTATAATTTTTAGGTTATCCAAAAGAGGGTAACCTAACACAGAATAGGGGTAGGGAAAAAGACAAGTCAGTTAATACAATATAACATTTAATTATACAACATACAGAGAGGAAACATAAGCAAACCACAAAAGAGTAACATGGTGTTTGAGGAACATGAAGAAAGGTTTAAACAACAAAGGGGTGGAAACCACTTACTATCTCTCAGGAGGTCTGGAAACAAAAACAGGCACCATGTATGTAGCTGTCAAGGAATTGAAATGACTGACGTTTCGATTGTCACGTTTATAAAAAAATGGATATTTTAGGGTTTTCCTTGTCACGTGACCAAAATTGATACAGGACATGGGAAAGGCCACACTTCAGTGTAAAAAGGGAGACAATTCTTTTTTGTCTCCCAACAGTATGAACCCTCTCAACCCCCAGCTATTGGTTAACTACTGTTCTTCTACAAAAATGGCTTTGGCATTAAATAACCCATGAAGGTTGATATGCCACTAAAAAAAAAAAAAATAAACCAAACCACATAATTATTAGGAATACTTATAAACTCTACATCTATAGGTAAATTATTTGTACTAGATAGGAATACTTGATATCATATAACTGTGATAATAAAAAACTAAAAAAAAAACAACTCTTAAACAACTACACAAAAAATGTAAACGTGGACAAAAGTAATGCCATTTTATTTAGGACAGGTATAATTCCCAACACAGGAATATACATCATACATCAAAATGAATCTGGTCCTCAGTGGAACACATTCCGACTTCTCCACCTAGATGAGTAAAAAGTAATACCATTTTGTTTAGGACAGGTATAATTACCAACACAGGAACATGTATTATATATCAAAATGAAGCTGGTCCTCTGTGAATCACATCCCTACTTCTCCACATAGTAACCATTTCTCTCAATAGCAATGTTTCACTTTCGAATGAGAGCATGTATCCCTATCCCATAAAATTCTGTTGACTGTTCTTTGAGCCACTTCTTCACTGCAGATTTTACTTCCTCGTCACTGGAATAATTGCCTCTCAAACTCTCTTTCATCAAAGAGATGATAGTCTGAAGACGCTAAATCTAGTGAGTAATCTGTAGTGTAGAGATTACTCCCAGATCCACTCTCATCTATATATAAATATAGATGAGATTTATTTTTAACTTTTTAAATCCCAGGCAATGCTGGTTAGCCCTGCTATTTCAAAAAATTGTCTATTGAATAAGAATCATGATGTTTTTATTACTTACTTGGGTCAGATTAACAATAAAGTTGAGTGATGTTTAGGTAGTGTGTAATTGAAAATACAGAAAGCTTATCTGTTGTTTATGATATTGGAAATTTTGGACCATGTAACTATTAAGCACCCTAAGTGAGAGCTGTTTTGAAAGGAACACCTTTTGATTTTCACTGTAAACTCCCAGTTGTTTGTTTACAAACAACAGGTGATTTTTTTTTTTTTTTTTTTTTTTTTTGCATTAAAATTTCACTGTAAGATTTTTTAAAAGTTTGTTCATGTATATTTACAACCCAAATGCATGTTTTTCTACTAAAATAGTTTTAGAATCTAATAAAAAAAATTAGTTATTTATTGGTTACTTGGTCTCAACATCCTTTCATTTAAATAAACATAAAAAACAAATTTTGTAAATAAAAACTATTTTCATTTAAATAAACATATCTGCATTTCTCTTCTGATTAAATAAAAACTATTTTAATATAAAAATGCGTTTTTCGTTTAAAGTTTTTAAAATTCCTATTGAATTAACAACAATATGAAATAACTATTGTTATTGGGTGCTTAATGGTTACATGGTTTGAAATTTTATATCTTACAAGACCAATCTAAGAACTGCATCTAGTGGTGAGGTTCCAGTTCTGAGCTCTAGGGAGTGTGGAGTATCCCTTCATCACCATTACTCTAAAATCCACTCTGACCTGGAGTGGTAGTACCTGTTAGGGTTCCATCTATGGGTTAAATAGATTTAAAAAAAATTTTTTTTAAATGTGTTTAAAAAAAATTTAGTTCTTTTAAAAACCATTGAATATCCAACAAGAATGAATAAAACAAAATATCTTTGACATAAAATAACCCAACAAGGGTTGACATGCCGTAAAATCCAAACAACTTAATTTTCCTTCTACTTGGTCTAATTAAAAAATGTCCGCTGTCAACATGTCAAGAAACATTAACACTAAACTAAAAATAAATTTTGATCAATATAATCTAATCAGCAATGGGCCAACTTGCCACTACCCCCCCACCCCCCTGCCAGTATCCCCCCTCCCCCTCTCTGACTATTAACAAAATAAAGGATAATGGATCTACTCCGTATTTGACAAACAAACAAATTTTAATTTGTTAGTTTCCCATTTCCCTCCCTTTATTTCTTTAGCTTTATATACATTTTCAATTTGAAAACCTGACATTAATATTCATATTTAAAATATTGCTATATATAATAATATATTTTTGAAGGCGTAATAATGCACATTTATGTTCTAAAAAACATCTTTATTTCTTTTTTTTTTTTTTTTTTTTTTCCCTTTTATGAGTCCTAAATATTTTCAAGCTAATGCTCATCATCAGAGGATTGAAAGATTTTTTCATAATTTTCATCTGTATTTGATAAATTCAACTGTGTTGTTGGTTGTTGGTCCGTTGAATGTTTTTCCGGCGAAGATGTAGTTACGCTCGGTAAACTCCGTAAAAAATCGGTGCGGCGATCGTGTTTCGCGGGATGTTTTGAAAATTATTTCATATATAAATTTTTTTTCTTTTTTTTATAATACTATAAAATAATGAGGCCCTGCTCAGGGACACTGAAATAAAGATTTTTTATATCATCATTTTTATAGTGAGTTCGAAGCATTAATTAAAATGTAATAATATTATTACATTTTAATTAATGCTTCGAACTCACTATAAAAATGATGATATAAAAAATCTTTATTGCTATATATATTTACCAACCCCTCCGTACGAGCAGGATGTGACACATGGTCAACTTCTTAAGTGGAATTTAACAGGTTTGAATTCAGTTTTCCTTCTCCAAGACTGGTTACCTATCCAAGGTTAAAGAGCCCAGTCTTGCCTACTATTTACCCATAGCTAGAGGGAGAATATATAAATTCATACCTTTCCCAAAGGGTATTAGCGCAATGGGAAATGCAAACAGCCTCGTCCAGGATTTGAACTCTTGTCGACAAGTCCATTTCCTATGACTCTAATCATTACACCACACACCTCAATATTGCTAAGATACTGTTATATCTTATTTAAATCTGTAGGCATCCCATCATGGTACAAGCCCTATCGGCTTGGGTTTTAGAATACACTGACTGCACCTCTGCAAAGGGGTAAAATTCCCCAACTGTTTGCTGGTGTGACAACCTGTGATGCTTAACAATGGAATCATGGTGACTGAGCAGTCCAAACATGCAACACTCCACTTTGGCCCTTACTTAGACTAGACAGATGGTTGAAGAGGCCCACTCCGATCAATAAGCTGGTTATATCAATCCTAGCACCTATATGATTGTTCCAACCCTATTATTCTCATGGGAAATCCCCAATTCTTATATATGTGCTAGAAGGCGGTGGTTGAGGGTCTTATTGTCCTGGGTATGACGTTAGACTGATGGGGAAGTTTCAATTCTGGAGCTCTGGGGAGTGTGGAGTACTCTTTCAGCGCCATTAATCCAGGTCCACTCTGACTCTGAGTGGTAGTACCTGTTAGGGTCCTATCTATGGTTAAATAGGAAAAATGAATTTGGAGAAAAAAAACCCAAAAAAACAGGTTTTAAAAAAATTGAATAAAACAAAACATCTTCAGCATAAAATAATCTAACAAGGGTTGACATGCTGTAAAATCCAACCAACTAACCAGAATTTTAATTTATTTGTTTCCTATTTCCCTGTGGTAGTATCTGTTAGGGTCCCATTATGGGTTGAATAGAAAAAATGAGTTTAAAAAAATTTTAATTTGAAAAAAAAAAAATTTGAATACCCATCAAAAATGAATAAAAAAAACGTCTTTGGCATAAAATAACCCAACAAGGGTTGACATGCCATAAAATCCAACCAACTTTCTAGTTGATAGTAATTTAATGAAATAATAAATCTTGATTTGATCAGTGAAAACACTTTATTTAGCCCTCTTCATTTTGACGTTTCTAGGGTAAAAATTTTGACTAATTTTGCAACATCTACCGTATATGATTGATTTACTTGCCCCCAGGAGTTTAGTTTTGGCTACTTGTATTTCTGCATACAAGTTATTAGTCGCTAATAAGTACGTTATGAATATGCTGGTTGTACCTAAGTTGAGTTTCAAATTGTATGATCATTGGGAACTTTTTCTTTATTACTTACACTTCTCTTATCACTTGTTGGTGTTGGGCATTGTATTGTAGAATGAACATCATACTCACCTTCACAGGGAAGGCTGTGACTAGCATCCAGTCACCAGACAAAAAAGAAAAAAAAAGTCTGCCCTGTCGGTGGGGCATTAGAATGCACCGAATGCACCTCTGTAGAGGAGTAAGACCCCCCCCCCAATGGGCCCACCTGTTGGCCATGGGTGGCGACCTGTGATGCTAAAGGATAAAACCCAGGTGGATGAGCAGTTCATGACTTGCAATACACCAATTTGGCCCTATCTCGGGCTAGACAGGCAGTCGGAGAGACCCCCCCTCACCACCAATCAATTGGCTGGTCACGTCAAGCCCTAGCACCTCTATGATTTTCCCAACCCTATTGCCCTTATGCAAGCCCCAACCCCTTTTTATCATATGCGTGCTAGAAGGCGGTGGCTGCAGGTCTACATGTCCTGGGAATGACGTTAAACTCTATCTGATGGTGAGATTCCAGTTCTGGAGGTTTGGGGAATGTGGAGCACCCTTCATCACCATTGCTCCCTGGTCCACTCTGACCCGGAGTGTAGTACCTGTTAGGGTCCCATCTATGGGTTAACTAGAAAAATATGAGTTGGTAAACAAAATTGTATTATGCATTAAGAATGAATTTATTCCACAACTTTGTCGGCATTAAATAACCCACCGAGGTTGATATGCCGTAAAACAAAACAAAACAAACCAAACCAATAGACGTGTAATCGAATACACTCTGTAGCAACTGAGAGAACATGGTCAAGTGTTCAGTATATATATAAAAATATCCACACTAAAACCACCAACCAATCAAAATCTTGGAAATAGACTTGACCATGCCACATAGTAGAATAGCCCAACCTGCTATTTAAACCACTTACCAAGTCTGGATTCTCAGAAGCAGATTCAACTTGCAACACGGTTGAATACTGATCAGTCTACATGAATCTCTGTAAGTATTTGCAGTGGGGTTTAAAAGCAATTTGTTGTTGGTGATCATCATAGAGAAAATTAGCCTAGGCCTATGGGAGGTCTCAAACCTCACCTATGATGTATAAGATACAGGGCAATTTTTTGAGCCAAAATTTTGGGAAAAAAGTGTGTCCTATATGTCGTCAAATACGGTAGTTTGGATTATTAGGACTATTGTCCTCAACTTCATTGTTATCTACACAACGTTTCGGCCGATGTGCCATTCGAACAATAGTCCGAATAATCCAAATAATACAAATTATGAAGCCTCATCTCAAAAATTCAGAGAAGTACTGTAAGTACTTAGGATTAGAATAAAACATTTACATTCATCACCATTACTCCCAGTTCTACTCTGACCTGGAGTGGTAGTACCTGCTAGGGTCCCATCTATGGGTTAAATAAAACAAAATATGTTTAACGCTAATTGAGTACCTATCAAAAACGAATAAAACAAAAACATCTTTGGCATAAAATGACCCAACAAGGGTTGATATGCCATAAAACCCAACCAACCAAATATAACAAACTTGAACTTTACCCTATGAACTCATCTCTTAAGCAGATTCCCAATCTGCTTAGCAACAAAATATCTGCAAACAACAAAATCAAGAACAACCCTTGAAAAAGACATAACAATAAATTTAACCATTCCTCACAAAATAACCCTGGATGTGTTGACATGCCGTTAAAATCAACCAACCAACCAACCAACCAAACATTTACAAATAAATCCATTTTGGGATTAGATAACCCATAAGAAGTTGATGTGCCATAAGCCAAACCTATAAATAGTTATGAGTACAAACATTTACAACTGGATCGATTTTGGCATTAAATAACCCATAAGGAGTTGGTATGCCATTAAACAAATTGACCAAACCTATAAATCTATATATTGATACTCATGTTCCTTAATTGTATGACTGTTATCATCTTGCAACACCCTCTGGTTAAAAATGATACCATCCAAATTGTCTAAGATGAAATGCAAAAATGTAAATCCTGATTATCTGGAGTTGCTTATCCACCGAGTTCTTATTTCTTATGAGTGTCGTCACTTCGGCTAAATAATGGACCATTCCGTTTTTATTATAAAGTAAGAAAGGGAAGAAAATGGACATGTGACACAGAAAAAATATAAGAAGAAAGAAAGAGATGGGGAAAGATAGAGAGAGGGGGTGAGTGCGTGGAAGCAGTAATGCTAATCTGTTTCAATCGAACATAAGGAAAAGAAGGAAAAAAAAGATTGAGTGTTAAATCAAGATTATTATACTTTTTACATGAACTATATGCAATAGCTCTCCATTAAATATATAAAACGTTGTAATAATTAAATTATCATACTGTGGTATATCCACATGTCCTGGTTGTCAAGATTATTATACTTTTTACATATTGAACTATATAGCAATAGCTCTCAATTAAACATATCAAAAGTAATAATTAAATTATCATACTGTGGTATATCCACATGTCTTGCTAGTAGTTTTGATTAGAATCAAACATTTACAAATAAATAAATTTTGGCATTAGATAACCCATAAGGAGTTGATATGCCATTAAACAAACCGAACTGTTTTGGTACCATTGCTTTAGATATTGAATAGATTCTTTTCTATTGTTGATTTATATTCTCTTATCTTTATACACCAGTTGCGGAAGATTTTATTGATTATGATGGACTTTTTTTTTTTGTTATTCTTTTAAGTTGTGGAAACATGACCAATAATACTTGTTCACACTTGTTTTGTTATATACTTAATAATACCAAAAGAATTGCTACTTACTACTGTGTGACCCATATTGTTGTTCATGTGTCTTATTTTATTAACTAAAATATCAGTAATAAAAGTATCTAATCCAGAAAAGGCAGCACTTTTATGCTATTACCCCTTCACAGTGAATAGAATTTTTTTCTCTCTTTCTCACTCTCTCTTTCTCACTCTCTCTTTCTCACTCTCTCTCTCACTCTTCTCACTCTCTCTTCTCACTCTCTCTTTCTCACTCTCTCTTTCTCTTTCTCACTCTCTCTTTCTCACTCTCTCTTTCTCACTCTCTCTTTCTCACTCTCTCTTTCTCACTCTCTCTTTCTCACTCTCTCTTTCTCACTCTCTCTTTTTTCACTTCTCTCTCTCCTCACTCTCTCTCACTCTCACTCTCACTCTCTCTCACTCTCACTCTCTCTCACTCTCACTCTCTCTCACTCTCTCTCTCTCACACTCTCTCTCTCTCACTCTCTCTCTTTCTCACTCTCTCTCTTTCTCACTCTCTCTCTTTTCTCTCTCTCTCTCTTTCTCACTCTCTCTCTTTCTCACTCTCTCTCTCACTCTCTCTCTTTTTCTCTTTCTCACTCTCTCTCTTTTTCTCACTCTCTCTCTCTCTCTTTCTCACTCTCTCTCTTTCTCTCTCTCTTCTCTCTTTCTCTCTCTCTCTCTTTCTCTCTCTTTCACTCTCACTCTTTCTCACTCTCACTCTCTCACTCTCTCTTTCTCACTCTCTCACTCTCTCTTTCTCACTCTCTCACTCTCTCACTCTCTCTTCTCACTCTCTCACTCTCTCTCTCTCACTCTCTCACTCTCTCTTTCTCACTCTCTCACTCTCTCTTTCTCACTCTTTCTCATTCTCTCTTTCTCACTCTCTCTTTCTCACTCTCTCACTCTCTCTTTCTCACTCTCTCACTCTCTCACTCTCTCTTCTCACTCTTTCTCACTCTCTCTTTTCTCACTCTCTCACTCTCTCTCTCTCTCACTCTCTCTTTCTCACTCTCTCTTTCTCACTTTCTCACTCTCACTTTCTCACTCTCTCTTTCTCACTTTCTCACTCTCTCACTCTCTCTTTCTCACTATCTCTTTCTCACTCTCTCTTTCTCTCTCTCTCTCACTCTCTCTTTCTCACACTCTCTCTTTCTCACTCTCTCTCTCTTCTCACACTCTCTCTTTCTCTCACTCTCTCTCTTTCTCACTCTCTCTCTCTTTCTCACTCACTCTCTCTTTCTCACTCTCTCTCTTTCTCACTCTCTCTCTTTCTCACTCTCTCTCTTCTCACTCTCTCTCTCTTCTCACTCTCTCTCTTTCTCACTCTCTCTCTTTCTCACTCTCCTCTTTCTCACTCTCTCTCTTTCTCACTCTCTCTCTTCTCACTCTCTCTCTCTTCTCTCTCACTCTCTCACTCTCTCTCTTTCTCACTCTCTCACTCTCTCTTTCTCACTCTTCTCACTCTCTCTTTCTCACTCTCTCACTCTCTCACTTTCTCACTCTTCTCACTCTCTTTCTCACTTCTCACTCTCACTTTCTCACTCTCTCACTCTTCAATCTCTCTCTT
>CM042161.1:15160557-15172143 GCA_023376005.1 Doryteuthis pealeii | reverse complement strand
CCCCAAGAGAGAGATCCTCTGCAGAGGTGTACGTCAGTGCATTCTAAACACCCACTGACAGGGCGGGGTGAAATAGCTAGTGACCTTTGAAAAATATCCCATCATACCAGGTATAAAATTACAAAGAAAATTTGGTATCAGCCGGGTGAGGGAAATTTGGTAGGCAAGGAGTTAAATAAAGAAATAGTATATTGTAATATCAAAAGAGAAAACCTTGCGTTCTCCAGGTGAATGCTGCTACAACTGAAAGTCAATAAAATTCAATATGTAATTTAACTTATTTACTCATTTGTTTTGATTTTATTTCTATGACAAGAGTTTTATCAGTACAACTGTGGGGTTTTTGTTTTGTTTTTGTTTTTTGTTGTTTTTCTGCGCAAATTCCTGGCATTTATCAATATCTAGAACTAAGACGGATCAAATCCACATTACATTAATTTCGAGATCGCGCTTGATAATTACAACATTGGTCAATACTCAAAACACATTGTTTATTTGTTATTTTAGAGAAAAATATTTCTGTTTGGTGATTCTAATTCATCCAGAAAACACAAGGTTTGAATAGTATTATCTGCGTTAAATTCAGACTATGTCCTCATTCTTCATGTTACTGTAGCAACGTTTGGCCCGATGTGCCTCACAAGCCCTTTTTCAGTATTTCTTGTCGAACTCAGCGAACTTCTCGTACTCGGGAACCTTCCTTGTCGTAATCGGGAGCCATCCACGAACTTTGACCTAACCTTTATTCAGTCCACAGGGGTATCCTGTTACTCATTCCGCTAACCAAATGAGTGGGTAGAGGCGTTAACTGAGTTAATTATTATTCTATGTTACTGCTGCCTTCACTCAGGATGAACCTGCAGTCCAGAGATAATCTGTCACTTAGAACTGTCTTAACCTAACTTCCTTTATCCACTAGGCATGTGCATTAATGCAGATAATACTAATCATCAAGCTCATCCTAAATAACATTCAGAGAAATTGTCAAATATTTGAATAAGTTTTTTTTTTTTTTTCTTATGTAGGTTAATATTTATTATAGATACTAGCAAACATCACCCATTCAGCTCTGGGTAGACCACTGAGAATAGGGCAAAAGAAGAGTTAGCCAAAGTGAATAAAATTTTAAAATAAAAAAAATTAAAAAAAATACGGCTAGACAAAACCGTAATATCATTTTGTTAGCTTTCTAAGAAAGGTAAATTAAATGTTTACCACTCATTTTTAAGCTATGGGTTGCTAAATTGTGATATTTAGATCATACGAAATACATTTCAAATTCTCCCCGGTCTATCGCTACCACTCCCGAGAAACTAATCAATTATATAATGAAGGTAGGTAGTCAATGAGATACATAGAGGGGAAGAAAGAGTAGACAGAGAGTATAGTAAGAGATTGGTCGTTTTTTTTTTTAACTTAATTGCAAAATTATGACAAATTAAACACCAATTAAAACAATTTTTTTCAAAACATATTCAATCCTAAAAGTAAGGAATAATTTAGTATAATTTCATGTCATTCAAACTAGACAGTGAAAGCTTTATAGGAAAGCAAAGTTTATTTTTTAACTGTTGAGTTAAATGATACAAAAATTGTAACTAAATTATTCCTTACTTCTAGGATTGAGTTATGTTGAAAAAAAATTCCATTTTTAATTGATTCCAACTAAGTCATATTTGCAATTAGAATAAATATAAAAAAAACGGCCCCCGTCTCTTACTTGCTCATTCTGCCTTTCTTTCCTCTCTCTATGTATATCTTGATTACCTCCTTTGTATATAATGTTAGTTTCTCAAATGAGTGTAGAGAGATACATTTGAAAGTTTGAAAATCGATTTGTAGGTTTAAAATTTCATAAGCTACCAACACCGGCCAACATGTTGGCTCTTAATATTTTTTAAATTAGTCAAGTGTTCACCTTTCTTAGAAATCTTAGAAAATGATTTTAATGTTGGTTTTTTTGTTTGTTTTTAAAAATTCTCAAGCCATGTTTATTTTAAAATAAAATTAATTCACTTTGCAAACTCCTTTTCCCTAATCCCAGAGCTCAATGGGTGACAGGTCACATTTTGATAAGAAAAAAAAAAAAAAAAAAAAAAGAAAGAAAGAGAGCAATGTTATTTTTAACCCACCTGAATGAGGCTGAGCACTTCTCCTGTACAACAGGAGGTGGATCATTTTTGGGCCGCAAATAATTTTAAATCAAGTCGTTGGGGATTCTTTGTTGGCAACCTGCAGGTGAAATCTCTTACCACAATTTTTGACACAGTCTTCAAAAGCCTGCAACAAGAACACAAAAATTAGAACAAAATAAAGGACCACAATAATATATATAATATATATATATCTCCCCAAAGCAACAAATAAGAGGAATTTAAATAAAGTCCTTGAACGGCAAAATTTTAAATTTCGGAAGGTGATGAAAAGGAAAGAAAAGACAAATAAAAGATACAGCGTCTGTAAATAAGCAATTAAGGTTTTTCATTTGGTAGCGCAACCCACACCACCCAAACTTTCTTCCTTTATGGCCGTTGAACTGCAAATACCAAGATTTTAAGAGAGAGATTATAATATCCTTGAATTACATTTGAGGTCACACAGCATTCAAGGAAAGCCACCTCACAACAAAAAAAAAAAAAAAAAAAAAGAACCTTAAATAATTAAGGATTATAATTACCACTATTTTCTTCAGAGAAAAAAAATTAAAAAAAAAAAAAAAAAAAGTACTAATCCAGATTTTTTCTCAAATACAGAAAGTTGAAAGAAAGCATGCTCAATGTTCAATCATAGTTTAACATTTTTTTTGTTTTGTTTTACTGCATATCAAAACCTCAGTGTCATTTAATGCCACAAAGTTTTAGAAAATAAATTCATTTCTTAATGGATACACAATTTTTTTTTAATAAACACAGTTTTTCTATTTAACCCATAGATGGGACCTAACAGGTACAAACCACTCCGGGGTCAGAGTGGACCATGGAGCAATGGTGATGAAGGGGTGCTCCACATTCCCCAAACCTCCAAAACTGGAACCTCACCATCAGATAGTTTAACGTCATTCCAGGACCTGTAGACACTCACCAACCGCCTTCCTAGCAACATATAATAAAAAGGGTTGCGGCTTGCCATAAGGGCAATAGGGTTGGGCAATCATATAGGTGCTAGGGGTTGACGTGACCAGCTGATTGATCAAGGGGCCTCTCCGACCGCCCATCTAGCAAAAAGTCATGGACTGTGCTCAACTACCTGGGTTCTGTCCTTAAGCATCACCGGTCACCACCCACGGCCAGCAGGTAGCCCCATTGGGGGAGTCGTTACTGCAGAGGTGCAGTCGGGGCAAGGATTTGATAGGAACCAATGCCTTCAATGTTACTTGACCAATTAGAGTATATTTGTTAGGTCTTGTTAAACCAGAAACACGAAGATGTGGCGTGTGTAATATAATATATATATATATATAATAATATATACACCATTTAAAAAAAATTTTTTTTTTTAAACCATTTCGTTACCTGGTGAATGCTTTAGCAGGAACCATTGGTAGTAATATCATTCCCAAATAAAATGAATAAAAGCTAAAACTTTTAATTTGTCACTTCATTCAAATATATATACATATACATATATATCATCATACATATATATAACATACACACACACACAACACACAATTTTTTTTATAAAATAAATGATAAAACAACTTTTCTCTCTTCCTGGTAATCTTGTTCTAACATTTTCTCATTCATTTGTTGGACTGACTTATTTGTTTGGCTACCGAAATGTTTAAATTGGTATAGTCCAATTTGAGAGCTCAATGTACAATAATTTGAGAATCATATACATAGCAATATATTTAGTAAATAAAAAAGGCTAAAATACGGTCATATAGCAGTTATAGATTTATTTCCCCAAACCCATTCAATATATATATATATATTATATATATATAAATGTGTGTGTGTGTGTAAATAAATTATTGTAAACTGCTAATATGACCAGTATTTAAGCTTTTTTCTTTCTTACTTTTTATATATATACACATATATATATAATATATATAATATATATATATATAAAAGCATGTATCCTCAAACATTATTCATCCTAACCTAAATCTTTCCATGGATTTAGTTGTTTATTCACGTTTATCTCTATTTTATAATCAACAAAACGTAAATAAAGACAATTCTTCTTACATGGTTTATTTATAACCTTTTTTAAAAAGCAGACAACGAAATTCTACCACACAACTTATTTAAGGGTTTCAAGCCTGGACAAAAACAAAAAACAAAACAGGAGATTAATTTTATTGATATAAGATTTTACTGTTTGGTTGAAAAAAAATCTTTATTTCCTTTGTAGTTAATCGTGTTTGCTTTTATTTGCTGATGTGTACCACCATGCAAACAATATTTAAATACGCAGCCAGAAACAAAAAAAATCTCAGCAATCTTTATGTATTTACCAACATCTCCCCACACAAGGCAGGATGTGACTCAAAGTCAATTTAACATCCTGTTGAGAATTTTACAAGTCCAGAGCCCAATTTCCTATAAACCATTTATCAAAAATGGCCTTTTCATTTAAAGTTACCTGTATTTCCCTTAAATCAAAGACTTCTAAATATGTTTTAATATTACATTTAAACAAAGTCCACATCCCCATTCTATAAGGATTTATCAATACATGGCTAAAAATGGCTTTCATTTAAAGTTACCAGTTTTTTCCCATAAATCAAAGACTTCTAAATAGTTTTAATATTACATTTAAACAAAGTCCAGATCCCCATTCCTATAAGGATTTTTTTTTAAAATGGCCTTTTCATTTAAGTTACCTGTATTTCCTTAAATCAAAGACTTCTAAATATTTTTTATTACATTTAAACAAAGTCCAGATCCATTCCTATAAGGATTTTTTAAAAAATGGCTAAAAATGGCCTTTTCATTTAAAGTTTCCTCTTATTTCCCTTAAATCAAAGACTTCTAAATATTGTTTATATTACATTTAAACAAAGTCCAGATCCCATTCCTATAAGGATTTTTTTTAAAATGGCTAAAATGGCCTTTTTCATTTAAAAGTTACCAGTTATTTCCCTTAAATCAAAGACTTCTAAATATTTTTAATATACATTCACTCTTAACTCTTAACATCCTGTTGAGGATTTTTTAAGCCCAGAGCCCAATTCATATAAAAGATTTATCAAAAAATGGCTAAAAATGGTCTTTTCATTTAAAGTTACCTGTTATTTCCCTTAAATCAAAGACTTTTAAATAGGTTTAATTTTACATATTACAAAGGCTATAATTTGGGGTGGATTAGGAAATGAATGTGACTTCTGGCCGGGTGAATGAGGCGGTATAGGACTTTAAGAGTTAACATCCTATACCACTTCAATTCCACCGGGCTGGAAGTTTCATTCGTTTTCCCAATCCACCCAAACGATAGCCTTTGTTTCAATGTATATTAAGCATATTTAGAAGTCTTTGATTTTAAGGGAAATAACAGATAACTTTAGATGCAAAGGTTATTTTTAGCCATTTTTTAATATATCCTTATAAGGAATGCTCTGGACTTAGAAAATTCTCAACAGGATGTTAAGAAGTTAAAACAAAGGCTATCGTTTGGGGTAGATAGCAAAATGAATGTGACTTCCGGCCGGGTTGAATGAGGTGGTATAGGACATTAAAGCAGAGTCTAACAAGTTTCAATTCAGGGTTTCCCGTCTAGACTTGGTTGTCAGAAATTGGATGTTTCACCATCAGATAGAGTTTAACGGCAAATCCAGAAACATTAAGCACCATATATGATAAAAATGTTTTTTTTTGTTTTCGTTTTACGGCATATCAACCTTGGTGGGTCATTTAATGCCAGCAAAGTTTTGAAGGATTAGTTTGGAGGAAAATTTTTTAAACTCATTTTTTTTATTTTTTTAAATAAACAAATTAGACCAAGTAACCAATAAGCACCCCAGCTGTTTGCTAGATTCAAAAGGACAGGTTTTGCTTTTTTATTAAGTAAAAAAAACCCACCTCTTACTTCACATTTTGCCTTTCTATTACTTCCCCCCGTCCTATGTATATCTTGATTACCACCTCGTTATATATGTTAGTTTCTCAGTGAGGAGAGAGATATGGGAGAGTTTTGAAACACATTTGTATGTTAAGTTCATAAGCAACCAACCCGGCCAGCATTAAATTAGGTCAAATTCCCTTTCTTAGAAACCTTACAAAATGATTTTACCGTTTCTTTTTTAAATTCTTCAGGGCGAATTTATTTGTTTGAAAATTTAATTCACAATGCAAACTCACTTTTCCCTAATCCCAATTATCTATTGTTTGCTTCGTGGATTGGCAAGTAACTGTACAGTCGGTAGAGCGTTCAGCTAGAAACCACAAGGTTCCTAGTTCGATACCCGGTCCCTTGCCAAACTCAGTGTATGAGTAACACAGGCATCTGTGCGGTAAAAGTAAAAGTAAGGAGTTGATGGTAGGTGTGGCACTCCACCTCAGATGCCAAAACAATCTCCTTGGTCTAGCACTAATATATATATGAAAGAGAGAGAGAGAAAGAGAGAGAGAAAGAGAAAGAGAGAGAGAGAGAAAGAAAGAGAAGAGAGAGAGAGAAAGAGAGAGAGAGAGAGAGAAAGAAAGAGAGAGAGAGAGAGAGGAAGAAAGAGAGAGAGAGAGAGAGAAAGAAAGAGAGAGAGAGAGAGAAAGAAAGAGAGAGAGAGAAAGAAAGAGAGGAGAGAGAGAGAGAGAGAGAGAGAGAGAGAAAAGAGAGAGAGAGAGAGAAAGAGAGAGAAAAGAGAAAGAGAGAAAGAGAAAAAAGAGAGAAAAGTGAGAATGAGAAGAAAGAGAGAAAGAAAGTGAAAGAGAGAGAGAAGAAAGAGAGAAAGAAGGAGAGAGAGAGAGAGAAAAAGAGAGAGAGAGAAAACAGAGAGAGAGAGAAACAGAGAGAAGAGAAGAGAAAAAGAAGAGAGAGAAAGAGAGAAAGAGAGAGAGAGAGAGAGAGAGAGGAGAGAGAGACAGAGAAGAGAGAGAGAGAGAAGAGAGAGAGAGAGAGAGAGAGAGAGATGCACTTAAATGTCACCCTAAATATGTCATTACAAATATGTTATTTTTTCTAAGTTTTTATTTCAAATTATTTTATGACAGAGTCAATTTCATAAATCCAACTGAAATGTTTTCTACTTTTCAATTGAAAATCCTTAGAGCTGAGCGTAAAAAAAAGCTCTTAAGTCACAGTCAGACAACTGACTAAACAATGTAAGAAGTGTTTGGCTTAGAGGCACTTACCAACCAGACTAGCTATTTATCTATTTATCTAGCAGGGGGGTGGTGGGGGTGGGATAGGTGCAAGAGTGGAGATACTAATGGCTTTATGCCATAGGTGCAGTGACTGGTGCAGTACTGATACATAAATGTTGTCAGATACTTGTGATAACAGTCAGTTGCCAGTTGAACTGTACAAAAAACATGGCAGTACACTAAGTAATTAATCGAGGCAAAGAGAATGGCTTAATTTTGCCATATAACCTTTACAGAAATAATGTTGATAAAAAGTGGAAGGCTAACGTATACATGGACTTAGGACTTGTTTATATTTATATATATAACTTAAATTATTAAATGTTTATATAAGTGACTAAGTAGTCTTTAAGTCTTTGAACTGTTACCCACACCCCATCTCCTGCCTTTCAGATATGATGTGTCTAAGTTTGGCAAAAATAAATATTGAATACAAAACACGTTTAAACTTTGCTGCACAGACCAGACTATCCCTTTTTACCCCGCCCCCCTCCACAACATCTACATTGGACCCCCTTTAATCATGGGATGAACAACAACGGAGAATAAACAAGCTCTGATGATGATTTTCATAAAAATCGAAATATTGTTCAATATCAGCGAAGTTATAAATGTTTTCACTTTAAACAGCATTTTGTGGTGTTTTCATATCTTTTTCATATATACTCATACCGTCGCATTCATTACCATTCTTTTAACTTATAATCCTTTAATATAAGAAACTTATAGTATGTAGTACTTAGCCCCAAATATTAGGCTTACAGAGTATAATAGTAAGTGAGTAAGTAAGTAAAGTCGTCGGGGCGGCCTAATGTCGGGGCGGTCTAATGTCAGTATCAGCCATGCATCGAGGGAGTCTATCCCCTTTTCACTAGCGCTAGACCAAGGACATTGTTTAGCATCTGAGGTGGAGCGCCAAAACCTACCATCAGCTCCTTACTTTACCGCACAGATCCTGTGCTAACTCATGATGCTAGTTGGCGAGGTGGGTATCGAAACTAAGAACCTTGGTGGTTCTAAGCCGACACAGCTCTAGACACCGACTGAAGCTAACCGGGCCTTAATAGTACATTCACCCAATATAGCAATGACAATGTTAGCATCCTTACCGTCAGCTAAAGACGATAACGTAGTTTCCTTCTTTTTTTTTTTTTTAAACTGTATCGCAATGAGTGGCTGAACAGGCCAATTTCTGAATTGGCAATCTCTGGTGGCACGGCGACTGTTAAACAAAAATAGTGATGCTTGTGGACGGTGGTTTCCTTTCGCACTCTTTTTCACGCCCCTTTTCGTGCTCCTGTTTCCACAACGAGGCACCAGGCCATTCGGTTTTCTGGCACAAACCACCCATGTGTTGGTGTTGATGTGGCATGTCCTTTAATGTGTACGGCAGGTCTCCCTTACAGTCGGTGAGCCTTCTACTTAAAATTGCCCATACAGTAGGTTTTTAGGGAAATCGCTTTTTTCAATACTCCTGACATAAGGCTTTACAGTGTATAATAAAAAGTGGCTACAGTCCAAAATAATTAGGCTTACTGCTTATGAATAATAGTGCTCATCCCAAAATATTAGGCTTACTTACTTATATAAAATAGTGCTCAAGTCCAAAATAATTTAGGCTTACTGCTTATAAACAAAATAGTGCTCAGTCCCAAAATATTAGGCTTAACTGCGCTTATAAATAAAATAGTGCTCAGTCCAAAATCAATTAGGCTTACGCTTATAATAAAAATAGTGCTCAGTCGCATAAATATTACGGCCTTACTCTTATAATAAATAAGTGCTCCAGTCCAAAATATTAGGCTACTGCTTTAATAAATAGTGCTCAGTCCAATATTAGGCCTTACTGCTTATAATAAAATAGTGCTCAAGTCCAAATATTAGGCTTACTGCTTATAATAAAAATAGTGAGCTCAGTCCAAAATATTAGGCTTACTAACTTATATAAAAATAGTCTTCAGTCCACAAATATTAGGCTTATACTCTATATAAAAATAGTGCTCAGTCCAAAATATTAAGGCTTACTACTTATAATAAATAGTGCTCATCCAAAATATTAGCTTACTGCTTAATTAATAAAATAGTGCTCCCGTCCAAAATAATTAGGCTTACTACTTATAATAAAATAGTGCTCAGTCCAAATATTAGGCTTACTGCTTATAAATAAAATAGTGCTCAGTCCAAAATATCTAGGCTTACTAACTATAATAAAATAGTGCTCAGTCCAAAATATTAGGCTTACTGTTATAATAAAATAGTGCTCAGTCCAAAATATTACGGCTTACTACTTATAATAAAATAGTGCTCGTCCAAAATATTAGGCTTACTACTCTATAGATAATAGTGCTCAGTCCAAAATATTAGGCCTTACTACTTATAATAAAATAGTGCTCAGCCCTGAGATTATGATTCGTTTTACGGCATACTAACTCTTTCAAAGTCTTTAAGCGCGAAAATCAAGTAATTTTGATAAACAAAGGACTCAGTTGCTTACAGTCCTGCTATTGCTTAATGGATACCAATTAAGTATTGAGCCACACCCATGCGCTGCTTTAAGTTTATTGATTCTAGTGAGAACCGGTGCTTTTTAGCACATTTGGAACCACAATCCAAGATATTAAGTTTACTGGCATATAATAAAATAGCGCCTGACCAAAATATTCAGCTTAACAGATTCAAGAAAGGTTAAGTTTGATACACTGATAAAATTTGTAGACAACTTACAACATAGGTTTATTGTTGAATTAAAAATAACTATCACATCATGAATGACTATTAAAAAGAAACATTGAATACTATTTTAAGTTATCTACAAATTTTATCAGTGTATCAACTTAACCTTCTTGAATCTGTAAGCTGAATATTTTGGTCCAGGCGCTATTTTATTATATGCAGTAAACTTTAATATCTTGGATTGTGGTCAAATGATGCTAAAAGCACCGGTTCTCACTAGATCAATGAACTTAAGCAGCGATGGGTGTGTGCTCAATACTTAATTGGGTATCCACTTAAGCAATAGCAGGTACTGTAAGCAAACTGAGTCCTTTGTTTATCAAAATTACTTGATTTGGCATTAAAAGACTTGAAAGAGTTAGTATGCCGTAAAACGGAATCATAATTCAGGCTGAGCACTATTTTATTATAAGTAGTAAGCCTAATATTTTGGACTGAGCACTATTTTATTATAAGTAGTAAGCCTAATATTTTGGACTGAGCACTATTTTAATTATAAGTTAAGTAAGCCTAATATTTTGACTGGGCACTAATTTTATTATAAGCAGTAAGCCTAATATTTTGGACTGAGGCACTATTTTATAAAGTAGTAAGCCTAATATTTTGGACTGAGCACTATTTTATTATAAGCAGTAAAGCCTAATATTTTGGACTGAGCACTATTTTATTATAAGTAGTAGCCTAATATTTTTACTGAAGCACTATTTGATTATAGAGTAGTAAGCCTATATTTTGGACTGAGCACTATTTTATTATAAGTAGTAAGCCTAATATTTTGGACTGAGCACCTATTTTATTATAAGCAGTAAGCCTAATATTTTGGACTGAGCACTATTTTATTATAAGCAGTAAGCCTAATATTTTGGACTGAGCACTATTTATTTAAGCAGTAAGCCTAAATATTTTGGACTGAGCACTATTTTATTATAAGTAGTAAGCCTAATTTTTGGACTGAGCACTATTTTATTATAAGCAGTAAGCCTAATATTTTGGAACTGAGCACTATTTTATTATAAGCAGTAAGCCTAATATTTTGGACTGAGCACTATTTTGTTATAAGCAGTAAGCCTAATATTTTGGACTGAGCACTATTTTATTATAAGTAGTAAGCCTAATATTTTGGACTGAGCACTATTTTATTATAAGCAGTAAGCCTAATATTTTGGACTGAGCACTATTTTATTATACACTGTAAGCCTATGTCAGGAGTATTGAAAAAAGCGATTTCCCTAAAAACCTACTGTATGGCAAATTAGTAGAAGGCTCCCGACTGTTAAGGAGACCCTGCCTACACATTAAAGACATGCCACATCAACACCAACACATGGGTGGTTTGTGCAGAAAACCGAATGGCCTGGTGCCTCGTTGTGAAACAGAGCACGAAAAGGGGTGAAAAAGAGTGGAAAGAAACCACCTCCAACAAGCATCACTATTTGTTTACAGTCACTGCACCAGAGATTGCCATTCAGAAATTGGCCTGTTCAGCCACTCATGCAGATACAGTTTAAAAAAAAAAAAAAAGAAGGAAACTACGTTATCGTCTTTA
>CM042161.1:15145557-15155557 GCA_023376005.1 Doryteuthis pealeii | reverse complement strand
GAAGGCATTGGTTCCTATCAAATCCTGCCCCGACTGCACCTCTGCAGTAAGACTCCCCCAATGGGGCTACCTGCTGGCCGTGGGTGGTGACCGGTGATGCTTAAGGACAGAACCCAGGTAGTTGAGCAGTCCATGACTTTTTGCTAGATGGGCGGTCGGAGAGGCCCCCTCTGATCAATCAGCTGGTCACGTCAACCCCTAGCACCTATATGATTGCCCCAACCCTATTGCCCTTATGGCAAGCCGCAACCCTTTTTATTATATGGTTGCTAGAAGGCGGTGGTTGAGTGTCTACAGGTCCTGGGAATGACGTTAAACTATCTGATGGTGAGGTTCCAGTTTTGGAGGTTTGGGGAATGTGGAGCACCCCTTCATCACCATTGCTCCATGGTCCACTCTGACCCGGAGTGGTTGTACCTGTTAGGGTCCCATCTATGGGTTAAATAGAAAAATGTGTTTATTAAAAAAAAATTGTGTATCCATTAAGAATGAATTTTATTTCAAAACTTTGTTGGCATTAAATGACCCACTGAGGTTGATATGCAGTAAAACAAAACAAAAAAATGTTAACTACTGATTGACATGAGGATGCTTTCTTTCAACTTTCTGTATTTGAGAAAAAAATCTGGATTAGTACTTTTTTTTTTTTTTTTTTTAATTTTTTTTTCTCTGAAGAAAATAGTGGTATTATATAATCCTTAATTATTAAGGTTCTTTTTTTTTTTTTTTTTTTTTTGTTGTGAGGTGTGCTTTCCTTGAATGCTGTGTGACCTCAAATGTAATTCAAGATATTATAATCTCTCTCTTAAAATCTTGGATTTGCAGGTCAACGGCCATAAAGGAAGAAAGTTGGGGGTGGGGGTTGCGCTACCAAATGAAAAACCTTAATTGCTTATTACAGACACTGTATCTTTTATTTGTCTTTTCTTTCCTTTTCATCACCTTCCGAAATTTAAATTTGCCTCAAGGACTTTATTTAAATCCTCTTATTTGCTTGCTTTGGAGATATATATATATATATATATATATTGTGGTCCTTATTTTTGTCTAATTTTTGTGTTTCTTGTTGCAGCTTTTGGAGACCTGTGTCAAAAATTGTGGTAAGAGATTTCACCTGCAGGTTGCCAACAAAGAATTCCTCCACGACTTGATTAAAATTATTGGGCCCAAAAATGATCCACCTCCTGTTGTACAGGAGAAAGTGCTCAGCCTCATTCAGGTGGGTTAAAAAATATCATTGCCTCTCTTTTCTTTCTTTTTTTTTTTTTTTTTTTTTTTTCTTATCAAAATGTGACCTGTCACCCATTGAGCTCTGGGATTAGGGAAAAGTGAGTTTGCAAAGTGAATTAATTTTATTTTAAATAAACATGGCTTGAGAATTTTAAAAACAAACAAAAAAACAAACATTAAAATCATTTTCTAAGATTTCTAAGAAAGGGAACACTTGACCTAATTTAAATTTATTAAGAGCCAACATGTTGGCCGGGTTGGTAGCTTATGAAATTTAACATACAAATCGATTTCAAACTTTCAAATGTATCTCTCTACACTCATTGAGAAACTAACATATATAACAAGGAGGTAATCAAGATATACATAGAGAGGAGGAAAGAAAGGCAGAATGAGAAGTAAGAGACGGGGCCGTTTTTTTTATTTATTTAATTGCAAATTATGACTAATTGGAATCAATTAAAATGGAATTTTTTTTCAAACATAACTCAATCCTAGAAGTAAGGAATAATTTAGTACAATTTTTGTATCATTTAACTCAACAGTAAAAAATAAACTTTTGCTTCCTAAAAGCTTTTTCACTGTTTAGTTTAATGACATGAAAATTATACTAAATTATTCCTTACTTTTAGGATTGAATTATGTTTGAAAAAAATTGTTTTAATTGGTGCTAATTTGTCATAATTTGCAATTAAGTAAAAAAAAAAACGACCAATCTCTTACTATACTCTCTGTCTATCTCTTTCTTCCCCTCTATGTATCTCTTGACTACCTCCTCGTTATATAATGTTAGTTTCTCTGGAGGGTAGCGATAGAACCGGGAGAATTTGAAATGTATTTCTATGTTAAATATCACAATTAGCAACCCATAGCTTAAATGAGGTCAAACATTACCTTTCTTAGAAAGCTAACAAAATGATATTACGGTTTTGTCTAGCCGTATTTGTTTTTATTTTTTATTTTTTTAAATTTTATTCACTTTGCTAACTCTCTTTTCCCTAATCTCAGTTGTCTACCCAGAGCTGAATGGGTGATGTTTTGCCTAGTATTATATATAAATATAACCTACATAAGAAAAAAAAAAAAAACTTATTCAAATTTTACTATTTCTCTGAATGTTTAGGATGAGGCTTGATGATTAGTATTATCTGCATTAATCGACACATGGCCTAGTGGATAAAGGAGTTAGGTTAAGACAGTTCTAAGTGACAGTTATCTCTGGACTGCAGGTTCAATCCTGGTGAAGGGCAGCAGTAACATAGAATAATAATTAACTCAGTTTAACGCCTCTACCCCAGCTATGGTTAGCGGAATGAGAACAGGATACCCCTGTGGACTGAATAAAGGGTTAGGTTTAAAGTTCCGTGATGGCTCCCGATTACGACAAGAAGGTTCCCGAGTACGAGAAAGTTCCTGAGTTCGACAAGAAATACCTGAAAAGGGTTGGAGGGCACATCGGCCGAAACGTTGTACAGATAACAATGAAGATGAGGACAATAGTCTGAATAACGCAGATAATACTATTCAAACCTTGTGTTTTCTGGATGAATAGAATCACACAACAGAAAATATTTTTCTAAAATAACAAAAATAAACAATTGTTTTGAGTATTGACAATGTTGTAATTATCAAGCGGATCTCGAAATTAATGTTAATGTGGTTGATCCTCTTAGTGTTCTAGATTTGATAAATGCCCAAGAGAATTTGCCAGAAAAACAAACAAACAAACAAAACAAAACAAAAAAAAAAAACCATCAGTTGTACTGATAACTCTTTGTCATAGAAAATAAAATCAAAACAAATGAGTAAATAAGTTAATTACATTTGATTTATGACTTCAGTTGGTAGAGCATTCACCTGGGAACCGCAAGGTTTTCTCTTTTTATACAATATATTATTTCTTTTTATTTAACTCCTTGCCTACCAAATTCCCTCCGCCCGGCTGTACCAAATTTTCTTGGTAATTTTTTACCTGTACGATGGGATATTTCAAAGTTCACTATCTATTCACGCCGCCCTGTCAGTGGGGCGTTAGAATGCACCGACTGCACCTCTGCAGAGAGGTAAGACTCCCCTAATGGGGCCACCTTTGGCCGTGGGTGGCGACCCGTGATGCTTAAGGATAGAACCCAGGTAGATGAGCAGTTCATGACATGCAATACTCCACTTTGGCCCTAGGGCTAGACGAGCAGTCGGAGAGGCCCCCTCCGATCAATCGGCTGGTCACGTCAAGCCCTCCCTAGTACCTATATGATTTTCCCAACCCTATTGCCCTTATGGCAAGCCCCAACCCCTTTTTATCATGGGTGCTAGAAGGCGGTGGCTGCGGGTCTATATGTCCTGGGAATGACGTTAAACTCTATCTGATGGTGAGGTTCCAGTTTTGGAGGTTTGGGGAATGTGGAGCACCCCTTCATCGCCATTGCTCCCTGGTCCATTCTGACCCGGAGTGGTAGTACTTGTTAGGGTCCCATCTATGGGTTAAATAGAAAAATGTATTTATAAAAAAATTGTATTATCCATTAAGAATTGATTTATTTCAAAACTTTATCTGCATTAAATAACCCACTGAGGTTGATATGCCGTAAAACAAAACAAACAAACCAAAATGTATTTAACTCCTTGCCTACCAAATTCCCTCCACCCGGTTGTACCAAATTTTCTTGGTATTTTTTTACCTGTATAATGGGATATTTCAAAGTTCGCTATCTATTCACCTCAGAACTCATTCTATTCAAAGAAAGTCCTATTATTATTGTAATCCGAGTCCTTTTGCTCAATTGTTAGCTCAGTCGGTAGAGCGTTCGGCTAGAAACCAAAAGGTTCCTAGTTCGATACCGGCCCTCGCCAACTCAGCGTATGAGTAGCACAGTGATCTGTGCGGTAAAGTAAGAAGCTGATGGTAGGTGGGGCGCTCCACCTCAGATGCTAAAATAATTTCTTTCGTCTAGCGCTGGTGAAAAGGAGATAGACTCCCTCGCTGATTGGCTGGTACCGACTTTAGGCCACCCTGAGTACTTTTTATAATGAACTAACCATCAGTTTTTGTACTTTGAATTTTTACGCGATGGGATATTTTATACGATGGGATATTTCAAAGTTCACTATTCTTAAGAAATCTTAAGAAGTAACTAAACCAAAAATTGTAAATATGAACGTACATTGAATGAGATTCCCTAACCTCTAGGCATGAAACAACCCTATATGGGGTGATATTCCGTTAAAATTAATCAATCAATTAATCTCTTCTTGGTCCAGAGAATTTTCAGGACCCCCTTGTATAAGCAAGAATAATTTTCTTTGTGAGAAATATTGATTGGTAGCCATCATAACGATGATATTTTTTTAAAAACCTGGTAAAACTGCTTTAAGCTCACATAATGCTTCCAATTCGTTTTCCGTTACGGCTATACTTTTGGGAATCACATTTATTGTCTTTCTCTTGGTTGTTTTAGTCCTGTTTCAGGCAGATTACCTCCAGCCGCCTTCAAAGTGTGGAATATCTCTTCAGTGCCATTACTCCCAGCTTCACTCTGACTTGGAGTGGTAATACCTGTTAAGATCCCATCTATGGGTAAAATAAATCTGTTTAAAAATTATTCGTGTTCAACAGGAACATTTGCAAAAAAAAAAAAAAAACTCTTAAGAAATAAATACACAAAAAATGTAAATATGAATGTAGAATGAATGTGATTCCCTAACCTCTGGGCATAAAATAACCCTAGACAGATTGACATGCCAGTAAAATCGGTTAATCAATCCAGCCTACTTCAGGTGTATGTTGGATTTTGAACTGGCACCGCTTAGCATTTTTCAGGCCAGGACGTATTTATCCGATATGCACCAAAGATTCTTTTTAAATTCTTTTTTTGTTTGATCCTAAAATAAATTTACAAGATCAATTTTTCACAAGTATAATTTATTTTTGATCTACCTTGGGATTTCTTTCTCTCAACAGGTTTGTCTATTTTGAAATGCCAATGAAAACTGGTATACTGTTTCTTAGTGTCTGTGTGTATGTATGTATGTATGTATGTTTGTATGTTTTTTTTTTTTTTTTTTTTTGTTTTTTTAGCCAGCCTTACAAAAACATTAGATACTTCCAGAACAATTTTCATTGATTCAATTAATTTTTACCTGCCTATACTAACCACTTGTTTGGACAATATACCTTGCAATAACAACTTTTTTTTTCACTTCTTAGCCAATCAATATTAATGTGTCTCTCTTTCTCTCTTTTTCTCTCTCTCCTCGTTACTCTACTGGAAATTACCTGTGTCGCTGTGTTGCCGGATGTAGACTTGGGCCGATGCTTTTCATGGATCACCTGAACTGAAAGAAGTGGAGAAAGTCTACCAAGATCTTAAAGGAAAAGGAATTGAATTTCCGATGACAGATTTGGACAAATTGGCACCAATACATACACCAGCCAGAGTAAGTAAAGGTTTTGGCATGTCACAATTTGACCAACACCCACCCTCCTTTTTTTTTCTTTTGTTTTTTTTTTCTTTTCTTCTCCCATTTGTCTTCTCCCATTTCAGGTTAACCCGTTTCATTTATTAAAGATCAAACCTTTAACTATGAACAATTCAGTTATCGTCTTGTGGGGAAGATCCAAATTCTGGCCATTGCTCCCATGTCTACTCTGACCCAAAGTGGTAGTACTTGTTAGGGTCCCATCTATGGTTTAAATAGATAAAAAAATGTGTTTTAAAAAAATTGTTTTTTTTTTCTAAAAAAATTGAACACACAAGAATGAAAAAACAAAATGTCTTCGATATAAAATAACCCAACAAGGGTTGACATGCCGTAAAATCCAACCCTGCATGGTGTATGATGACTAGATAGATGGCTTTTTTCTTTCTTTCTTTTCTTTTTTTTTTTTTGTTTTGTTTTCCTTTTCATTTTTTCCAGGTACGTGTATCTTTAAAAAAATGCTATTCTTATTGTTTTAAGTCAATAAAAACCTTTAAAAATGTGGAACAGCTGATGTGGTCACTACTAGAATAGGCTCAGTCCTATTTAGTGATCATTCTCTACACGGGAAATTTGATGGGTCTCAACTAAAGTTTCTTAATGAATTGTAGAATTTTTTTTATCCATGAACAACTAAAGCCATCTAACCCCTACCTTGTACACCATACAGTAATTCGTTTCCAAGAAAATATTTAAATATATTTACAGTTAGCTGGAAATGGTGAAGGAAGAAGAAAAAAACTGGGACTCATGAATATGATTTTTATGCATCCTTTTAGATTTTTATGCATCAGTGATGCAGGACGCATACCTATCAGCATCTCTGTGTATGTTGGAACATTAGTTAAATTCTAACAATAACAAAAAAAAATAAAAAAAAGCACTATTTCTCTTTAAGGGATGTCAAATCATCCCGAAAAAAGTAAAATTGTCACCCACCCCCTTCAATTTTTCTGAAATTTTGTCCAGGTATGGATTATGTTAAAGTTAGACAATCCCCAAAATTTGAGCTTCCAATTCTAAAAATTGGTGGAGTTATGTTGATTTTTAGCTCTAAAAATTTGATGTGGTTTCACGAAAAATAGCAAATTTTTTAAATCTATTTTTATCTGTAAAATAAGTTCTAGAGCTTCCCTACTTGTTTATAAAAGTATTTTTGCCCAAGGAATCCAAAAATATTATCAAAACAGTCTTAAAGTGAACCAATTTTAAGTTATTGATGATTTCTGATTTTTTCATAGCAAGATCAATATTCCAATGTGGCTCTGCATCTATGATCATTTTTTTTGTTATTATTTCAGACATATTGAACATTATTTGTACCAAAAAGATTTGCTCAGAATTGGTTGACTTTAAGTCTTATTTGGTATCATTTTTGAATTCCAAAATGCTTTTATAAACCAATCTTTAGAAGTAGGGAAGCTCTAGAACTCATTTTACAGACAAAAATAGGTTACAAAAAGTCGCCATTTTTCGCAGACCCCCTCAAATTTGGAGAGCTAAAAATCAACATAATTCTGCTAATTTTTGAATGGGGGTCAATTCATCCAGGCCGTGTCACACAGCCTGGATGAATTGACGGAATTACCCCTAAGATCACTAAAGTTAAGCAGCAATTGTTGTATACCTCTTTCCTTTTACTTTCTTACTTCTATTCTTCTAGCGTCTCTTCTAGCGTCTGGACTTCGTCTTGGGGACTTCGTGTCTTCCATTGGAGATTTCTCTTTATCAGAAGCCCTGTGTCATTGGTAGTTTTTAGATAATAACACAAGACTTCGATTTAACTTGGATCATATTTTATTTCAAATTCCCCACCAGACTACATGCACAGATTGAGTCAGCAGTGTGCATAACACGACTGAACACCGTCGTGGTTTTTGGCCGAACTCACTAAAAATCTATTTCTAATCTAAAGAGGGTCTTCTCCACGGATTCTCACGGTATCCACCGGAAGGAAGGATGAGGTCAAGCCTTGTCACTCATCCTTCAAGGCCGTGGGCTGCAACTTATAACAGCCATTTCTACACTACTGTACACAAATATTAGGAATCTAATAATTATGTAACATAATGAGCTTACTCAGTACTTGAATTTCTAACTACTGAGTCACAAGAAGATAATATAAGCAACGTAAGACCTGTGTGCCACACTAAACAAAGTTTAGTATATAACAATAGAATCTTTGTTAAAATATCTTGAACGATAAATGGTTTCTTTTAGAATTTTAAAAATATATAGATAAATCCTTGGAACATTTCTTGATGAATAGCTTTTATTTAAATTGAGTTCACCATTTTAAAAAGAATTGTTTTTTTTTTAAAACTCTGGGCTGAATTAATTTAATTAAAGCTTAAAAATATGAAGACACAAAATCCCCCCACCCTCCTTATGAAAAGTTTTTTCAAATTACTTGCTTGGTAGTATTTTGTTCACACTAGATCAAAGTCTAAACACTAGCAGTATATGAATGAGGATTATCCCTTCATTACCATTACTCCCATGTCCACTCTGACCCAGTGGTAGTACCTGTTAGGATCCCAACTATGGGTTAAATAGAAAAAATGAGTTTCTAAAAAAAAAATTGAGTACCCATCAAGAATGAATAAAACAAAATATCTTCGGCATAAAATAACCCAACAATGGTTGACATGCCGTAAGATCCAACTAACTAATCAACCAAATGCCTTGGCATAAAATAACCCAAGAGTTGTCATGCCGTAAATCTAACCAACCAACCAAATGAATATTGGCTGACCTGGAGTGGTAGTACCTGTTAGGGTCCCATCTATAGGTTAAATAGAAAAAATGAGTTTAAAAAAAATTGAGTACCCATCAAGAATGAATAAAACAAAATATCTTTGGCATAAAATAACCCAACAAGGGTTGACATGCCATAAAACCAACCAACAAGAATGAATAAAACAAAAAAACGTCTTTGGCATAAAATAACCCAGCAAGGGTTGACATGCCATAAAATCTAACCAACCAACTAACCTAAGTGAATATTGGCTGTGGAAGATCTGCTTAAAGTCTAACCAGATCAGATATGATACTCACTTTTACTGTTTAAATTGATTTTTTTTTTCTAGCTAGAAATTGTTGAATGCTGTTGTGAACACTTCACTACATGTCTTTGAAATATTGTTTTTTTTTTCTCCCCTTTAAAGAAAGCCTTAAAAACACTTAGACAATCAATATTGAATATTAATAGAACAAAAAAACAATCAATGATGTTTCATTTTACTTTGTGCAAATAACACAATTTAAAGGATAAAATTTGAGGGGTGGGGGTAATACAGGTTATGGCAAAAACGCCTCCCACATGTAAACTGTCAACTGTTTGGTGCAAGTGAGCTTGGGCAAGTGGCAATGGTAGCTCCACCAAGCTAATATCTTGCATACAAGGGTGAGTCAAAAAGTAATGCCATTTTATTTGGGACAGGTATAATTACCAACACAGGCACATGTATCATACATCAAAATTAAGCTACTCCTCTGTGGATCACATCCCTATTTCTCCACATAGTCACCATTTCTCTCAATAGCAATGTTCCACCTTCGAATGAGAGCATGTATCCCTGCCCTGCAAAAATTCTGTTGACTGTTCTTTGAGCCACTTCTTCACTACAGATTTGACTTCCTCGTCACTGGAATAATGTTTGCCTCTCAAACCCTCTTTCAAGGGGCCGAAGAGATGATAGTATGAAGGCGCTAAATCTGGTGAGTATGGAGGATGCAGCAAAGTTGTCCACCCGAATGAGGTGATTTTCTCTCTTGTCCTGATGCTTGTGTGTTGTTGTCATGCAGGAGGAGGAAATTGTTGATTGGCAAGTTGGCTCTTACTCATCAGATTCTTGCTCCAAGCCTCATTGGGGTGTAAATGTTGGCCTTAGTTTTATAAAAAAAACTTTACATGAAATAAAGACAATGGCATTACTTTTTGACTCACCCTCATACTTTTTTCAGTTACAATCATGGTTTGTACCATCCATGTTTCAAAAGGTTGACAAACTTTTTTTAAATTTTTTTTTTTAATGCCTTTTTTTCCAGATCTGCACACTATATCAAAGATGTGTGAAAACTTGGCTATAGATTCTATTTAAATTCTTTTAAAGATAGTTTAAATTATTCGCATATCAAAATCCATAAAATATTTTGAAAATCTTGACTTGACGATGAAAAAATGTTCACCTATTTCAAAATCAATGCTGGCCTTTTTCAATTCTGCACTTGAGTGAAATACCAAAATAAAATTCAATATTTTTCTATTCATTTTTTTTTTCTTTAGAAAAGA
>CM042161.1:15038057-15143057 GCA_023376005.1 Doryteuthis pealeii | reverse complement strand
TTTCAAAACTGCCTATTCATATTTGACTTGGGTGTCTCATATTGTGTAGTGGTTAGCAATCTAGGCTAGCAGACTATTATTAGAGAGTTAGGTTCTCACTGGGTGTCTTACACCTTTACCCTTGTGCCACAACTCAGCTTAGTAAATAACTATTGTCCAACAAAGGTGTATATTAAGAACTGTATATAAAAATGAGTAGGTTGATTAAAAAAAATGTTTTTAAATGAATAATATATTGATTTATTCCTGTTTTAGCAGATACAAATCTTTTATTGAGTGATATTATTAAAAGAATGTTAATATTTACTTGCTGTAAATTCTCTATGAAAATATTTTGAATGCCCTTATGAAAATGTTTTGAATGCCCTTATAAAAATGTTGTCACATTTAGACAATTATTATCTGGTATGAAGTCATTACTTTGTACCATGATTATTTTTCTCTGACTTTCTTTGTTTCTTGATCTTAAAAATGTAATTCATGGATTTATTCAGACTGTTTAGTAACATTTGATTTATGAAAACAGTACTGTATATACATACGAAAAAAATAAAAATATTTTATATCATTTTCATTGCTGATATTGACAATATTTCGATTTATTAAAAATCATCATCAGAGCGTAATGATATTATTATTACGCTCTGATGATGAAAAAGATATAAAATATCTTTATTTTAACAACATATTGTGTGTTTTTCATACCCTTTTATCTATACATATACCGTCGGATTCATTTCCTTACTCTTAACTCATATATATATATATATATATAATAGAAATTTTTTGAAGGCAGTTGACAATGCAATATATGTTGAAAATTGTTTATTTACCTTTTTTGCTTTTTTTTTTTGCTTTTTTTTAAAAAAAAAAGAAGGTAAATAAACATAATTTTCAACATATATTGCATTGTCAACTGCCTTCAAAAAATTTCTATTACAATTACACAATGCTTCAAACACACTTAAAAAAAAAAAAACTTATATATATATATATATATATATATATATATTATATATATATATATATATATATATATATATATATATATATATATATATATAAACTTTGGTACAGGCAAATCTAAATAATGCTTTAAGGGTAATCATTATGATCACCTATATAGGTGGATACGAAGGGAGTACAAAAAAAAAGGAGGAGAGAAAAAAATTTGTTTTATTTGATAAAAACAAGGGCCCTTTCGTCCGGTTGCTCATCAAGGTTATACAGCTGGAGACGACTAAAAGTCAAATTGTAAATTGTAATAAATATGGGTATATACAAGAGGAGGGTTTAGGGAAAAAAAAAAAAAAAATTTTTTTTTTTTTAAAAAAATCCCCATTAAGTGACACCAGGCCCCAGACACTCACCCAATAAAATAAGCGAGTGCCTAGGTCTGATTTGTTTGCACAAGGTAGGACGAAAAAAAATTTATAATTACGGCCTCAAGGACCTGTAAATGTTGTTTCGTCCTAGCCTTGTGCAAAATAGAAAATTGGTGATATATATATATATATATATTCCTAGAAAATCACTGTGTGTCTTATACAGTCAACAATCAACTTTGGGTTACTGACTAATTAAGTTCTAGTTCTACAGTAACGCTTAAAGTATCTTCACAAATGTAAACAAAAGTGACTATTACTTCTACACTAACAAAACCAATTCTTTTATTAAGGTAACAATATATAACACTAGTACTTACCAATACTTCATATGAGATAACACCACTCAACATGAAAATTGACAACACTTAACCATGCATGTAACTAAACAACAAACCTATTAATGATTTTTAAATGTAAAATATTGGAATTTAACAAAGATCTGATTATATATGAAATTTTAAAAATTACCTGATAGTGTGTTTGGGGGGGGGTGCTACGAATGTCTGGAGAAAACCCTTTACCTGACATTTGTAGTTTATGAGGGAGGAATAAAAAGTTCATATGTCTTATCAGCTGTTGATAACTTTTGACCAATGGGATCCAAGTACTGCAACACAGTTGGAAGAAGTGTGTGGATCATAAGTGGGACTATGTTAAAAAAAATAAATGGTGCTTAACTATACATCTAACTAAACAAACCCATTAAAGTTATTTTGTACAGCTATGAACTATGTTAATGTTAGAAATTCCCCAAAATTTGAGCTTCCAATTCCAAAAATTGGTCGAGTTATGTTGATTTTTAGCTCTCCAAATTTGATGGGATTCGCTAAAAATGGCGACTTTTTGAAATCTATTTTTGTCTGTAAAATAAGTTCTAGAGCTTCCCTACTCCTAAAAATTTGTTTATAAAAGTATTTTTGCCCAAGGAATCCAAAAATACTATCAAAACAATCTTAAATTCAACCAATTTTAAGTTATTAATGATTTTTTAAATTTTTTCATAGCAAGATCAATATCCCAATGTGGCCCTGCATCTGACAATTTTTTTGTTATTTCAGAAATATTGAACATTATTTGTACCAAAAAGATAGCTTGATATTTGCTCAGAATAACTTTGATAACTTTTGACCAATGGGATCCAAGTACTGCAACACAGTTGGAAGAAGTGTGTGGACCATAAGTGGGACTATGTTAAAAAAATAAATGGTGCTTAACTATACATCTAACTAAACAAACCCATTAAGGTTATTTTAAATGTAAAATATTGGCATTTAATAAAGGGTCTGATTATATATGAAATTTTTTTACTGACCCAGACATTGGGGGAAGGGATCTATGAATGTCAAGCAAAAACTCCTCTTACATTCCTTTTTTTTTTTTTTTTTTTTTTTTTTTTTTTTACACATTTATTTATTTATTTTTCTTTTCTTTAGATGGCTGTCCAAATGAAGGTTCGTTGTATAATCTGTCAAATATGGTATACATGTTCGCGCACACACAAATACACGCGCATATCCATAGCACTGATAAACAAAGATTTTGGAAATCCCCTTATTTTGCTGCCCTCCCAGCTTGGGCTGTAGAATACACCCCTCCGATCAGTCGGCTAGGCATGTCAAGCCCCAGCACCTATATGATTGTCCCAACCCTATTGCCCTTAAGATGGTGGCTGAGGGTCTTAGTGTCCTGGGTATGACATTAAACTGCAACTAGTGGTGAAGTTCCAATTCTAGATCTCTGGGGAGTATGGAGTACGCCTTCATGACCATTACTCTCAGTGCCACTCTGATCCAGAGTGGTAGTACCTGTTAGAGTCCCATCTATAGGTTAATAGATAAAAAATTGAGTATTAAAAAAAAAAATTGAATACCCAACAAAAATGAATTGAACAAAATATCTTCAGCTTAAAATAACCCAACAGTGGTTTAAATGCCGTAAAACCCAACCAACCAACCTGTTATTTTCCTTGATGTCTACTGAAGATTGATAAATAAAAGGGAAACCATGTTGGACAGTATATGCATTTGTTTTGGTGATATTACCTAACTCTTAACATCCTGTTGAGAATTTTCAAAGTCCAGAGCCCCATTCCTCTAAGGATTTATCCATAAATGGCTAAAAATGGCCTTTTCATTTAAAGTTACCAGTTATTTCCCATAAATCAAAGACTGCTAAATATGTTTAATATTACATTTAACTCTTAACATCCTATACCATCTCATTCCACCTGGCTGGAAGCCATATTCATTTTCCTAATCCACCCCAAATGATAGCCTTTGTTTAAATGTAATATTAAACATATTTAAAAGTATTTAATTTAAGGGAAATGATGGATAACTTTAAATGAAAAGGCCATTTTTAACCATTTTTTTAAATACATTCTAACAGAAATGGGGTTCTGGACTTAGAAAATTCTGAACAGGATGTTAAGAGTTAAACAAAGGCTATCGTTTGGGGCAGATTAGGAAAACAAATGTGACTTCCAGACGGGTGGAATGAGGCGGTATAGGACGTTAAGAATTAAAGACTGAATTTATATTCGAGATGTTTTTTATCCAGCACCATTTTCTATAAACAAGAATTGCGTTCTTTCAACAAAAATGATCTCAAAAATATTTTAACCCTTTTGGTGCAGAGAGCATCTTTAGTCACCCAAATATACTTAATGTGTGAGGGTGAGATGGAATTTTAGTTCACATTACTCTAATATTTTAGATCTTGTGGGATATACTCCTTCCTCCAAAAGTGTCTCTTATTCAAGATACACTGATGCTAAAATTCACTAAAAGAATACTTTATTACCTGTAAAATATTTTAGTTATGTTAGGAGTATCAGTGAATAAAAAAAATACTTTATTACCTGTAAAATATTTTAGTTATGTTAGGAGTATCAGTGAATAAAAAAAAAAATACTTTATTACCTGTAAAATATTTTAGTTATGTTAGGAGTATCAGTGAAAAAAAAATACTTTATTACCTGTAAAATATTTTAGTTATGTTAGGAGTATCAGTGAATAAAAAAAAATACTTTATTACCTGTAAAATATTTTAGTTATGTTAGGAGTATCAGTGAATAAAAAAAATACTTTATTACCTGTAAAATATTTTTAGTTATGTTAGGAGTATCAGTGAATAAAAAAAAAAGTATTTTATGAATATACTTATGCAATATTTCCTCTGACACCAATAGTGTATTGGAATTGTAAAATTCCAATATTTTTTTTTTTTTAATCTATTTAATCATAAGATTTTTTTTATCGTCAGACTTGCATTCTAGCTTTTAAATTTGTTGCCAAATGCACCCACACTAAAAGGGTTAAGGCATAAACCAGTCTGAATAAATTGATGAATATTGATGATATTTGATCTGTGACAATGTTAAAATCTTATATTCATATATTATTGACACATGGGGTCTAATGGTTAGAGTTGTAGGAAATGGACTCGTCAAGCCGAGTTCAATTCCTTGACGAAGCTGTTTGCATCTTACATGGCGCTAATACTCCCAGGAGAGGTATGAATCCAATTCTCCCTCCAGCTATGGGTAAAAAGCAGGGCCGACTGGGCTCTTTAATCATGGCTAGGTAACCAGTCTAGGAGAAGGAAAACTGAATTCAAACCTGTTAAACTATGCTTAAGAAATTGACCTTGACCTGAGGTGAATAGATATTGAATTTTAAAATATCCCATCATACAGGTAAAAAATACCAAGAAAATTTTGGTAGGTAAAGAGTTAAGCCGCTCGCAGTGGCTCTCCCACTACTGTGACCCTATTATAAGCAAAGTACAAAAACTGATGGTTAGTTAATTATAGTTGAACAAACGGACTCAAATTACAATAATAATAGGACTTTATTTGAAAAGGAATTCTGAGGTGAAAAGATAGGGAACTTTGAAATATCCCATCATATGGCTAAAAACAAAAAGAAAGAAAATTTGGTACAGCCATGGCAGCACAAAAGACTTAGAATGTTCTAACTTAACTATTTGCTTACTTTAAGCCACTTACAACAGCTCTCCCAATACGGTGATACTACCGTAAGCAAAGTACAAAAACTGATGGGTAGTTCATTTTAATTGAGCAAAAGGACTCAGATTACAATAATAATAGGAATTTATTTGAAAAGGAATTCTAAGGTGAAAAGATAGGGAACTTTGAAATGTCCCATCATATGGGTAAAAAAAAAAAAAAAAAAATTTGGTAGGCAAAGAGTTAAGTTTTCCTATGATCTACACATTTGAATTTTGTTTGATAAGGATTATTGTTGTTGTTTTTGAATTGGAAATTCAATTATACTAACATCATCATCATCATCACTGCTAGCAAGAGCATGGATTACCACCACCACTACTAGCATAACTGCTTTTTGTTTTGCAAAAAATATAACGTACAAAATAATCTTTTCTTTTTTTCTTTTTTTTTTTTTTTTTTTTTTCTTAACCAAAATGTCCCTGCTTCTCCCCAAACTAACACTAACCATTTGCTTGGCTTTGATGGAAATTTTTTTTTTTTTTTTTTTTTTTAATTTAAAAAAAAAATCCTTTTTTATTTTTTTTATGTTAGATTTACTTTAGACCAGGGCTTCCCAAACTTTTTTTTTTCCATGCCCCACTTAATCACCTCTAAAATCCTGATGCTCCACCACCATGTGATTTTATATATATATATATATATATATATATAGTGTGTGTGAATTTAGATATATCAATTTTGTTCTTGTGAACGTTTTTTGTAATATCAGGAAACATAGGAAATATATAAAAAGTGAACAAAAACCTTTCTGATATATAACCGTTGTTTTGTCCTTGGTTCGCTTTATTTTTCCACTATTTCGGGTAACCTTCACCCTTTGTCAAGGTAATTTTTGACAACTGAATATAACTTAATAGGAAAATAAAATGAAATAAATGTTTAGCCATTACTTTTTAAAAAAAATTGTATGATGTATCTCACCTGAAATTAACACTGATCAATTTTAGGTGAAATACGTCACATGATTTTGAAACAAAAGTAACGACTAAACAACGCCAAATCTTTTACTATCACAGTACTTCTTAGGAAGTACTACTGTGTTTCCTTGAAAATAAGACAGGTCTTATATTAATTTTCACTCCGAAATATAACTCCAGGGTTTATTATTGGGGGATGTTTTATTCTTCATATATTGAAAAACATCATTACGAAGTAGAAAATTACAGAATTTCTAAATAAACAGAAATCAAGAAAAACTATCTACATTTATTTAACATTAACCTGTTCTTTTATTCAAAAATTAACTACAATTCATTAAAAAATAATCATTTCATCATATTCTGGATTTGTTCTGCAAGTCACAGGATTCCAAAATTCCTACAGAAATTTTCGTATGACTCAATTTCCTGCAGAAATTTAATTCCTACTTTCTTATGTCAAGCAGTAACGGTCTCATTGAATGAGAAGTTTTTATTTCTTTCATTTGTCTGCCACTCTCAACTAGGGCTTATTTTAAGGAGGGTGTATTAAGATCTTCCTGAAAAATCATGCTAGGACTTATTTTGCAGGTAGGTCTTATTTTCGAGGAAGCACTGTATTATTTCAGTATGTGTTTTTTTTTTCTTCTTATAACTGTTAGTAGGTATATCTGACTCATTAGGTTTAACCTATATATTATATATATATATATATATATATATATATATATATATATTCTGGTATCATTGATTTACACTCTACTTTGGTGTTTTGACCATCTTGTAATAGATATACATATTGTGCTAATCTTTTTCATAGTCCCTTAAATTTATCTCTATATTTTCTATTTTCATTACTATAGTGTCAATGTAACAGTGGGTTTGAATATAATGTCACTAGTTCTTTACATTGCTTACAAAGTTTATAGCATCAATTTAACTCCTGCTACTACAAGTAGTTAATCAAGATTGCAACTTCTGTTTGTGTGTGTGTGATGATTTTGAAAGTAGTAATAATTGCTTTATTGGCTTTGCATGATCAAACACGTTTCATGCTTGATGTCACTTTAGTTTCTAAAGGAACCCAACATTTCACATGCTCAAAAGATCTGGTGCTTTACCAATTCTTCAGATCATATGACCTTTAGGCACCCCTTTTGCTTTGCTGATTCATAAGTACATTTTTTCATTTACACCGTCAACATCCATTTTTTTGTTAACAGGCGATTTTTAGAGGGTTTTTTTTTTTTTTTTTAATTATAAAACTAAACCCTAACCCCTAACAAACAACCGGATGTTGACAGTGTAAATGAAACAAATGTACTTATGAATCAGCAAAGCAAAAGGGGTGCCTAAAGGTCATATGGTCCAATTCTTCTACAGTATACAGAAGTTAACATTATTTTTTTCCCTGAGTTTATGAGATGAGGCTTGATAATTTGTATTCTTTGGATTATTTGGACTGTTATCCTCATCTTTATCATTATCTGCAGAACGTTTTGGCTGATGTGCTCTCTGACCTTTTTCTAGTGGTGTCTTGTCAAACTTGGGAACCTTCTCGTTGAACTCCGGAGCCTTCACAGAATTTCAAACCAAACCCATTATTCAATCCGCAATGAGGGGGGGGGGTTAGATTGCATGACTGGGTACAAGGGTTAAGCTGTGTTAAGTATTTTATGTTATTATTGCCCTTGGCCAGGATTGAACTGCAACCTATAGATGATTGTCAGAACTGTATTAATTCAACCCTTATATCCATTGCGCCATGTGTCCGAGAGCGTTCCCGAGTTTGACAAGAAACACCAGAAGAAGGCCAGAGAGCACATCAGTTGAAACATTGTGTAGATAACAATAAAGATGAGGACAATTGTCCGAATAATCCAAGATACTTTTTTTTTTTCTTAGTTTTCTTATCCAATCAAAACATTCCTAAAAAATACATTTTGAAATCATAAAATTTTGCCAAATTTACAAGTCTTTTTTTATTTTTTTTTTAATGTGCTGCTAAATTGGAACTTGGAAAAATTGTACAGATTTTGTATTCATTGTGATAGCACACCTGCCATATATTGCACATATATATATATATATATATATATATATATATATATATATATGGATTTAAGAAACAGTGTATGATAAAGGCTTCTTGCTTTGCTTTGCTTTTCTTTTCATTTTCTTTTTTAAATCTTTACAAGTCAGATCTCCAAAAATCTGACAGTGCAACCCAGATAATAATGAAAAGCCCTGAACATTAACTTAAGGCTATCATTCAGTTTAGTTCCCTGAAAGTTGCAAATCAGTTTCACTTCAGAGGAAACTATTGCCAAGAAATAATTATGGATGGATATAAAGCATAAATTCAAGAAAACAAGTATCATTTTAAGACAACTAGTCTAAATATTTAATTTACTATTTACTTACTATACCATTTATTATATTCATTATTTTAATATTATTTATTTTCATACATAAGTGGTTCTCAACCTTTTTTTTATCTTTACCCCCTTTGATTCCCATTTTAATCTAGTGGACCCCCTTTGATTCCCATTTTAATAAAC
This sequence comes from Doryteuthis pealeii, assembly GCA_023376005.1. NCBI lineage: Eukaryota > Metazoa > Mollusca > Cephalopoda > Myopsida > Loliginidae > Doryteuthis > Doryteuthis pealeii. Next base: position 15,134,158 of record CM042161.1, on the reverse strand, counting down.
CCCTCATAGCTATTCAATGTTTTAAAATTCCTACTGTATTTTTATAATTAAATACTTTTTACTTGACTGGATCATATAAAATGCTATATGATCCAGGGAGGTACGTTGGCCTCCACAGTTGAGAACCACTAACCTAAACTGAAAAAGTCTATTTTATGATCCGTATTCAGGCATGAGTTTGCCTCCCTGATAATTCAGTGATATTACCATAGCTTATTCTTTTTCTTCTGATTGGTTAAGTTGAATGAAAAAAAAAAAAAAAAAGAAATGTTTCTAGTAAGTACAGAAGAAAGGAAATTAGTCATAATCCGTGTTTATTATAAGAGAGATCTGTCTTGTAAGGATCCTGCAACTAAATCCAGATCTTATACCTTGGAATGTTCTTGGCCTGAAATTGCAACAAATCCTTGCCGTTACAGCTTTAAAAAAGACACAAAAAAAAACACACATCACTCAGTTGGTGATTAACTCTTTCTCAACTCTTTATTGAATACTTTCTCATTTTTTTTTTGTTTTTTTGTTTTTTTTTCCCTTGGTTTTGTTGTTGAACCTTGTTGCAGAGTACGGCAGTGTCAGAACAACCAGCACCACCACCACCCATCAGCCGAAATAGAGGTGTATCGACACAAGCAGTAAGTGGCCTTCAAACTAACTTTCTGGCACTTTTAGAAGTTCCTCACAGGCCAGAGACTGAAAGTCATATTGATTCCCAAATAGTATATAAAATTACCAATAGCTTCTTTTTTTTTTTTTTTTTTTCTTTTTTTTTCTTTTTTAATAGTCTAGTCATACTAGGAACCCTTCTATCTTTCTCGTATATCTATATACTAGAAGCAGCTACCCAGCATCAGCTAGGTAGCAGCGTAACCAAAAGAAAATCATGTAAGGGTTAGTCTCCCAGATCCATTATTATTATTATGTATAATTTAATTTTTAGATATGTTTGTAAATATAAATCAAATCTTTGTAATTTTTGCACAAAAAGCAAGAACCAGTGATGATTAATATATATATATATATATATATATATATATATATATATATATATAAAAGGATATGAAAACACAAATGTGTTAAAGTGAAAACATTTTATATCATATTCATAGCTAATATTGAACAATATTTCGATTTATAAAAATCATCTTCAGAGCTTGTTTTTAATCTGGACTCATTGAGAGAGAAGCAGAAAATAATTTAAATTCAAAACAAAAAACCTTGATGTTCCAAAAAGCGTCAATATTTTTCCTTTTGAATTTAAATTATTTTCTGCTTCTCTCTCAATGAGTCCGGATTAAAAACAAGCTCTGAAGATGATTTTTATAAATCGAAAAAATATTGTTCAATATTAGCTATGAATATGATATAAAATATTTTCATTTTAACACCATTGTGTGTTTTCATATCCTTTTATCTATACTTATACTGTCAGATTCATTTCCTTACTCTTAACTATATATATATATATATATAAGTATATTTTGGCATCATTTTTTCTTTTAAAATGTTTTGTTAAACTCTACTGATGATTCTTGTTGGTCGAGTTTTTGTTCAATCCTTTCTAACTGTCTGGCCATCTTTTTAATGTCAGGGTGGAACTGGTGTAGCAATCCACCAAAAGTTTCTTCATGAGCGCTTTCGGCATGTCCTTTTGCCATCTTCAGATGTGAAACTGATAGAAATGTTTCCGTTGTCTCGCTTTTAAAACGAGCTGTAGGAGTTCCGTTTAAACAAACAGTGGTAGTGGAGATTTGTAGGAGGGGGGGGGTCTTTTATATATATATATATATATATATATATTCTAATGTGTTATAAGAGATTTCCAAAGATTTGTTTTCTGCTTTGTCATGTGAATAATCATTTCTGTTTGTATCTTGTGAGAAAACTATTTATCTATGACTTCTTTAACTTTGCTTTCCAATAGATTCACTGCTCACATTTGGACATCAACCCAAAGAAAGAAAAAAAAATCTTACCATTAGATGTCCAAAGAATTATTGGAATCACTAATTGTCATATCTTATTCCTTTTCTTTTTCTCTGATAATGTAGCATAGCAGATCCATTTGTAAGGGAGTGATGACGTGTCAATAATAATAATTGTTGTATACTCTTCTTTTTACTTCTATTATTCTTCTGTTCATCGTTGGTATGTTACGTTCTTCTTCCAGCGTCTGGACCTAGTCTTGGGGACTTCATGTCTGGTCTTCTAGGTCAGTCTTGTTGCCAAGACATTCATCAACCACAAAACCATATTATTTATTTAAACCTTTATTTCTTAACTAAACATATTTCTCTAACTAATCACAGCGCACGTGTGCAGTGAGTCTCAGCTAAAGCAGTAACATCTTATCTGTCTGACGTCCAAGCTGAAACTGAGAATCAACCAGGTATTTCGCGGGCTTTCTGTAATATTCCATGGAAAGTCCTGCCTGTGATATGAAATGAGGCCATCCCTTCAGAAATACAGGGGGTTGACAATAATATATTATGCAACTGCATAGATTATGTAACATAATGATAATAGTGCAATACTTACCTCTATTCCTGTTTTACTTTGAGAGGCTGGAATCTGGTTGTTGGGCTGATGTTGAGTTGGCTGGCAATCTTTGCTGTTTGAGTCTGGAAACAACTTGGGATTAACTTGAGGATATCTTGCCTTGCACCATTTATGGTTCTTGATAATAACACAAGGCATACCTTTTTTCTTTTCTTTTTTTTTCTTTCTTTTTTTTTTTTTTCTCATGAGTAATTTTATTTTTATCCCCAAGTCAAAATGCCTTGGGTGACAGACTTACATCTAACCCAGCCACTGCATCATTCCAAACCCGGTTATTCAACTCTCAGCCATATCTGGGGTTTTTTTTCTAGTTCATTGGTTCTCAACCGGGGGCCATATGCCTCTCTGAGGGGGGGGGTAGGCTTTATAACATTTTGGGGGATCCAGGCAAGCAAAAAAATATTCAGTTATAAAAATTCAGTAGGGCTTTTTGGCTATGGGGGGGGGATAGATGAATTCATGCTTCTTTTCTTTCTTTTTTTCAAGGGCATTAGTGTAAAGTGAATGCAAATAGCCTTGGACAATTCCATTTCCCTAAAAATCGTTATACACCTTCATCAAATATCAATGTGTGTGTGTGCATGTGTAAAAAAAAAAAAAAAAAAAATAATAATAATAATAATAATACAACTTGTTACCTTAATTTATCTTTAACCTTACCCACACATACATCTTTTTCCCATGGTCAAAAATTGACACTTAGGAGGTATCCACCCATTCACCTGTCTGCGGCAGGGTTATTTTTTATGCATGTTTATGCCCTGTAATATTTTTCTTCAATTATGAAAGACCAACAAGACCTGTCAGCTCGGATTTCAGACTGCTTGTCACCGGTGGTGGTGAGGGGTGGGGGATTGTGTGAAATTGCTACGATGACAGCCAGAACAACTACAACATATTGCTGGAGTCCATAGAGTTCAACTTGGCTAAGTTACTGCTGGACATTTTAAGGCAACACAATAAAGAACGCGATGAGTCAATGTAGTCAGAGCCACTTGCCAAAAATTGACACCTTGACCTCATTTCCAAAATTGCCAACAACTAAAGTAGGATGTAGACCATGACCTACCTGAGATATACTAGAAACTAGATTTAGGCTATTATTATCCTAATTTAAATATATCTTGGGGTATGACGTTAAATTGCATCTGGTGGTGAGGTTCCAATTCTACTCAGTTTGTTTACAGCCCTGTTGGTGGGCTTAAGAATACACCGACTGCCCCTCTGCAGAGGGGTAAGAAACCTCCCAATAGAGCCACCTGTTGGCCATGGGTGGTGAGCCGTGATGCTTAAGGATGGAATCCTGGTGGATGAGCAGTTCATAACATGCAACACTCCACTTAGACCTTACTTAGGCTAGAAAGGCAGTCGGAGAGGCCCCCTCTGATCAATCGGCTGCTCATGTCAAGGCCTAGCACCTATATGATTGCCCCAACCCTATTGCTCTTATGGCAAGCCCCAACCCTTTTTATCATATGGGTGTTAGAAGGCAGTGACTGAGGGTTTTCATGTCCTGGAATGACGTTAAAATATATCTGATGGTGAAATTACAGTTCTGGAGGAGCACCCCTTCATCCCCATTGCTCTCTGGTGCACTCTCTGTGGTAGTACCTGTTAGGGTTCCACCTATAGATTGAATAGAAAAATGTGTTTATAAAAAACATTGAATATTCATTAAGAATTTTATTTCAAATTTTTGTCGGCATTAAATGACCTACTGAGGATGATATACTGTAAACCAAACCAAACTTATTTCTGGTCTTGTGCCACAACTATACTAAGCTCAATTATATTATATATATATATATATATATATATATATATATATAATATATATATATAATTGTTTTCTCATGTTGGACTGGAAATTCTAGATGATTTTACTTATGTATTTTTGTTTCCCTTCTCTTCCTTCCTTCAATCATGTTTTTAATACTGAACTTGTTTTTCAAGAACTTTTGCAGTTGTTAATTAGAGTTTGTGTTTTTATAAATAGATTCATAAGCCATTGTCTTCACAAAAAGATGTTCAACTAGCCATACTTGACAGTTTTAATATCACACAGCTGCCATGCTAGGCAAGATTTGTCAGCTTATCTGAATCGACTGTGTCATATATTCAACAACACTAAGTGAGATTTACACTCTCAGGTTTGTTTATCTTTCTACCTACATAGAATTAAAACAAACACTTAGAAAGCATTTTTCTATTTCGGTAACTTCCATGTTTCTCTATTTGTGCAGATCTTCAAAATTTTAAACACTTCAGAAAATTTTATATATATATATATATATATATATATACATATATATATATCAAATATTAGATATTATGGATTTAATATCTCGTTGCTATTAGTTTCATGCTTACTGCAATCATCAGACGAGACCTGTCAAAATGTTAGGGTTTAAATATCAAAACCCTAACATTTTGACAGGTCTCGTCTGATGATTGCAGTAAGCATGAAACTAATAGTAACGAGATATTAAATCCATAATATCTAATATTTGATTGTAAACCTGCTCTGCTATTTTAGCATTGAGCACCTTTATATGCCAATACTTTTCTCATTCATTTCATACTCATATATATATATATATATATATATATATATATAACTTTTATCATTTTATATTAATGACACGTGTTTCAGATCTTCTGATATCTTCTTCAGGCATTATTAACCACATTTGTGTGTGTGTGTGTGTGTGTGTATATATATATATATCTATATATTAGCGATGCTGATAGCTTTTTGATTTAGTGTGTCCTGGGATGCACATATTTGCTTAGAATGAGTCCCCGGGAAAAATTATGGTTCCAACTAAAGTTTATTAATAGATTGTAGGGTTTTTATTTATGATCTAGGAAAACAACTAAAGCTGTCTAACTCCTACATTGTAACCTATCCTGTGTAATTAATTTCTAAGAAAATATTGAAATGTATTTATAGTTAGCTTTAAATGGTGAGGGAAGAAAAAAAAAAACACTGGGACACACTGATATGATTTTACTGCATAAGAGACACAGGATGTGTGTCTACAGATGAGGTAATGTCAACATTCAAATGTTTTGGTTTATATAAAACTTTCTTCAGGACAATGTGATAGATAGATAAACCTCGACATTACCACCAATAATAAATTTCCATCCATTGTAACATCCCGTGTTTGTCTACATTTCTCCACATACTCTCGGAGTAATTTCCTCATTTTACTCCCACATGTATACAGAGATGCTGATAGGTACGCATTCTGTATCACTGACGCATAAAAATCTAAAAGGATGCAAAAAAAATCATATCCATGTGTCCCAGTGTTTTTTTTATCTTACCTATAAATTTCAATATTTTCTTGGAAACTAATTACACTGTATGGGGTACAAGGTAAAGGTTAGACAGCTTTAGCTGTTCATAGATAAAAATTCTACAATTTAAGAAACTTTTGTTGGGAACCATGAAATTTCCCGGGGACTCATTCAAATCAAATTCATGCATCCCAGGACACACTAAATTAAAAAGTTATCAGCATTACTGTGTGTGTGTGTGTGTGTATATGTATATATATATATATATATATATATATATATATATTTTTATTTTATTTTTTTTTTTTTTTTTTCTTCTCCTAAACCAATGAGTACCAAGTTGAGCCTGTTAACATTGTAAACTAAGGCTCAGAAGCTTTGGCTTGTTTTCCACCAATTTGTTTTCACCTGATTTATAATTATTAACCAAGTTGGGCCCCGTTGATGGTTTGATTAAAACCGAAACGCTTTAGCATTCGCTTTCTGTAAGTCAATCTTTTACTTATTTTTTCAAAATCTTTATACTTAATTACATTGTCAGATTTTATATTAATTTTTCTTTATATATATATATATATATATATATATATATATATATATATGAATAAAATGTGTTGTAGGTTAGGGGTCTCCGTATGCTTCTCTTGGTATATATTTATATGTCTTTTTTATGTTGAAGTTGGGCATTATTATGAAGCATTAAAAAATAAATGAAGGAACTCGATGTTGTGGAGTACAGGATTCACTTATTTTTTTATTATTTGTTATCATAAATTTTTGGGATCGTTAGATTCCCTTCTTCAAATGAATGTCGCTCCTGTTGAACGGATCCTTTATCTTTGTTGTTATTGACAGCGGTAGTGTTTGTAAAATATTTGTAATAACGGAGTATTTGGGGACTAAACGCTGATATCGGAATACTGATTTCAAATTAATTTAATGTGCAGATATTGTCTGTATTTCTTTTGTATTGATATGTTTGAACTAAGTCTGATACAAGACGACCAAATAAAAACCAGACTTAGTTATTCCAAAAGACCAAGTATATCATATGGGTGCTAGAAGGCGGTGACTGAGGGTCTACACTCCTGGGAATGACATTAAACTCTATCTGATGGTGAGGTTCCAGTTTTGGAGGTTTTGGGAATGTGGAGCATCCCTTCATCACCATTGCTCCTGGTCCACTCTGTCCCAGAGTGGTAGTACCTGTTAGGGTCCCATCTATGGGTTAAATAGAAAATCATGAGTTTATAAACAAAATTGTATTATCCATTAAGAATGATTTATTTCAAAACTTTATCGGCATTAAATGACCCACTGAGGTTGATATGCCGTAAAACAAAACAAACCAAACCAAGTATATCAACATTATCATCTGCTCATTTCTCTTGAAGGAAATATTGTATTCTTTCTCCCTGTCTGTCAGTCTCTTGTACTTTATTTGTTTTTAATTAAGTCCGACATCCATTACTTCCTGGGATAATTTTTTTTTAACCAAACAAGTGTAGAAATAGCCATCTATTCTTTTCCATATACTTTGTTAATAAACTACAACCACCTTATCTACATACATATTACTACAATTCTCAGTATTTTTTTGTTTATATATATATATATATATATATATATATATATATATATATAAAGACAGCAAACCTGAAAAAATGTATGTATAGAGTTCTCTGCTATTTTAACATTGAGCACTCTTTCTATGCATAGCAGGTTTAGAATATATATATATATATATATATATATATATAATGGTATACACAGGAATAACCTATTCGAGTTTACTCATAAGGATCTTCAGATTTAAATCCATCGAATTAATCAAGATATCAATATCTTGATTAATCCGGTGGATTTAACCCTAAAGATCCCTATGGTGAAACTCGAGTGGGTTATTTCTGTGTATACCATTATAATAAATTTGCTCTTCTCACGTATTGAGCACTTTATATTTGTTATATCGCTGTCTTATTATTGTGAAACTTGCATCAACTAACCAATTTCACTGGTAAGTCACCTTTTTCATATAATATATATATATATATATATATTATATATATATATATATATATATATATATTCTAAACCTGCTCTGCTATTATAGCATTGAGCACTCTTTCTATGCATACACTTTTCAAATTTTCTGTCATAGGTTAGCTCAGTCAGTAGAGCATTCGGCTAGAAACCACCAGGTTCCTAGTTCAATACCGGCCCTCGCAGTCTCAGCGTATGAGTAGCATAGGGATCTGTGCGGTAAAGCAGAGCTGATGGTAGGTGTGGCGCTCCACCTCGGATGCAAAAACAATCTCCTTGGTCTAGCACTAGTGAAAAGGATAGACTCCCTCACTGATTGGCTGATACCGACTTTAGGCTACCCCGATGACTTATATATAATGTAGTTCACGTACCCCTCTTTGGCTGCCTCATAACTACCAGTTTTATGCAATTATTTTTTTTTATTTTTTTTTTTTTTTTTTTTTTTTTTTTCAGGGAGTAAGAAAAAGAAAAAATTGCTCTCATCTAAAGATTGCAATTTTTTTAAAATTTCTCAAAAAGATGTTAGAAGTGTAAAAAGAATTTCTGATAATGGCTATAGGTCAGATCAAGATTACTATCTTCTGCTGGTACTTTGTAACCTCATATAACCTATCATATTAGCGTTAACACCCTTGGGAAAGGTATGAATCCTACTCTTCCTCCGGCTATGGATAAATAGTAGGGCACACCGGGCTCTTTAACCTTGGTTAGGCAACTGGTCTCGGAGAAGGAAAACTCTGAATTCAAACCTGTTGAACACCGCTTAAAAAATTGGCCTTGTGTCACATCCTGCTCGTGCGGAGGGTTTGGTAAATATATATAACCTATCATGGCTGACTTCTGATTTAGGTCGGAAAATTAAAATGGAAAGTTTTTTGGTGATCCCCAATGACAGTTTAACTACAGTCTATGAATTAACATTTTGCGAATTGGGTTACGGTTTTAGGGTATTAAGGTTGTTTTTAATTACGTATTTCTTTAAAAAAAACAACAACAAAAAACCCAAATTACTGTACATTTAATTAACCATTGAAATTAATTATTGAAACTATTATTGAGACAGCTGTTTGTGTTAGTATTGCAATGTATAATTTCAATTAAACTTAGTTTTAAAAAATATTTTTCGGCATTAAATGTATTGTAATTTGGGTTTTTTGTTATTTTTTTTGGGGGGGGGGGTAGCAATACGTAATTTTGTAATTAAAAACAACCTTAATCCAAATTCGCAAAATGTTAATTCATAGACTGTAGTTAAACTGTAATTGGGGATCACCAAAAAACTTTCCGTTTTTTTAATTTTCCGACCTAAATCGGAAGTCAGCCCCTATCATATTATTTAGGATATTGCCAAGTAAGACCTGCCTGTCCCAAGAAATGTCATGAGGGTCCCAACATTGTCCCCCCTGATCTACAAGGTCATGGGACAATTTGATTTTTGATGATAATTACAGTGTTTCTTAATAACATTGAGTACCCAGTTGTTTTATCTTCTGTGATTCATCTTGCTATTTAACAACTATAGGATAAGACTTACTTCTAGCCCCGGGGGGTGAGTGTCTAGTTGGAAAGGGATTTTCTCAAATTGCTGTCCTGAGTGTAAAGGTTGTGTTCACTTTAGTTGTATGTGCAAACAATTGTCTCGTTTTTGTGAAATATTTGACTCCACCCAGTTTAAACAAACTTCACATTCAATAAAGAATCTTTTTTCTTTTTAAATCTGCAATTAGATCCTTTATTCTGCTCCTTAATAATTAATTATCTAATTAGTCTTTTGTACTTGTGAGTATCTGGAGGCTCCTAGATCTCCTCTCTAAGCTTATTTCTACGGTTAAGACAGTATGCAAAGAAAGTATATAATAGAATCTACATTGCCTCTTTATAAACACTGTTGCTATTAAATAGAGGAACGTCATAAATCTCTCCTAGTATAATCAGTTAAACCAGATCTTCCCCCTATTTCCCTTATGGCAAGCCCCAACCCCTTTTTATCATATGGGTGCTAGAAGGCGGTGGCTGAGGGTCTACATCTCCTGGGAATGATGTTAAACTCTATCTGATAGTGAGGTTCCATTTTGGAGGTTTGGGGATGTGGAGTACTCCTTCATCACCATTGCTCCCTGGTCCACTCTGACCCGGAGTGGTAGTACCTGTTAGGGTCCCATCTATGGGTTAAATAGAAAAATGTATTTATAAAAAAAAAAATTGAGTATCCATTAAGAATGAATTTCTTTCAAAACTTTATCAGCATTAAATGACCCACTGAGGTTGATATGCCGTAAAACAAACCAAACCAAATCTTCCCAAATAATCTAAACCCTGTTAGCTGAGGATTTAGAATACACTGACTGCACCTCTGCAGAGGTGTAAACCCCACCTCCCCAATGGGGCCACCTGTTGGCTGTGGGTGGCACCACCTGATGCTTAAGGACTGAATTCTGGTGTATGAGCTGTCCATGATATACAACACTCTACTTTGGCCTTTATTTAGGCTAGATGGGCGATCGGAGAGGCCCCCTCCGATCAATCCGTTGATCACCCCACCCCCTCAATGGGGCCACCTGTTGGCCATGGGTGGTGACTCATCATGCTTAAGGGTGGTATGCTGGTGGATGAGCAGTCCATGACATGCAATATACCACTTAGACCCTTACTTAGGCTAGACACGCAGTCAGAGAGGCCCCCTCTGATCAATCAGTTGATTACGTCAAGCCCCAGCACCTATATGATTTCCCAACTCTATTGCCCTTATGGCTAAGCCCCAACCCTTTTTATCATAGGTGCTAGAAGGTGGTGACGTCATGTCCTGGGAATGACATTAAACTCTATCAGATGGTGAGATTCCAATTCTGGAACTCTGGGGAATGTGGACCACCTCTTCATCACCATTACTCCCAGGACCACTCTGAACTGGAGTGGTAGTATCTGTTAGGGTTATAACAGGAAAAAAAATTGAGTGTCCATTAATAATTAATTTATTTTAAAACTTTGTTGGTATTAAATGACCCACCGAGTATGATATGTGGTGTAATACTAAAAGGGCGGAGGAAGCTGCTCAACAACCATCTACCCCTACCTCATCTTGGCAGGGCCGTGTAAACTAGGGCATACCAAAGCCATGCCATCTGGAACTTAAGTTCCTGGTAGGGTCACCCTAGGTGGACATGTTTGGCATCCAGTGGTATTAGGGCCACAACCCAGTCAAAGGGGCTCTGGCAAAAATCAAAAGGGCATCTCCATCTATCTATCCATAGAGGTTTCATTCCTGAGCACCATTTTTTTTTTTTTTTTTTTTTTTTAATTCAAAATTAAAATTTACATAGTATGTGGTAAGGTCGATTTTTCCATCGTTCGTCAATGTAAACAAAACCTTTTTTTTTTTTAATTTTAAGACACTCGAGTAAGTGGGTTAAATTAGGCTTCTTCGGGAGTTTCAGTAATCTAATGTTATTTATTTGTAAAATACGATTCTAATGATATTATCTATTGCGCGCTATTCTGTATTTGTACCAAAAGCAGAACTGTAATTTGATATTTAACTTTTAAGCATATTCAAAATTCTTTTTAAAAAAGTATGTATCATTTTTTTTTTTTTTTTTTTTTTCATTTAGTTTTCTTTTCTTTTCATAATGTTTTCAAGTCAGTGCACTTTTCAATTTAAAAAATAATATACTATACTTAGTATATTATTTTTATCAAATTGTTATCAAATTTATAGTATCGGGTTAGCTCAGTCGGTAGAGTGTTCGGCTAGAAACCACAAGGTTCCTAGTTCGATACCCGCCCTCGCCAACTCAGCGTATGAGTAACACAGGGATCTGTGCGGTAAAGTAAGGAGCTGATGGTAGGTGTGGCGCTCCACCTCAGATGCTAAAAACAATCTCCTTGGTCTAGCGCTATTGAAAAGGGGATAGACTCCCTCGCTGACTGGCTGATACCGACTTTAGGCCGCCCCGTCGACTTTACTTTTTTTTATACTATAATAATTTGATATTCGATCGGCTACGCTTTGAGTTAATAATGTTTTTGTTTTTTTTTTAAGATTATTTATCATTTTACATTAATTTGATTACTTAAAAAAAAAAAAAAAAAGAATTTTTTTTTTTAAATATTAATTTGAAATTTGGCAAATTGCATCATTTATATTTTATTCAAAAAATATAGTTAATCATTGAATTAAAATTTCTTACTATATCATTGTGATGTCATTCCCTCAAATCTGACGAAAAGAAAATTCCCTGACCTCTCACCAGGCCGGATTAAATTAAGATTTTTTTGGGTCATCCTGCGAAGATCAAACTCAGTAATCAGTAGTAATAGATCTGCAAATGATTATTAAACCGTTTTTATCTCCTCTACCTGGTAGCTGCTGCTATGGACTCTGAGGGAGAAAAGAAATCAACTTGAGAAAGATTTTAAGAATCTGAAACTCGTGTCATGTCAAACTAATTTTTTTAAATTTAAAAAACAAAATTCAAACTATTTTGTAGACCTTCTTTATTATAGAATATTTACTTTTCTCTCATTGGATCTACAACAATGTTTATATATATATATATATATATATATATATCTTTGGCATATCAAAATTGTCTCTATAATGATTGCATAAGATTCTCCTTTTGTTGGGTTTAAATTAAGGTAAACACTAGCACTGCGATATATTGACTGATTTTTTTTTTTTTTTTTTACTCTTTTGAAATATACTTTTCAAAATATTAGTTTAATTACAGGTTTTTCTGGTTTAAAAAAAAAATTATTAAAAAAGTCTTTAATGTTTAAAAGGGAAATTTTTGAATTGGTAGTATTCCTTTGGTGTTAATCCAAAAGATAGGTCAACCAGTAATTGATTTTGAGGAAAGTTACAAACGATCTTAAATACTTTCTGTTCTCGTCTCTTATTGGCCAATTTTCACCGGAAATCTCTGCTGGTGTTGGGAAAAATTTCTTAATAGACGTGACGATTGTGCATACATCTTATACCTCTAGATAGTGCAACAGGGCCCCCATTCCAGGCTCTTTAACCTTGATTGGTCAACCAGTCTAGAAAAACTCTGAATTCAAACCTGTTAAACTCTACTTTAGTATATATTATATTATATATATATATATATATCTTTTATGCCTCGTTTCTTTCAATTTCTCCAGCTAAGAAAAACAAATATTTTCAAATGGCTTGAGGGTGAATCAAAAAATAATGCCATTTTGTTTAGGACAGGTATAATTACCAACACAGGAACATGTATCATGCATCAAAATGAAGTTGGTCCTCTGTGGATCACATCCCCACTTCTCCACATAGTTACCGTTTCTTTCAATAGCAATGTTCCACCTTCAAATAAGAGCATGTATCCCTGCCCCATAAAATTCTGTTGACTGTTCTTTGAGTCACTGCTTCACTACAGATTTCACTTCCTCATCACTGGAATGGTGTTTACCTCACAAACCCTCTTTCATGGGGCCGAAGAGATGATAGTCTGGAGGTGCTAAATCTGTTGAGTATCGAGGATGTGGTAAAGTTGTCCATCCAAATGAGTCGATTTCCTCCCTTGTCTTGATGCTTGTCTGTGGTCAAGTATGACATGCAGAAGGAGGACATTGTCGATTGGCAAGTTGAGTCTTACTCGTTGGATTCTTGCTCCGAGCCTCGTTAGGTTCTCAATGTAGGCCTTAGTTTTAAAAAAAAAAAAAAAATTACTTTAAATAAAGAAAATGGCATTACTTTTTGACTTGCCCTCATAGTTTGAAAACTATAAAATTTTAGGTTATTTCCTAGAACTCCAACCTAAAAAAGGGGAACTACTCTGAATGAATTTTATCTATTAATTAATCTGCCCATTATTTTCCCATTAAACTAACCCTAACCTTAACCCCATCTTCTTTTTCCTAGTAGATCAATAAATAAATAAATAATTTATCAGTCAATCAGAGTGGTTCCCCTTTTTTTAGGTTGGAGTTATAGGAAATAACCGATTTTTCTTTTTAATTTTTATTTTTATTTAATGGTTTTTGTCTTTTTATTGTTTTATACTAAATTTTGAATATGATACTTTTTTTTTTTTTTTTTTTTTGCAAATCCATGAATATGAAATAATTCTTTTTTCTTTTCTTATTGTTTAAATCTCAGCAGCCTGATGACCTTCATCTTCTTTCTTTTTTATCCATTTCAGCCAAACCCTAACCAACCTCAAATGCAACCACCTGTAACAATGGCCGGTGGTTCAATAGTCCCCACCAATGAACAACTTGGCAAGTTGAAAAGTGAGCTCGATGTGGTACAGGGCAATGTACGTGTCATGGGTGAGATGCTTACCGAACTCAGTCCCTACAACGTAGATTCCTCCGACCTCGAGCTCTTGCAGGTAAGTTAGAATTGCTGACTCCGTTTTCATTTCATTTATTTAACAGCCCTGTCAGCTGCGGCTTTCTTATACACTGACTAAAATAAACCGTCAAAATAATGAACTTGTCTACAAATTTCCCTAACAGATATGAAATTCTAATTAAGAATGTCCAGCATTTGTAAATGGCAAAACTTAATTTGGTAATTTATGAGGAAGTGCGTCCCGGTCTCCTGCCTCATAAATTGCTACCCGGTGACTATTAAAATAACGACCCCAGCTATGGTGTTACTTGAAAGAAAACAACCAACTTAGGGTGTTAAATTTATTTTAGGGGGAAGGGCTTCTCTTTTTTGTCGTAATTCTTATTTATTTATCGTAATTTGTTGTAATTATTGTTTAGATATGAAGATGGATATATAGTTTGGAATAGACTGAGATAGATAAACAAACAAAATAATATAGATAGATATGAACAAATGGATATAAACAAAATAAAAAATGAACAAATTGAGTTCGTGACTTGCAATACTCCACTTTGGCCCTATCTTGGGCTAGACGGGTGGTCAGAGAGGCCCCCTCCAATCAATCGGCTGGTTATGTCCAGCCCTAGCACCTATATGATTTTCCCAACCCTATTGCTCTTATGGCAAGCCCCAACCCCATTTTATCATATGGGCGCTAGAAGGCGGTGGCTGAGGGTCTACATGTCCTGGGAATGACGTTAAAATCTATCTGATGGTGAGGTTCAAGTTTTGGAGGTTTGGGGAATGTGGAGCACCCCTTCATCACCATTGCTCCCTCATCCACTCTGACCAGTGGTAGTACCTGTTAGGGTCCATCTATGGGTTAAATAGAAAAATGTATTTATAAAAAAAAATTGTGTATCCATTAAGAATTGATTTATTTCAAAATTTAATCGGCATTAAATGACCCACTGAGATTGATATGCCATAAAACAAAAGAAACCAACCAATCTACCCAGTCAATACTAGGTAGCCACTTCTAGTATTATATATGTTATATTGTATATTTTATAAATATTATAAAGAGTTGGCATTAAATAACCCACAGGGTTGATATGCCATTAAACCAGACCAAACTTGTGGCCCACAGGTTGAGAACTACTAGACTAAACAATCCCATCCATTATATAATAAATTTACCACAATTGTCGTGACAATCAAACTCTATAAATGCCTATTGTTACAAATCTTTCTTATTATTGTTGAGAGTTAAAATTAATTTTTTACAAGATGGGAAAAATGCTACTTGTTTCACACATTTAAAAATAAAATAAAAAGTTTTTTTTTAATTTTCATCACCTAATTTTATTGTCTCTTTATTAAAATGCTTTATTAAGTTGTCTCTGCATGTTCCATAAAAAAAAAAAGTAACTTGAATAAGAAAATTAATGCAACCAGGTTAACTGTAAGAATAGCATGGGAAACAAATGAAAGACAAAATCCACTAATTATCAAAGTTGAGTAGCGTTATTTTCCCAGGCTTTTCTCTCAACTTACCTGCTTTATTTTCAACTAGAAGCAGCTACCCAGCATCACCTAGGTAAGTAAAGTTGGGGTGGCCTAATGTCGGTGTTGGAATATTTTGAACATATAAGGTGTGCTCTAATTCCCCACCTGGATTTACAGACTAGCCTAAGTCACATGGTTTATTACTTTGCCAATCACCAACCATACTGTGTGGCTGATACACTACTTAAACCCCTACACTGGCCATAATTCTAATTGCACTCATTGAGGAAGGACTTACAATACCGGACGATTACCAATACTCAGGACTCTTTACCAAGGACCCAATTCCACTGGACAAGTGCTCTGGCTTAAGGCCTACAGGATAGCGAAACACATTGTAACAGTCGGTATCAATGATTTTGACTATGAATTAAATACTCATTGATAAACTTATGCAATTCCATAGGATATTGTGACGTAAACAGTGACATAGTTTCGGTTACAGACTGACACTGAATCTCCATTATATAAGTAAAGTCGTCGGGGTGGCCTAAAGTCAGTATCAGCCATGCAGCAAGGGAGTCTATCCCCTTTTCACGAGAGCTAGACCAAAGAGTTGTTTTTAATCTGAGGTGGAGAGCCACACCTACTATCAGCTCCTTACTTTACCGCACAGATCCCTGTTTTAGTCATTCGCTGAGTTGCGAGGGCCATTATCGAACCAAGAATCTTGCAATTCCTAGGCAAGTGCTCTACCGACTAGGCGAAGAGACCCTGGTGTATTGATTTGTTTACTTTTGAGATTTACAAATTCTGGACATTTTTAAGTAAAATTTCAATGCTATTTCTATGTATATTTTAGTTTTTAAATATCTTTGAATATAAATCAAATCTTCATAATTTTTGCCCAAAAAGCAAGAACCGGTGATATTTAATGTGTGTGTATATATATATATATATATATATATATATATATATATATTTACTTTGTTGTTAATTGTTTTATTTTTATAGTTTCATCTGGATATATATACATACACACCAACTGCCCTTTATATATAGATAGAAGATAGATTCACTGCTCTCCTGAGTATGATGCTAAGCTGCATCCTGTGGTGAGGGTCTAGTGCTGGTGCTCTGGGGAGTGTGGAGGAATGCCCCCCCCTCATTACCATTACTACATTGAAAATATAGTTATGATTGTAATCAAACATTTACAACCCCTGTCTGCTGAGAGTTTAGAATACACTGACTGCACCTCTTCAGAGGGTAAAATTCCCTCCAATGGGGCCACATGTTGCCATGGGTGGCAACCCATGATGGTAAGGGGTGGAATCCTGATGGCTGTGCAGTCCATGACATGCAACACTCCACTTTGGCCCTTACTTAGGCTAGATGGGCACTCAGAGAGACCCTGTCTGATCAGTCATGTCAAGCCCTAGTACCTATATGATTGTCCCAATTCTATTGCCCCTTGGCATCTCCCAACCCTTTTTATCATATATGTGCTAGAAGGCGATGACTGAGGGTCTTATGACACCTTTATACAGAGACCCGGCTTTTTTATTATTTTTTTTTTTTTTTTAATTTCCCGATTTTTAGCTGTCAAAATAATGAACTTGTCTACAAAATTCCCCAACAGATAAGAAATACAAAGAGTATTATTTTTAAAAAAAATGATAAATAAGTAGTATTGAAATTTGGAAGAATAACCATTTTTATTTATCATTATTATTAAAAGTACACTTCCTTTTTTTTAAAAAACCCTTTCATGTTTCCATTTATACACAATAAGAATAAATGTAAAATCATTAAAGCCGGTGTCATCTCATTTTATGACACCTTTATACAGAGACACGTTTTTTTTACTTTTTTTTTCTTTTTTTCTTTTTTTTCTTCTTTTTTTAATTTCCCAATTTTTATCTGTCAAAATAATGAACTTATCTGCAAATTTCCCCAACAGATAAGAAATAATATGAACCAGCAAAAAAAAAAAAAAAAAAAGTATAAAATTTGACTATATTTACATATGTCACAGCGCTAGGAATTAAACTCTAGTCATACATTGCATGACTTTAGGAAGTGATTGCCTATCCTGCTTCAGAGTGCTTCGGCCTCTGGAGCGGCTAAGTAAAATTAACAGCGTTGATCCCAGGGGACTATCCACCCAGGCAATACTTGCCCCCTTGATTTAAGGGCAGGGCTGGGTTTATTGCTCAGTGCCTGAGGCGCCCCTCTTGAGGGGGAATGCCAACGTGACCAACACATTTTTTGTGCCTACCACCCATGAGCTTCAGTTTGTGGTGGGCTCCCATAAAAAATGTCCATGTGTCAAGCCCTAATAAGTGGGGGATGAGAGGGGCAAATACATTGCATGACTTCAACTAAAGTCACTTGCAGTAATGTCTTGAGTATATTTTCACTTTTTTTATCAAATGTCTCGTATCAGTGGTCGTATCAGATGACTTTTATTTCCGCTAAGAACATTGAATGATAAGAATTTTATTTGTTAAAAGTATTTTTCCTTTTTCTTTTTATGACCTAAAACTTTTTGTTTTTAATGAATACTGTCTCTCTTGTTATTGGTCATTATTCTTATTGTCTTTTTTAAAATCATTTACTATTGAACCTTTTCCACTTTAATGTCATTGATATTTACCATGTTGGGTTTTTCTTTTTTTCTCCTTCCGTTGTGAATTGTAGGAATTAAACCGAACATGTCGTCAAATGCAGCAACGGCTGGTTGACCTGCTTGACCAGGTAGCAAACGAAGAAGTTACAAGTAAGTCAACAACATAGATAATTAAACAAATCTCCTCTTTGGAGTTTTTAAAATTTTACAAACTTAATGGTTCAAAAATTATAAACTTGATGGTTCATTTCTCATGACATTGTTTTTTTCTTTTGTTTGTTTATTTTATTTTTTTTTTTTGCTTAGTTTAAAAAAAAATTTTTTTAAATTTTTTTTATTTTTTTTTTTTTTTTTTTGCTTTTTTTTTTTATTTCGCTTAGTGTTTTTTTTTAGTTTTTTTTATTTAGTTTTTTTTGTTTTCTCTTTTTTTTTTTTTTTTTTGCTTAGTGTTTTTTTTTTAATTTTTTTTTTTTTAGTTTTTATTTTTTTTTTTTTTGGCTTATTTTTCTTTTTTGGCTTTTTTTTTTTTTTTTTTTTTTTGCTTAGTTTTTTTTTTTTTTGCTTAGTTTTTTTTCCCTTTTTTTTTTTTGCTTTTTTTTTTTTCCTTTTTTTATGTTGCATTGTGTGTCTTTTTGTCTGTCTTTAATCTTTTATATTTTTCCTGTTTCAAAGATTTTTTTTTTATAAATGACATAGTAATCTATTGTTTTACTAGAGCACCATTTTGTACTACAATTTTTGGTGCGTCTTAGAATACACTGTGTCCCCTCTAGTGGGGTAAGCCCCAGCCCCCCACCAAAATGTCTTGAGTATGACTCCAAAATGCATCTGATAGTGAAACTCCAGTTGTAGAGATCTGGGGAATGTAAAGCACCCATTCATCACCAATACTCCCAGGTCCACTCTGACATAGAGTGGTAATACCTGTTAGGGTCCCATCTATGGGTTAAATAGAAAAAAAACATAAGTTTAAAAAAATGTGTTTTAAAAAAAATTGTGTACCCATCAACAATGAACAAAATGTCTTTGGCATAAAATAACTCAACAAGGGTTGACATGCCATAAAATCCAACCAACCTCATTATGTTTAGAAGAATAAAATTTTCCATTGTTTAATGTTCATTGAATAAAGGGAAGTAACTTTAAAGGAATAGAATATCTTTTTCTGGTTATTTCCTATAAGTCTAACATGATCAAAGGGGAACCACTCTTGACTGATAAATTATTTATTTATTTTCCCATTAAACTACCCTAACCCCGTCTTCTTTTTTCCTAGTAGATCAATAAATAAATAAATAATTTATCAGTCAAGAGTAGTTGATCATGTTAGACTTATAGGAAATAACCCTTTTTCTTTTAGTGTTTCCCAATGTGGGTTCATTAGAACAATTCTGGAGTTCTTTGACATAAGGTGTATTCTAATTAAAAAAGACTAGAAAAAAAAAACAACAACAAAAAAAAATGCCCACCAGGCAGTGTAAAAATTCATTTTTGAAACATATTGCCTGAGTCAAAATTTCAATGTCATAGGATTTGTATCATAAGTTAGTAAAATCATCAAATTTATTGAAGGATTCCAAAATAAAACAATTTGAAATGGAAACCTAGTTATGTTTCCGCAAATAAAATGTTGCGCACATCTATTAATTATTAATCAAATAATTATTTTACATAGAATTGTAAGTCTTCATTTATTTGTAAAATGAGAGTAAAAAAAAAAATAATAATAATTTTAAAAATTGATTACAAATTTCGCAAATAATTTTTTACATTCAAAATAATGATATAATCTTTTCAATTAATTTCATAGCTTATATAGTTATTTATTTAAATAATAGTTTATTTATTTAAATTGTCATCATTACAATGGAAAGGATTCAAGGAACAGCTTTTATTTATTTTATTAATATTGTTTTTATTCCATGTATTGACGATCTTGGGTAATGTGACATAAGCAGTAACATAGTTTCGGTTACAGACAAACAGACCTAATCTCCATTATTGATATATATATATATATTATTAATAGGATTTTTTTTTTTTGGATGTTTGTTTATTTTAGAAGCATTCTTGGAATAAAGTATATATTATTATTTATATTTTAATTTATTCTTTACCGAAATTCACTTGTCATTATTATCTTCTATAATTATCGAATTTTATGCGATATACACATTGTAATTGCCTTCAAGCAAAAATATAAATAATATATATATTATTAATAGATTTTTAAAAAATAAAACAAAAGACTTATGAATAACGGTAGTAAATTTTTGTTTTAAATTAAATGAATCCTGTTCATCTCTCCAAAAGAGGGAAGAAGTGAACAAATTTAAACTGTGAAAGATAAAGAATTGCCTCATTAATTTGCTTTTATCCCTGTCATCTGGTACTTTAGAATACACTGACTGCACCTGTTGGTAGCGACCTGTGATGCTTAAGGACTGTATCCAGATGAATGAGCAGTCTGACATGCAACACTCCTCTTTGGCCCCTTACTTAGACTAGACAAGCAGTCAGAGAGACCCTCTCTGATCAGTCAGCTGGTCACATCACGATTTTAGTGGCCCTCCTTTAGGCTTCAATCAAGAGCGCTTGTCCAGCGGAGATCCTTTGTGTTAAGCAGAGCACGATCCTTGGTAAAGAATCCTTTGGTTGACTACTGAGAGAACGTCCATTTGCAATCATTGACAAAGGACTTGCAAGACTGAAGATCACCAACAAAGAGATTGGAAGTTACTGATTGGTCATGAATTTTGTTTGTGCCTACATTTCTTTGTATATACAGAACTACATTTTCATTTCTGATTTTTTTTTTTTTTTTTTTTTTTTTTTTTTTTTTAAATTCTCTAGTGGGATGGAAAATTAATGCATATATATTTTTCTTTTTCAGGTGAATTATTACGGGTGAATGATGATCTTAATAATGTATTCCTTCGTTATGAGCGATTTGAGCGGTTTCGCACTGGCCAATCAGGGCCACAGTCTGCTGACACAGGTACCACGCCCCCAGTGTCACAGGATTCTTACCTTCCTCCTTCTTATGAACAGGTAAACACTCACCTTAACACTCACCTTTCATTTGCTTTGCACACCTAGTAAGTTTTTGAAAAAATACCTTCCATCTTAATTGACTTAGTAACATTGGACTATATGACCTTTAGGCACCCCTTTTGCTTTGCTGATTCATAAGTACATTTTTTTCATTTACACCGTCAACATCCGGTTGTTTGTTAGGGGTTTGTTTTATAATTTAAAAAAAAACCCTCTAAAAATTGTCTGTTAACAAACAACCGGATGTTGACAGTGTAAATGAAAAAATGTACTTATGAATCAGCAAAGCAAAAGGGGTGCCTAAAGGTCATATGGTCCGTAACATTTATATACTAAATTTTTTCAAGTATTCCTATCTAATAATAATTTTCAAACAGAACTATTTAAGCCATAAATGTAACCATAACAGGTCTTAACACTCCAGGTCCTCCTGAGATTAATGGCAATGTATGGGTCACGATTTACTGCTTAAATCTCCCAAAACTGCAGCTTCTTCATCAGATACAGTCTAGAAAGGAACAAGTCATTGTGTCCCGATTACGCATTGGTCATACAAGACTAACGCACTCCTATATACTCAAACAAGAACAACAACCACAATATGAAAAATGTCAAACACCTATTCGTGGAATGCAGGTTTTTTGTTCACAGCAGAAACCGTTATTTTAATGCAAACAATATGAAAGATCTGTTTGAAAACGTCAACATGGAGGATATTTTCTCTTTTTTGAGGGAAATAAAATTATACCATAGAATATAGACATGAAACAAATCAATACCATACAACATAATCCCCAATAATGCTAACACATTGTTAAAACCAATTACTAAAAAGTATAAATATAAATACACGATATGTATAACTTCCTGTTAGGCATGACATAACCCCAGACAGGTTGATATGCCGTTAAAATCAACAAACAAATAATCAGATACAGTTTGATGACACACAAATACATACTTTATAATTAGTATTGTAGGAAATGGACCCGTCAACCCGAGTTCAAATCCTGGACAAGGCTGTTTGCATTTCACATAGTGTTAATACCCTTGGGAAAGGTATGCATCCAACTATTCTCCCTCCAGCTATGGGTAAATAATATAGCAGACTAGGCTCTTTAACCGTCACTAGGTAACTAGTTTAGAAGGAAAACACTGAATTCAAACCTGTTAAACTCTGCATAAGTAACTGACCTTGTGTCGCATCTTGCTTGTGTGGAGGGGTTGGCATTAGATAACCCACAAAGGTTGATATGCCATCTACACATAATATCTATAATTCCTATTTAAACTAACCCTAAACCCCAACCCTAACCGTAACCCCCCCCTAGTTAAAATTAAGTTTTATTACAAAATTTGTGGGTTCTGTTTTTTCTGTATACAGGGTGACCCAGAACCCTAACCCTACTCCCACCCCAGTTAAAATTAAGTTTTATTACAAAATTTGTGGGTTCTGTTTTTTTCTGTATACAGGGTGACCCAGAAGACCCCCCTAACCCTACCCCCCGTTAAAATTAACACTTTTATTAAAAGATTTGTGGGTTCTGTTTTTTCTGGGTCACCCTAATTTTCACCCCATCTGTTTACCATACTGTGATAAACCGCACCTACACCTTTCACACAACAAATATTTTTAATTGCATCTGCGGTATTATGGCCTAGTACAAACTCGTAAAGAATAAGTTACTAAATTCAACTACATTGCATGTTCATCTATGTGATTTTCAAATCACGCACAACGTGTCAGCACACCAACTACCACTACCAACCAATGTGAGTACTTTGCACAGCTTAAACTGCTTCAGTCACATTATCTATGTGCCACAAACTAGCACTGACTGCAAATATTGCAAAACTTTTGACTCGCCCCTAATATATGTGAAGGTGCATGGTGTAATGGTTATCATCGTAGGAAATTGACACGGTAAGACAAGTTCAAATCCTAGACAAGGCTGTTTTATTGCACATAGTGCTACCACCCTTGGGAAAGGTATGCATCCAACTACTCTCCCTCCAGCTATGGGTAAATAGTAGGCAGACTGGGCTCTTTAACCTTGGTTAGGCAACCAGTCTAGGAGAAGGAAAACTCTGAATTCAAACCTGCTAAACTCTGCTTAAGAAATTGACCATGTGTCACATCCTACTCGTGCAGAGGGGTTGGTATATATATATATGTGTGTGCGTGTGTGTGTGTGTGTAAAAAGGTTTGCAAAAAGGATTTTTTTTTTTTTTTTAATTATTAACTTACAAAATATAGTTATTCAATGCCTGAAGAAGATAACAGATCTGAAACACGTGTCGCATATGTAAAAATTGTCGGCTAAAAAAGCCATATCATAAACACATCGCTTGTGTATTTACTTCTCATACTGTCATGTAGAAGAAGTCACTATAAGAGGAATAGTAACCTACTTCTAAACAAGACGAAAAATCTAAGAAACTCCGGTTGGTGTAGGGGTTACGGTCCTCACCTGTCAGCTTGACAGTCGGGTTTCGAATCACGCACAAGGCGGTCTTCCTATCTATAGCTCTGCTGATAAGGCCTAATAGGCCAAAATGTACATACAGGGATTGATTTTTCTCGATTTGTTTAGCCTTACATTTAAATAGGTATGCCCGCCTAATTAATTAATTATTAATTAATTAACTTTCTAAATTGGGTACGACTTCAATTAAGCACATATTCTCCCAAAAATATGTAAGTTAATAATATTTTTTTTAAAAACATAATCCTTTTTGCAAACCTTTTTTTTTTTAATTTTTTTTTTTTTTATAGAATATCTAATTTTCTCCCGTTGGACCCATAACAACACTTTTATATATATATATATATATATATATATATATAATGTGTGTGTAATTATCTTTTATGTAATTTGTGTCTTTAGAATAAATTGAAGTTGCAAAAAAAAACAGTTCCATACTTTTTGAAATACCCTGTATATATTGTTAGTTTTCTTAACAGCAAATATTTTTATATTTTTTATGCTAATAAGAATATGCACCCTCCGGACATTAGATTTTAAGTTTTAATGTAATGAAATATGAAATTAGCAAGACTAACAAAATTAGATAAGAACACATATATAAGAATTACACTTATTTTAATTATATCTTAATTGGTTTCTATATAAAAATCATTCATAAATTGATTTTAATACGTTGGAGAATAAAACAATAATATCAGATCAATAACACCAAGTAATTATTTATTAAACTCAGTTTTGTTAAAAACAATATGCAAATTAACCTCACCATATATTATGCAAACCTTTATTTTAATAAGTGTAAACTTTTTATATACGTTCTAGTCTTTCTAATCTAATTACATTACATTAAACTTTAATACTTATGTATAGTTTTGCTATTTCTACTAATTTCAGAAATAAAACTCTTGTATTCTAAACCGTGTCATATTAACATTTCATTTTGTTTTTCTTATGCAGCTTGTTTAATATTATTTTTGCTTAATTTTTAAAAATATCATTTTAATATTTGTTTGTTTATGATGAGGAATCATTAAGATCGAGGAAGTTTTTCTCTCCATTGTTCCATCCGAGTCATAATCATCTGGTAATCTGAACATTAGCTACATAAATCAGAGTAACCTTCCCTACTTTGTTTCACTTTGAGGAAGCCATGTGTTTTGGTCAGCCATTTTCATTTCACCATAAATCTACACTGAAATATGAATTTGTTCAAATTGATAAAACTGCATATTTTGACACAAAAATATAAAATGTGTTATTAATTGTGCTTGCTCATTATTTGGAATTACCTTAATTGTTATTAAGAACACATTTTATTATATTTTTGTGTTAAAACATGCAGTTGTATTGATTCAAACAAATTCGTATTTTTAGTCTAGATTTACGGTGACATGAAAATGGCCAACCAAAACAAACGGCTTCATCAAAGTGAAACAAACAAGGGGGGTTACTCTCTTTTATGTAGCTAATGTTCAGATTACCAATGGTATTTATTGGCTGCGGGCATTTTTGTAAATATCAAGAGATAAGAAAGATATTCATTCAATAAATATACTGCTACACAATATGTATAATGACTTACACACACACACACACGCGTATCCATTTAGTCTTTTTATTTAACGCTTTTATTTTTCACCTTCATTTGTAAAGCTTATACGCACGCACACGCACACGCACACTTTAACTATCACCGACTGCACCTCTGCAGAGGGGTAAACCATCTCCCTCGAATGGGGCCACATGTTGGGTGTGAGTGGCGACCTGTAATGCTTAAGGACGGAGATCCTGGTTTGTTGAGCAGTCTATGACATGCAATCAGTCCACTTTGGCCCCTACTTGGGCTAGATGAGTGGTTGGAGAGGGCCCCATCCAATCAATCTGCTAGTCATATCAAGCCTTGGCACCTATATGATTGTCCCAACTATTGAAGTCAGTCAGTCAGTCTACTATTGATTTGAACAACAGCAACTGGCCAAGCACAACTGAACCAGTGTCAAGACAACTGGTACTTATGGGAATTCAGAACAGTCCACTCCTGCATTTGGGTGATTCCATTCCTGAGTCCTGATTGGCTGCTTGGTTTGTATGATCTTCTGAGGCTTCATAAATAACCTGCCATTTTGCAGTAGCCTTTGCAAGCAAACCAGGTTTGTATTAAGTTACGACTGCTTGCTGCCTTGTCTTACCAATTCGACGGTAATTGGAACTAGTATGATTATTCTACACGACCATATTGCCTTATGGCAAGCCCAACCCTTTTTATCATATATGTGCTAGAAGGCGGTGGCTGAGGGTCTTGTTGTCCTTGGTATGACAAACTATATCTGATGGTGAAGTTCCAATTCTGGAGATCTGTGGAATGTGGTGTATGCCTTCATCACAATTACTCCCAGTTCCACTCTCTGACCCGGAGTGGTAGTAACTGTTAGGGTTCCATCTATAGGTTAAATAGAGAAAAAAAAATGAGTTTTAAAAGAAAATTGAATATCATCAAATATGAATAGAACAGAATGCATAGAATAACTCAACAAGGGTTGAACTGACGTAAAATCCTTCAAACTAAACCAAACTATTTCTCTGAATGTTTGAGATGAGGCTCGAAGATTAGTATTATCCATGTTATTCGGACTATTGTTCCCATCTTTATTGTTATTTGTACAACGTTTCGGCCAATATGCCCTCTGGCCTTCTTCAGGTATTTCTTCTCGGACTCGGGAACCTTCTTTTCGAACTCGGGAACTTTCTTGTTGTAATCAGGAGCCATCACGGAACTTTGAACCTAACCCTTTATTTAGTCCACGTGGGTATCCTGTTCTCATTCCGCTAACCGTAGCTGGGGTAGGAGTTGTGTTAATTATTTTTCTAACTGCCTTCACTCAGGATTAAACTCGGGATCCAGAGATAACTGTCACTTAGAACTGTTAACCTAACTACCTTATCCACTAGGCCATGTGTCCAATTGGACTAGTCCAACAAGAAGATTCCAGAGTCCGAGAAGGTTCCCAAGTCCAACAAGAAATCCCTAAAGAAGGCCAGAGGGCATATCAGCCGAAACATACAAATAACAATGAAGATGGGACAATAGTCCGAATAACACAGATAATACTAAACCAAGAACCCTCAGTTGTATCATGAAAATGGTCAACTATCCAAAAGTGCAGTAAAAGTATTAATTTTAATTTTATTTACCAAAATAAGGAATTGTCTTATATAGGAATTTTAAAATTCTGACAAAAAAGCATAAATCGTTAAATGAGTGGAACAATCGAATGAAAAATTCTTCGTTCTTCTTCTTCATTGCTCTAAATGTTTTGTTACTTTTATTTGTACTGTGATCATTTTGTTGGAGCTCTCATTTTTTTATCTCTTTGAATGAATTTTTATTTTAGCCTTTCTCTGTCCAGGTGCAAGCGTCCAGTCAGTCGCATGTTGGTAACCTCATAGACTTAGGGGAAGAAGGTGGACACACTAGCACTGGTCAGTCAGACATTCATGCTCAATTAGCTGGTTTGAGTAAGTAAAAACATTTGTTTTTGGTTTGTTTTTTTTTTCTTTTCTTGTTTATTATGTAATGTTATGTCAAATATTTATTATCTCCGTGACGAGCCTGTTCAATACATTATTGGATGACTAATTAAGCAATTAAAGAGCCGGGTTAGCTCAGTCGGTAGAGTGTTCAGCTATAAACCACTAAGTTCCTAGTTCGATACCGGTCCTCGCCAACTCAGCGAATGAGTAGCACAGAGATCTGTGCAGTAAAGTAAGGAGCTGATGGTAGGTGTGGCGCTCCATCTCAGACGCACAAACAATCTCCTTCGTCTAGCACTAGTGAAAAGGGGATAGGCTCCCTGTCTGGCTGATACCGACTTTAGGCCACCCCGGCGACTTTACTTACTTAAGCAATGCCAGGTACTGTAAGCAACCTGAGTCCTTTGTTTAATAAAAATGACTTGATTCAGCATTAAATGACCCAAAAGTGCATTGATATGCCATAAAACAAAACAACCCATCCCCTTTCTCTCTTTCTTTATTCTTTATATATATATATATATATATATATATATATATATATATATATATGAGAAGTAAATACACAAGTGATTTACTTGTCAGCTTGACAGTCGGGTTTCGAATCACGCACAAGGCGGTCTTCCTATCTATAGCTCTGCTGATGAGGCCTAATAGGCCGAAATGTACATACAGAGATTGATTTTTCTCGATTTGTTTAGCCTTACATTTAAATAGGTATGCCCGCCTAATTAATTAATTATTAATTAATTAACTTTCAAAATTAGGTACGACTTCAATTAAGCACATATTCTCCCAAAAATTGTCGGCTAAAAAAAGCCATATCATAAACACATCGCTTGTGTATTTACTTCTCATACTGTCATGTAGAAGTCCATATATATATATATATATATATATATATATATATATATATTCCATTTTAATATATATATAAAAAATGGAATAACATTTTGTATGTATCAACATTTTAGAAAAATAACAATTTTTGTATCTAATTCTAAATGGTTTGTTAATATTTTTAATTTATTAAGTTTGAGTTTTGTTTAACGGCATATCGACCTCTGTGGGTCATTTAATGCCAAAAGGTTATTTTGGATTTCAGTCTTTAAAGTAGTTGTTCTATGGAGATATTCTTTAATTTATTAGGCTGATAAAAATCAAAAAGTAATGATGAAAAGCGAAAATGTGTTAAAGTTTAAAAGAACAAAAAAATGGATGTAAAAAAATAATAGATAAAATGAAGTTTTGAGTTTTTCTCTACACCTTCTGATCTGACTGGCTATTGAAAAAAAAAAAGCCTGGTATCTATAAAAATTCTGGGAGCATATGACCTTTAGGCACCCCTTTTGCGATCTCGATTCATAAGTACATTTTTTTCATTTACACTGTCAACATCCGGTTGTTTGTTAACAGACGATTTTAGTTGTTTTTTTTTATTTATAAAACTAAACCCTAACCCCTAGCAAACAACCGGATGTTGACAGTGTAAATGAAAAAAATGTACTTATGAATCGTGATCGCAAAGGGGGTACCTAAAGGTCATATGGTCCAAATTCTGTATGTCTGTCTGTACAACAACCGAGCATCCATCCTTTTATAAAGGAAAATTCTTGGAAACGAGCAAAGACCAAAGTTTAATAAAGTCCAAACCCTATTTTAATCTGAGAAGTGAAGTCAGAACACAAAATAATTTTCAAAATAGAAAGGTATGTTCGGATAAGTAAATTAATCGTATGAGCAAAAAAGATCTACTGTCCGGGTCGTATAAGAATTAATTTTTGCCATGCTCTTTCATAAAAAAAAAATGTAAATAGATCTTTGAAATCTTATATTTATTTTTGATGATAGACATAAAAAGATAATTTTGCTGCCAAAATTCAAATAAATGTTTTAGGTTATTTCCTATAAGTCTAACATGATCAAAGGGGAACCACTCTTGACTGATAAATTATTCATTTATTTTCCCATTAAACTACCCCTAACCCCGTCTTCTTTTTTCCTAGTAGATCAATAAATAAATAAATAATTTATCAGTCAAGAGTGGTTCCCCTTTGATCATGTTAGACTTATAGGAAATAACCATGTTTTCTTTCTAATTAAACTAAGTTTCTAACAGTTAAATTCAAATTAATTCAAATATTTAAGGTCTTTCTTTTAGGGTGTCAAAACTGTCCTGTTTTGATTATCGTCTCTCGTAAAACAAAATTTTACAACAGGCATGTATTTATTAAAACTTGTTTTAACAAACAGCCTGGACCATTTAAATGTATACTTAATTTCTGAGTATATATAATACAGGATTGTTCTTTATTCTATGTATTAATGATTTTGACTATAAATTAAATACCCATTGATAAACTTGAGCAATTTCTGAGGGTATTGTGATGTAAGCAGTGACGTAGTTTCATTTACAGACAGACACCAAATCTCCATTATATATAGATATAAAAAAAAAACAACAAATAAACAAAACCTGATAAGGGGCTGGGTTAGCTCAGTCGGTAGAGCATTCGGCTAGGAATCACAAGATTCCTAGTTCGATACCGGTCCTCGCCAACTCAGCGTATGAGTAGCACAGGGATCTGTGCGGTAAAGTAAGGAGCTGATGGTAGGTGTGGCGCTCCACCTCAGACGCCAAAAACAATCTCCTTGGTCTAGCGCTATTGAAAAGGGGATAGACTCCCTCGTTGAGCGGCTGATACCGACTTTAGGCTGCCCCGATGACTTTACTTTACTTACAATAAAAAAGCATAAAAACAATAAAACATTTAATTATGATATTTTTCAAAACAACCTTTGTACAATCCTACACCACAGTGAGGCCTCTTAGTGATTTTTTTTATAGATTAACATTGAATTAGTCAACAAGCAGCCAATATGAAAATACCTTACATTGATCTACCAGTAAAAATGACAAAAAATATTGCTCTGCCTGTGAAAAAAGGGATTTAAAAGTAACTCTTGTAATAAGATATATTTATGTATAAGTACATTGTTTAGCTTAGTTGTTAGAGCATGCGTCTCGGAACCACAAGGTTCCATTTTTGATACTGACTCACCAAATGAGCACATGAGTAGCACAGTTTTAAATCTGTGCAGTAAAGTGGGGAGCTGATGGTAAAAAATATTAAATTAGCAAGACTTACAAAATTAAATAAGGATTACACTTATTTTAATTATATTTGAATTGGTTTCTATATAAAATCATTCATAAGATTAATATTATTGTTTAATTCTCCTACGTATTAAAATCAGAGATCAATAACACCAAGTAATTATTTATTAAGCCTAGTTTTGTTAAAACCAGTATGCAAATCAACCACACCATATATTATGTAAACCTTAATTTCTTAGTGATATATAAGACATTGCAGGATTTTAAATGCACTAATAACCTGGGCTGTTTTGAGGCAAATCTAACCCAGATTTTCATAAGAGACGTTGTTAAGATTTATTCTATGTATTAATGATTTTAGATATAAATTAAATAGTCATTGATAAACTTACACAATTCCTGAGGGTATTGTGATGTAAGCAGTGACGTAGTTTAAGTTACGGACAGACACTGAATCTCCATTATAATAAATCTGAATATTCTATAAGTTTTATTAGTGGCACTTCTTTCTTGATGAGGCTTTGAACTATTTGATAAACCATGTTGTTCTAAATATCTCTAGGGATTATAGATTCTGCTG
Organism: Doryteuthis pealeii; assembly: GCA_023376005.1. Classification (NCBI taxonomy): domain Eukaryota; kingdom Metazoa; phylum Mollusca; class Cephalopoda; order Myopsida; family Loliginidae; genus Doryteuthis; species Doryteuthis pealeii. The sequence goes on along the minus strand of CM042161.1, from coordinate 15,103,033 downwards.
AAAACACCAGGAGCCTTATTGGTTGGGGCTTTAGAATACATCGACTGCATCTCTGCAGAGGGGTAACCCCCCCCCCACAATGAGGCCACCTGTTGGCCATGGGTTGCGACCCATGATGCTTAAGGATGGAATCCTGGTGGATAAGCAGTCTGACGTGCAACACACCACTTTGGCCCTTACTTAGGCTAGACTGGCAATTGGAGGGGTCCCCTCCGATTAATCGGCTGGTCACGTCAAGTCCTATCACCTATATGATTGTCCCAACCCTATTGCCCTTATGGCAAGCCTTTTTATCGTATTGGGGCTAGAAGGCAATGGCTGAGGGTCTCCATGTCCTGGGTATGACAAACTCTAACTGATGATGAGGTTCAATTTCTGGAGGTTCAGGGAATGTGGAGCACCCCTCCATCACTATTGATCCCAGGTCCACTCTGACCCAGAGTGGTAGTACCTGTTAGGGTCTCATCTATGGGTTAAATATAAAATTTGTTTACCAGAAAAAAAAATTGAGTTTAAAAAAAATTTCTTCCAAACTATCGCTACGAATCTTTCAAACTATCGCTACGAATCTTTCAAAACTTTGTCAGCATTAGATGACCCACCGTGGTTGATATGCTGTAAAACAAAACAAACAAAAACACCCGGAATTATCTGCAAATTATTGGAGTTTTCTTCTATGATGTTAAAGAATTGTCTTTGCTTCTATGGTGTTAAAGAAATTTTTAACTAGAAGCTGACTAAGGTATTTTGATTGGCATAGCTCAGTTGGTAGATCGTTCGGCTAGGAATCACAAAGTTCCTGGTTCGATACCAGCCTTTGCTAACTCAGTGTATGAGTAGCACAGGGATCTGTGTGGTTAAGTGAGGAGCTGATGGTAGGTGAGGCGATCAACCTCAGGCATTAGAATAATCTTCTTGGTCTAGTGCTAGTTAGGGGATAGACTCATTCTCTGTCTGGCTGATCCCGACATTAGACCGCCCCAAAGATTTTTTTTTTTTTTTTTTTTTTTTTTTTTTTACATCTCTTTGACAACTGTAATTGAGTTGTTTTTTCTATTGTCAGTATCAGCCGAACAGCAAGCGACTCTATCCACTTTTTGCTAGCGCTAGTCAAGGGAGATTGTTTTTACTGAAGCGGATCATCACATTACTGACAGCTCCCATATATACCCATATCTATCAGAGCAATACACTTAAAATGCTTTAACTCTGGGAATAAAGCCAATTCCAGCACAACCCAAAGAAGTTGTAAAAATACTGTAATCCAGAAATTAATTCTAAGATAGAAATTCAATTATTTCTTTGTTGAAATCGTAAGTTGGCAGAGTGGCCTATTGTCGGTAACAGCCGGGCTCTATCTAGTGCTAGACAAGGGAGATTGTTTTTGCTGAGGTGGAGCGCCACACCTACCGTCAGCTCCCCATTTTACTGCACAGATCAGATTACCCAATCTGTACTAATCATACACCGAGTTGACGCGGACTGGTATTGAACCAAGAAGCTTTCGATTCCTCGGCAGGTCCCATACCAACTGATAGAGCATATATATCTAAGTTGGGAGAGCGTAGACCTAGTAAATGGAGCTTTTCTCAACTCGTTCCAATGATTGAATTGGCAATAAACTGATAGTCATCAAGCAATGTTGACTCTGTCTACATTATCCAAGATATCTATCTATACATATATAAGGGGCAGTTGTGTGTACATCTATGTCCGAATGTAATCTATACATATATAAAGGGCAGTTTTGTGTATATGTATGTCCGGAGTAAACTTCGAAAATAAAACAATTTATGACAAAGTAAATATATATATATATACATTAAATATCACCAGGGCTTGGTTTTTGAGCAAAAATAAGAGATTTGATTTATATTCGTGAAGATAATTAAAAAATAAAATTTAAATGATAACAGCATGGATTTTTTTTTTTTTCATTTAATATTTTAGATAGTAGACATTAACATTTCTTTTCAGAGTAGCTGGATCAATGCAAGGTCTATTTTTTTACATAGGGATTTAAATGGGGCATCCCACGAGGATTCAACTCACAATTCAGTAATAATGGATCTGCGGGACTAATTTTTTAAAAAATCCCCCCTCTACCCTGGTGATTTCATTTTCCTACATTTTATTTTAGGTATATTAACAAACTACACATATATTAATTTTTGGCATCCTTCCGTCTACTAAAGACGATGGCATAGTGTCCATATTTTAAAAATTTTATTTTAACTGCAACTGCGTGAGTGGCTGAACAGACCAATTTTTGAATGACAGTCTCTGAAGCAGTGACTGCAAACAAACAGTGATGCTTGCTGGAGTTGCTGTTGTCTCTCCTTCCTTTTGGCTCTCTTTTCTGTGGTGGCCACTTTCCTTTCCTTTTCACTCCTTCATTGACGAGGAGTCACCAGGTCTTCTGCACAAGCCTCCCATGTGTTGGTGTTAATGTGGCATGTCTTCATGTCCCCTTGCAGACACCTTTAAAGCGCAGGTGTGGTCTCCCTACTAATTAATTTATTAATTATATTTAAATATATTATATTTATGATACATGTATATTTATTCTTTCTGCCTCACGTATCCAAGGCGTTTTTCTTCATAGTAACATCCCAGCTAAGCCAATGCATTTATTAAAAAGAAAATGTCTGAGTCGCGCGATCCTGTTTATAACAACTTCCCTTATTGATGATTGGCTGCGGAAGTGGCCAATCGGATATAAAGAGACCGAGGACCGCGTTGACGTATAAAGCACTTTTCTGTTGGCATTGCACAAGGGTGGCGTGTTGGAGTTTGATCGTCTGGCTGGCTGAGGGGGTATTATGTTGAAAGACCCGAAACCCCCCTATGAAGCCGGCCAATAACATAACTGACGACGTCACCCTGCGCTAAGTCTAGCGTATTTCAAACAAATTATTTAATTAATTTATTTATTTAATTATTATTTAATTTATAATACAGGTATATTGATTATATTTAATAATTATTAATTTATTAATTACTAGAAGCGGCTACCCAACATTGCCTGGGTAGAGATGGGAAAATAAAAAGAGTTAGTCTCGCAGATCCATTGATTGTTTTGGTTTTACATAATTGATTTATGTTTTAATCACGAACACAACCAATGACTTTTCCCTTTTCTTCCCATTCAAATCCTAATTTTTAAATATCTTTCCAGATATAAATAAAATCTTCATTATTTTTGCACTAAAAGCAAGCTCTGGTGATAGTGAATGTGTGTATATATATATTTGCATTGTTGTTTTATATTCGTAGTTTCCTCCGGACATACATACACACAACTGCCCTTTTATATATGTATAGATATTTGAATATATCATATTTTAGGTATATTAACAAACTACAGAGTGTTTAAGAAAAGTTGATATCATTTGGGATGTAAATATTTGAGCAACTACGTGGTCTAGTCAAATAAAGGTGCCTCATAATTCAGGCCTTGTGCCAAGTTTAGTAAATGACTACATAGTCTAGGCCAATGGTACTCAACCCTTTTTTTTACCTAGTGACCCCCTTTTAATCCTATTTTACTCTGGTTGACCATTCGTTGTTTAAAAATCCCATTGTATTTTTATAGTTAAATACATTTTACTTGCCTTGGTCCCCGGGGGTCCATGTGGACTCCGGTTGAGAACCACCAGTCTAGTCAAATGAAACTAAATAGACTTAATGTTGAATGAAATCAGATTTTAGTATTATTTGTATTATTCAGACTATTGTCCTCACCTTTATTGTTATCTGTACAAATAATACTAATTATTCGGACTATTGTCCTCATCTTCATTGTTATCTGTACAAATAATACTAATTATTAGGACTATTGTCCTCATCTTCATTGTTATCTGTACAAATAAAAACTCATTATCAAGCCTCAGCTCAAAAATTTAGAGAAATAGAAATCAGATTTATTCATCAAAATTTGAATGAGGAATTTAAAGGTACTAGTACAAAATAAAAAACACCCTCCGGGCGATGTAAAAATAAATTTTTGAAACATATTGCCTGAGGGGTGGTAGTAAAAAAATTCAATGTCAGCGAGCTTGTACCCTAAGTAAGTAAAATCATCAAATTCATTAAAGGATTAAAAAATAAAACAATTTGAAATGTAAACTTTAAATATGTATTAAAATAAAACAAACTATATATAGATATATAACACCAGTCATGTATTTATTAAAACTTGTTTTAAAAAAACAATGAGGACTGTCTAATGTTGCATGTTCAAATTTTGAGTGTATCTATTCTATGTTATGATGATTTTGGGTAATGTGACGTAAGCAGTGACGTAATTTTTGTTACAGACAAAATCCGGAATCGAATCTCCATTATTAATAGATTAGAGAGGAATATTTGATATCCTATAAGTAAAAGTAGACGGAATGTCCTGTTGTCGGTATCAGCCGGACAGCGAGGGAGTCCATCCCCTTTTCGCTGACGTAAGAAGTGGCGTAATTTTTGTTACAGACAAAAACCGGAAGCGAATCTCCATCATTAATAGATGTGGATTTCATGAAGAGTTTAACAAGTTTTTGACCATCTCTGCTGATACTGGTTATCGTCCAGTTCCAGAGAATCGCATCTCTATAATTGAAAAAACCCCAAAAAAAACAACAGAATTTTGAGTTGTTTCTACACATACTATTAAAATTTGAGACCATTTGAAAGTTATTAGATTACAAAAGAATATCAGATTTCTAGAACACACCGTATATATACAAATTCGTATTTTCAGTGTAGATTTAAGTTGAAATGAAAATGGCCGACCAAAACAAACGGCTTCCTTAAAGTGAAACAAACAAGGGGGGGTTAAAAAAACAAATGTTTTATAAAACTATTAATTCTGTATGACTTGGAGTTTCCCAAATAATCCAATGTTTCTATATTGTTTTGTAACGTTTATTGTGATAGGAAATAGACTTGGTCACCACAAGTTAAAATCCTGGACTGTTTGAATTTTATATAGTGCTAATACCCTTGGGAAAGGTATGCACTTAACTATTCTCTCTCTCTAGTCATATGTAAATTGTAGGTTAGGCTGGAATCTTTAAGCTTGGTTAGGCAACTAGTCTAGGAGAAGGAAAACTCTGAATTCAAACCTGCTAAACTCTGCGTAAGAAATTGATCTTATGTCAAATCTTATACATGATTTGAGATGTGCGTGTGTGTGTGTGTGTGTGTGTATATATATATATATATATATATATATATATATATATATATATATATATATATATATAAAGCCAAAAAATGTGCCCTCTGGTCACAAGTATTTAAGTTTTAATATAATCAAATATTGACTTAGAAAGACTAATGAAATTAGATACAAGCAAGAAAAAAAGATTACACTTATTTTTACTTATTTTATTTTATTCTAATTGATTTCAATTAAAATTATATATAGGATTGTTTTTAATACATTTGAGAATGAAACAATATTAGAAATCAATAACACCAAGTAATTATTTATTAAACACAGTTTTGTTAAAACTGGTATGCAAATTATTCAAACCATATACTATGTAAACGTTTATTTCTTAAAGATATATAACACACAATGCATGATTTTAGATAAGTTAATAATATGGGCTGTTTTGAGGCAAATCCATCTCAGCTAGACCTTAATAGAGACATTGTTAATAAGATGCTAATTAAGGTTAAATAATGATTATTTGATAATAACCCTTGAGAATATAATGTAAATAACTAAGGGAATTGTGACATTAGTGGTGACATAGTTTTGGTTACAGATAGACATACAATCTCCATTATAATAAAAAGGTATTGGTGTTTGATAAAATTTGAATTTTTTTTTTTTTCGTATTAACATTATTCTTGTCTTTTGATTTAAAACCACCAATTCCTTTTCATGTGTCTATTTATGTATCTATTTTGTCTGTAGGTTTAAATAGTAGCAGTATCAGCAGTACACTGGGCCAAATCAGCAGCACCCCTGCAGTAAATAAATCATCAGGAGTCCAGGATACTGAATTTGATATGTTTGCCCAATCCAGACAGTCATTTGACCAAAGTAGAAAGAACATGGGGTAAGTTATCCTACTAATATAACACCCTTTTTCTTTTCTTTTTTTAAAGAAGAAAAAATCTTGAATCTTTAAACCCACTTTGGGAGACTGGAGACCAACTTTAAGAAAGTCTAGAAAGGAACAATTATGCATTGGTCACACAAAACTAACGCACTCCTATATACTCAATCAAGAACAACAACCACAGTGTGAAACATGTCAAACACCCCTGACAGTTAAACACTTACTCATGGAATGCAAGTTTTTTGCTCACATCAGAAACCGTTATTTTAAAGCAAACAATATAAAAGATATGTTTGAAAATGTCAACATGGAGAACATTCTGTCCTTTTTTGAGGAAAATAAAATTATACCATAGAATATAGACATGAACTTAATCAATACCATACATGATCCTCAATGGTGCTTAATAACAATTAAGTTCATTTCAAATAACTTGCCAGCACAATTAAGACATTTTATGATATTTTTGTGTTAAAACATGCAGTTGTATTGATTTGAACAAATTCATATTTTCAGTATAGATTTAAGTTGAAATGAAAATGGCCGACCAAAACAAACAGCTTCCTCAAAGTGAAACAAACAAGGGGAGGTTATTCTAATTTATGTAACTAATGTTCAGATTACCCAATTTTCCTCCAAAGCCAAAAATGTGTATTTCATTAAGTTATTTCTTAAACAACTGGTTTTCTTTTAAGCACAATTGATGCTTATTACTAGGGTGAGGTGGATGCTCTATCGACTGAGCTAGAAGAGGCTATTTTAGCTCAATTGGTAGAACACCCACCTTGGAATCACAAGTTGGAGTGGTAGTACCTGTTAGTGTCCCATATATAGAAGGAAAAAAAAATTTTTTTTTAAATGTTTAAAAAAAAATAAATTTCAAAACATATCAAAAATGAATAAAACAAAATGTCTTTGGCATAAAATAACCCAACAATCCAGTTTTCAGGCTGGTATGAGAGTATAGTGTTTGTCTGAAACATTTTCTCTTCTAAGGTCAGTGCCCCCCCCCCTCTCCATTGCACACTTTGTGATTCTGATCGAGGAGACTAAAATGAAAAAAATATAAATCTTATATTAAAATTTGCTCCATAATGATAATTTTTTTTACTCTTCAATTGTTAATGTCTTTCCTTTCGCTTGTTTTTTTTAATTACCCTTCCAAAACAGGGGAGGTTTTTTTTATTTGCTTATTTATCCCTTTTATATTTGATTAAGTGAATTTGAGAATTATTTCTTATAAAATGATCAATATTTTAAAAGTTATATGGGTTTGAAATTTATCCTGTTATTATTACCCCAAGTATTCTTGGTAGAGGCATTACACACACACACACACACACACACACACACACACACACACATATATAATTAAAGGAAAAATAAAAATCTAAGTTTATCTGTAATTATGGCAAAAACTGTTTCTTTTACTTTCAAATGAAATCATTTACATTCATTAGAAAAAAGAAGTTATTTTTTTTTCAGTATCCATTTCAATTTGGAATTTTTAACACAATACAGAAATAAACGAGTGAAAAAGTATTCTTTTATATTTTGAAAATAGCGGCTAAAACACACCACAATTGCTTTAAAAAAAAAATAATCGAGACTCATAGAAAAAGGAAAATTATCAATGAACGAAGCATCTCAGTCTAGTAAATTTAGTTTCAATGATAGAACGCAAATACTCAGGATTGTAAAAAAAAATGTTCAGAATGCTTATCCTGTGAATACTTGGGATAATCAGGGAAGAGGTTAAACCCTGGATTTATAACACTTTTTCACAGTATGCAGATACTACACTCTGATCATAGCCAGAGTGCACAGATACTAGGGCTGTGACAATTTCATAAAAGTTTAAGTCAAAGTTAATCACTTTTATACAAATTTTTCATTGGCCTACAAAAAGAAAATCCTGTTATATATACTAGCAAATATATGCACCCTTCGGGTGCAAGTATTTAGGTTTTGATGTAATAAAATATTGTATCAAATTAGAAACTATTTAGAAAATGATAAACTGAGGGGGTATAATCGAAAAATAGAACAGCTTTAAATCTAACTCTTCCATCATTTCCGTCACTCCCATCTTTCATTGTTCCTAATTTATCTATTTAATTAGATTATGAAGTATTTAATAAAATCACAGTTCTTTCGTCTTGTTCATGGATTTTGTTTAAGATTTATCCTCGAGATTTTTGCTCAGATTCGTTGAGAGAAAACCAAACAATTAGAAATCAATAATACTAAGCATATATTTATTAAAATCAAATTCTTAATATCAATATTCAAATTAGCCTTGTCGTTCACACTGTAAACCGCTATTCTGTTGAATATATAAATATACCTGTGTTGTTAATATGTAGATTAATCCAAAAGTATTAATAATGTATCACAATTTTATCAATAATTGAGGTTTAAATAAAAATAAATTCATGGTGAATGTGACGTCAATAACTAAGGGAATTGTGACTTGAGTAGTGATTTAGTTTCGGTTACAGACAGACAAACACACAATCTCCATTATAATAATAATATATATATATATATATATATATATATATATATATATATAATTGTGTTAAATAATTACTAAATACCAGGCTTCATTTAATTATTTATTTAGTTATCATTCCCACTTTGTTCCCGTTGTTCTCTTAAAAATAATCAGTCCATTAATACTTTTCTCTTTTCGTCTTTTGCATTTCTTCGAGTTGCGTCACACGTCATGACATCTTCGCATGCATGGATCGCGACTTGCCTTTCAAAAATAAAACGCTGATCAAATACAGTTACATAACTAAAAAGATTTTCATCTCCTGTCACATATAAAAACATCCATCATTTTCTTCACCCCAAGATACATCCTGATGAAGGTTCAATGTAACTGAAATGTTTAAACATCGATAATTAAATTCATCCCATTTTCGGAACACTTGTTTTTTCAAAATTTTCTTTATATATATATATATATATATATATATATATATATATATATGAGTAAGAAAAGGTGGAATGAAAACCTCACACAATGCTGTTAAAGAAGAAAACAATTTATAATATAATCATAAAATTAAAATAATACCTTACATTAGATCCAAATCGCTTAACATTATCTAAAATAATAACCAATTCCGCCCATAACCTTTTTTACTTTATATATAAAAACAAAACACAATAAATATTTAATCATTTATTAAATACAGAACTTAAAAATAATAATTAAAAATTAAAAATAATTAATCGTAAAATAAAAAATATATAAAAATTCCTTTTCTAAAATATTAACATATTCCGCTCATAACTTTTTCACTTTATATATAAAAACTAATTACAGTAAATATCTAATCATTTATGAATTACAGAACTTAAAAATAAAATTTAAATAATAAAAACAATTAATCGTAAAAAATTCCTTTACTAAAAGTCTTTTGAATTCCAACCGTCACATTTCTTAATACCCATCCCCTTCCGTTTAAATTGTTTCGTCTTGTTGCCAACATCTCAGAAATTCGCTACATTTGGTTGACAAAAGATATACATATGAGACATGTCCGACATATATATGGCACGAATGCCCACGTTGGTGAATATTGTAACGTCTTTCGTTTTTTGCAGTATTAAGGTTTTTGTTTTGAAAACTCATTTGACTTTCCTCTCCGACCCAAACAACTACGGGAGTGAATGAGCTCTGATGATGATTTTTGTAAAATCGAAATATTGATCAATATCAGCTATGATTATATTATAAATTGTTTTCTTCTTTAACAGCATTGTGTGATGTTTTCATTCCACCTTTTCTTACTAATATTGTCGGATTCATTTCCTTTCTTTTAACTTTATATATATATATATATATATGAAATTTAACATTTTGAAAAAACATATGATGTTTGTTATGTAATTGCTGACAGATCTGTTTCGACCAAATCTATAAGTTGGTTTTCATCACGGGCGACATAGACGGGAAGAAAATTTTCAGCGGTTGAAAACAGCGTTCGCTTTTGTAAACAGTCTTTTAACGGATATCTTTCTTCCCGTCTATGCTGCTCGTGATGAAGACCAACTTATAGATTTGGTCGAAACAGATCTGTCAGCAATTACATAACAAACATCAAATGTTTTTTCAAAATGTTAAATTTCATACTGTCGGAATTAATTTCCATCTATTTTTCATATATATATGTATATAGTGCTTATGACCCATATAACTATCACTATGCCAGAAGCTAATATTAATGTAAATCTCTATTCAGAAATGCAGCATATATCAACCAACAAGAGGACCAATTCCGGGGAAGTCTTGGACAAGCGGTATCCATGAAATCTCAAGCCAAAAATGGACAGGTTAGTTTTTTTTTCTTTTTTTTTTTTAAATTTGTCTTTTCCTCTTTACTCATTTATTTTTGTCTTGTATAAAAGCCAAATATTAGCTTAGGATTTTTTTTGCTACATTTAAATGCAGTCTCTTTTCTTTTCTTTTTTTTTTCTTTTCTTTTCTTTCTTTCTTTCGTTGTTGTTGTTAAGTTGGTATGTCTTGTGTCTTGCCATTTTTGTTATTGAAATTTCTTAATAGTTATTTTGTGGCTGAGCTCTTGTTTTTGTTTTGTGTGCAAGAATAACATAATTAGTTTCATTCACTATATATATATATATATATATATATATATGGAAGCGCATGGTGTAATGGTTAAAGTCATGGGAAATGGACTTGTTGCCCAGAGTTCAAATCCTGGATATGGTAATTGCATTTCACTTAGCACTAATACCCTTGGGAAAGGTATGAATCCTATTCTCTCTCCAGCTATGGATAAATAGTAGGGTAGACTGGGCTCTTTAAGCCTGGTTAGGCAACCGGTCTAGGAGAAGGAAAACTCTGAATTCAAACCTGTTGAACTCCGCATAAGAAATTGTCCTTGTGTTGTATCCTGTTGTAAATATATATATATTGGCATTTCAGTTTTTGTGCCCCTGAAGTTACAGCACCTCCTGTGACTGTGAAGTCCGATATTTGAAAAATATTCTTGACCACAGATGTCACATTTGAAGGCTGTCCCTGAAGATGTTGATGTACCGGTGTCTTCTTCTAGACCTCTTAGCTTCATGGTGTTGCGTCAGGGTGACTTCTGATATGAGGGCGGTCCTGAGCCAAATTTTCCCAGCTGGAAGGGGCAATGCCAAACCATCTGAGATCCTTCTTGCAGATATCCTTGAATCGCAGCTTGGGGGGGGGGTCTGTCTCTTACCAGACAAAAGCTCTGCATAGAGGATGTCTTTCAGGATTCGTCCATCATCCATATGATGGACTCTCCCATCGATCGACGTATGAGTGTTCATACAATGAACACCCACACATGTGATTTGTTTATAGTGGTGAAGGCTTGTGGTGTACCATCCACACTTTTTGGCACAATCGATAGGAAAGAATTGGTGCCACAAACCCAATCAACGACCGACCACAGGAATTTTGAATTCAGTTATCCCTCTCCTAGACTGGTTACCTACCCAAGGCTGAAGAGCCTAGTCTGCCCTACTATTTAACCCATAGCTGGATGGAGAATATATGGATTCATAACTTTCCCAAGGGTATTATCGCTATGTGAAATGCCAACAGCTTCGTCTAGGAATTGAACTCCAATCGACGAGTCCATTTTCCACGACTCTAATCACGAGCCCACGCACCTCCAATCACCCATATATATATATATATATATATATATATATTATATATATAAGATTTTTGGATGTTTGTTTATTTTAGAAGCATTGTTGAATAAAGTATATATTAGATTTTTACTTGAAGGCACTTACAATGCATGTATCGCATAAAATTCGATACTTTTTCTTATAGAAAATGAACTTGACAAGTGTAATCCCGGCAAAGGATCGGTCGGTGTGTAGAATATCATACAGACTGTTTCGACTTTATTAAGTCTCATCAGCGATATTAATCTTAATGACTTCCCTCCGACAGAAATCGAAACCGGGACCTGGCAGGCATAGTCAAACACTATACCGCTTTGGCCACAGTACACAGCGGTTTCGATTTCTGTCGGAGGGAAGTCGTTGGTATATATCGCTGATGAGACTTAATAAAGTCGAAACAGTCTGTACAATATTCTACACACTGAGCGATCCTTTGCCGGGATTACACTTGTCAAGTTCATTTTCTATAAGAAAAAGTATCGAATTTTATGCGATACATGCATTGTAAGTGCCTTCAAGTAAAAATTTAATATATGATTGAGATATATATATATATATAATATATATATATTTGGGAGAATATGTGCTTAATTGAAGTCGAACCTATTTTTTGAAAGTTAATTCATTAATAATTAAATAGGCGGGATTAAACTATTTAAATGTAAGGCTAAACAAATCGAGAAAAATCAATCTCTGTATGTACATTTCGGCCTATTAGGCCTCATCAGCAGAGTGCTGATGAGGCCTAATAGGCCGAAATGTACATACAGAGATTGATTTTTCTCGATTTGTTTAGCCTTACATTTAAATAGTTTAATCCCGCCTATTTAATTATTAATGAATTAACTTTCAAAAAATAGGTTCGACTTCAATTAAGCACATATTCTCCCAAATATTGTCGGCTGAAAATAGCCATATCACAAACATCGTCTGTTTGTTTACGTCTCATATATATATATATATATATATATATATATATATATATATATATATATATATATAAAGGTTTTATTATGAAAAATTTGTGTATGTTATTACTCCAATTTTGTTGCCATTTTACATTAACATACAACAATTTTTACCAAAATTTCTCTGACTTCCAAGGACTCTATAGATATTTAGTAGTTAGACATCACTCTTAACTCTTAAGAGAAGCAAAACATAATCAGCATTGTATTAGTATCAAGGAATTACTGTCATTATAGTTACTCACAAGAAGAAGAAAAATCAAATTTTTGAAAGGTATTGTCTGGTGGGGGGTAGGGGGTAAAAATTCAATGTCGGAGGGTTTGTATCATATGTAAAATCATCAAATTTATTAAAGGAAAAAAAAAAAGAATAAAAAAAAAACAATTTGAAATGGAAACTTAGTTCTGTCCCCCTCCAAATAAAATGTTACATGCATCTATTAATTGAATAATTATTAATATTTTACACAAAATTGTAGGTATTTATTTATTTATTTGGTTGCGCCAAACTCTACGTATGAGTAGCACAGGGATCTGTGCGGTAAAGTAAGGAGCTGATGGTAGGTGTGGTGCTCTAACTCAGACGCAAAAACAATCTCCTTGGTCTAGCGCTAGTGAGACGGGGATAGATTCCTCGCTGATTGTCTGATACCGACCTTTAGGCCACTCCGATGACTTTATGATTTATTTATTTATAAACCTTGTATGTGGCGCTCAGTGAGGCTCTAACTTACTAGTTCTACTAACTTACTGGCCTAAATTGCAAAGCGAGGCACCCAATTATTGTCATTATAACCAGGTATAATTCAAGTTTTGAACTCCTAACCAGCGTAAATATATACTTTTGGCAAAAGTTGAGTGTAATTTGATAGATATTAAAACTAGAAATTCCTTACAACTACAAAAAAAGAATTAATCTGCTTTTGTCACAACAGTTGTCTAAATCTGATCCGATTAAGTTGGTTTTGCCCATAAGAAGTCAGCGTGACCAACAAATAAGTAATACGCTCCAGTTTCTTTTTGGCCTTTTTGGATTAGTAGCAAACACACACACACACACACACACATTATATATATATATATATATATATATATATATATATATTATATATATATATATATGAGAGTTTTATAATTTGCTTGAAGCATTGGGTATATATTGGTTTGGAGGTTGATTTTGAAGGCTATCACAATGCAGGTGTAAAGAAGAAAAATAATAAGGTAACAATGGTGTTGTGTGTTAACCTGTATTTTATTCTTGAAATTTTCGAGATAAAATCTCTTTTTCAGAAGAACACTGGAACTGAAGTCGACTTGTTATAGCATTTCTAGACTTCAGTTCCAGTGATCTTCTGAAAAAGAGATTTTATCTCGAAATTTCAAGAATGAATTACAGGTTAACACACAACACCATTGTTACCTTATTCTTTACACCTGCATTGTGATAGCCTTCTAAATCAACCTCCAAAACACACACACACACACACAAATATATATATATATATATATATATATTATATATATATATATATATAATTTATTGATTATTATACATTGAGCTCTTTTTAGGAATTTAAAAATCCTTGTATGAATAAATGTTTGCACCTACAAGAGCATACAGTATGTTTATACAGTGAGATTTTGAAAATCCCAAATAGAATCATCCCTTATTTACCAGTCATTTGGATTACCTCACATTTACACACATATATATATATATCTCCTCCACAGACACCATGATTCAACATTTCATGTCTCTTCAGTGTGGCTAGACTTAGCAACCACTTCTAGCCGTGAGCGAAACCTGACTGACTTTTCATCAGTCCGCTTAGATATGAGGAGTAAAGGATTGAATAAATCTGGCAAAATGTGGTTGAATATAGAGGAAAATGTGGATATAACACACACAAAAAAATACCATTCCCCACCCGACCAAGCCTACCCAACTTTCTTTCTCGTTCCTCTATACAACACAACAAAATAAGTAAGTTGACGGCTGGCTTAGCTCAGTTGGTAGAGCGTTCGGCTAAGAATCACAAGGTTCCTGGTTCGATACCGGCCCTCGCCAACTCAGCGTATGAGTAGCACAGAGAGCTGTGCAGTAAAGTGAGGAGCTGATGGTAGGTATGGCGCTCCACCTCAGACACTAAAAATAATCTCCTCGGTCTAGCGCTAGTGAAAAGGGGATAGACTCCCTCACTGTCTGGTTGATACCGACATTAGGATGCCCCGATGACGACTACACATCAAAACCCCTCCCCTTTTCTCCCCCCCCCCTTACCCATTTACCTTTTCACTATAAAAGCAGAATAAACCTGAAGAAAGCCAGAGGACAAACATTGTACAGATAACAATAAAGATGAGGACAATAGTCCGTATAATACAAATAATACGGAATTATTTCAAATATTTTTACAAATATTCAGCATAGTTTCACTTGATTGGCATTTATTTAAAATCCATATCATCATCATCATCATCATCTCATGATTTTTATCTTCTTTTTTTATTTTTTATTTATTTGTTTATAATGTCTTCTTTGCTTTTCAGTTGCCCCTGGGTGATTCCCTTGAGGTAATGTTGCCTTATACCCCCCCACCCCTCATTTGGTTACAACATTTACACCCAGGACAGGAATACACCCATTCTGATCCTGGGCGGATGTAATTGTTGTGGACTGGTCTCATGACGGCCCATCTATACTCCCCATCCATCTTTCTTTCTAATTTTAAAAAAAATCTAATTTATATTCAGAATTTTTTGTTTTGTTTCTTTCTTTTTTTACTCTACCCAATTTTTGAGTTTTTTTAGCCACATGGAGGACATTCACTTTAACAATTCACTTTTTTCATTTTATTAGTTGGTCTTTGGTTCTGGCTCTGCTTCATAATACCAAATATTACTTGCCCAAAAAATGACTTCATTGAGCATCATTAAACTAAAATAATCGTTTCACCAAAGGCTTGTTTCTCAAAAAAAAAAAAAAAAAAAAATACAATTCATATATAAAATTTCATCATCATCATTTCAAAGGTCAGAGAGGCTCCCTCCCCTCACATCACATCACGTCAAGCCCTAGCACCTATATGATTGTCCCGACACTATTGCTATTACGGCAAGCCCCAACCTTTTTATCATATGGGTGCTAGAAGGTTTGACTGAGGGTCTTCATGTCCTGGGTATGACATTAAACTTTATTTGATGATGAGGTTCCAGTTCTGGAGGTTTGGGGAATGTGGAGCACCCCTTCATCACCATTGCTCTCAAGTCCATGCTGATCTGGAGTGGTAGTACCTGTTAGGGTCCCATCTATGGGTTAAATAGAAAATTTGATTACAAAAAAAATTGAATTTAAAAATTTTTTCTTTCAAACTATCGCTACAAAGTTTTTGGTACAAATAAATTTGTATCAAAGTTTAAATAATGATACTTTATTTGGTGATCAGTTAATTAAACAAATTGTTTTAAAAGTATCATCAATGTAACATGTATAAAAATAAGGATTAGGAACCTCATTAAATAATTTATTTTTCAGAAAACCCACAAAAACATTGGCCATTAAGGGGCCAAGGGGACTGCCCATATATATATATATATATATATATGGGCAGTCCCCTTGGCCCCTTAATGGCCAATGTTTTTGTGGGTTTTCTGAAAAATAAATTATTTAATATATATATATATATATATATATATATATATATATATATATATATATATATATATATATATATATATATATATATATATATATATATATATATATATATAAAGAAAGAAAGAAAGAAAGAAAAAATATTTACTAAACTCATGGACAAGTGAAAACCTAGAACACAAACTTACATAAAATTACAGGATTTTACCATCCGGAAATATTATATTTTCTCTATCAAATTTTTAGACTAAATTAATAATAATAAAGATAAAATAAAAATTTAAAAAAACGAATAAAATTGTAGAAATTCTAGTGAAGGCCCCTATAAGGATTGAACTCGAAAAATATGTGGAAAATAACGTAAAATTAAAAAATATGTATATACAAAAAAAATACGCATAGACATATATTTTTTATTCATTTGTTTTCCGCAGAAAAATAAAATCGATTTTTTTTTTGTGAACAATCAAGGGAAGAGAACTTTGTGTGCCTTAATTTAGAATTAATAGTGTTCTTAGTTTCAACCGTAAATCGTTTGTTTACCAACACAAGAGGTTCAGCATTCTGAAGACGGCATTAGCCAGAAACCTAAGGTAAATGTTCCCTAAAACCTCTGTATAAACAGTTATATTTAATAAATAAAGCTCTTACATTTGTAATTGAGCACTTTATTTTCCTTTATTTCATCTCGCTAAAATTACCAATATATCTATATATCAGTCTGTGGATCTTGGTGTCCTGGGTATGACATTAAACTGCATCTAATGGTGAAGTGCCGATTCTAGAACTCACTAGAGAATGAAGTGGAGTACCTCTTTATCACCATTACTTCCAGGCCCACCCTGACCCGGAGTGGCAGTACTTGTTAGTCCTATCTATGGGTTAAATAGATTTTTAAAAAATGAGTATTAAAATGTTTTTAAAAATTGAGTTCCAAAAATATTAAGTACCCATCAAGAATCAATAAAACAAAAACATCTTCGACATAAAATAACCCAACAAGTGTTGACATGCCATAAAATCCAACCAACTGATATTTTTGCATTAGAAGAAAACTAACTTTTTATAAAAATTTGTTAGTGGTGTACTTATTTATGAGTACACCACTTATTTATACAGTAAAAATTGGGGACCTGTGCGGTAAAGTGAGGAGCTGATGGTGGGTGTGGCGCTCCACCTCAAATGCTAAAATAATGTCCTTGGTCTAGCGCTAGTGAAAAAGGGATAGACTCCCTCGCTGCCTGGCTTATGATACCGACTTTAGGCCACCCCGACGACTTATATATATATATATATATATATATATATATATATATCCACATAAACAATATTTATATTCAGTATTGCCCATAAATAAGTGAAAACCAACTTTTTATAAAAAAATTTGTTAGTGGTGTACTTATTTATGAGTACACCACTTATTTATACAGTAAAAATTGAGTGGTATATTTTTTTTAAATGGGGTGGGGGGTAAAATATATTCATAATTTTAATTTTTTTTTTTTTTTAAATAAATATATTCATAGTCTATTTTCCCATTCATTTTTTTTTTTTTTTTTTTTTTTTTTTTTTATTCTAATTTCATGTTGTGTCAGGTAGTTCAGCATACAAGTCCATCCCTCCTGCCCCCAGTATTTCCCTTCCCAATCCAATCTTCAAGTGGGAGAGTCATTTCATTTCATTTTTTTTTTCAAATGTTCTCCATGTTTGGCTTTGTTTATTTTCTTTTTAACTAAATATCAGATTTGTTTTGACACTGATGCACAGTTTTGGTCTTGCGTCTAAAAGTGCACCTGACCTGCATTTTGCACCAATTAAACTGGCTTCAGATTTCTGTTTACAATTTCATCATCTTTGGCCATCACTGTCATCTCTTCCTCCACTCAGCACAATGGATGTTTTTATAACAACTATAAATAACAAATATGTACTATACTGCAGGATTAGGTTAAATTAGATAAAAGAAATCAAAATAATAGATTATGAGATACCCTTTTTTTTTTTTTCTTTTTTTCTTCTTTTTTTTTTTCTTTTTTTTTTTTTCTCTCTTTTTTTCTCCTTTTTTTTTTCTCTTTTTTTTTCTTCCTTTTTCTTTTTTTTTCTCTCTTTTTTTTTTTTCTCTTTTTTTTCTCCTTTTTTTTTCTTTTCTTTCTCTTTTTTTTTTTCTTTTTTTCTTCCTTTTTTCTTTTTTTTCTCTCTTTTTTTTCTCTTTTTTCTCTCCTTTTTTTTTCTTTCTCTTTTTTCTTTCTTTTTTTCTTCCTTTTCTTTCCTTTTTTTCTTTTTTCTCTTTCTTTTTTTTTCTTTTTTTTTTTGTTCCTTTCTCTTTTTTTTCTTTCTCTCTTTTCTTTATTCTCCTCTCTAATTATCTAAAAATGAAAAGACATGAAAATCTAATTTCAAAACCAAATATTAGGATGTTGAAAATATTAGCATTTATCATTTTCATTGAAATTTTTTTTTTTTTTTTTTTTTTTTTTTTTTTTTTTTTTTGCAGGTTCTGCTGTTTAATGCATGTTTATTGCTTTTACTGATCAATTTTTGTTTTATTTCTTTTTTGTACTAAACATTTTCTATTAGATTTACAGTGCATGACAATTTCAGTTGCAGACACACCCCCACACCCCAACACCCTGAATTATTTCAAACGGGTTCGTTGGTTGGTTGTTGGTTGGTTGGCTTTCTATTTATATCTTTGCATGTTTACTCTGCATATTTTTTATTTTTTTTATTTTGCTTATTTTTTTTATTTTTTAATTTTCTTTATTTATTTATTTATTTTGTTTGCTGTTTGTAGAATTTTCTTCACTTTCTTGAATGCTTTTATTTTCTCATTTTCTTTGCTCATCTGGGAAGTTTTCTTGTCTACATTGACAAATTTTAATTTATTTTCAATTTATTTTAATTTGCTTATCGAGGTGTCTGGTGTAATGGTTAGAGTCATAGGAAATGGTCTCATCGACCAAGTTCAAATCCTGGACAAAGCTGTTTTTTTGTCTTAGTGTGGTGTAATGGTTATTGTTGAAGGAAATGAACTTGGTGACAGGAGTTCAAATCCTGGACAAGGCAGTTTGCATTTTACATAGTGCTAATACCCTTGGGAAAGGTATGAATCCATATATTCTCCCTCCAGCTATGGATAAAATAGTAGGATAGACTTGGCTCTTTAACCTTGGATAGGTAACCAGTCTAGAAGGAAAATTCTGAATTCATACCTGTTAAACTCTGCTTAAGAAATTGACCTTGTATCACATCCTGCTCGTGTGGAGGGGTTTGGTAAATATGTTATTTTTTAAAAGTCTATTGCAATACAAAAGTAATTATCCAAGGTTTTATTAATTGATAAGAAATGAATAAGACCTTAGACAATTACTTTTACATTGCAATAGACTTTAAAAAATAAAATAAAATAAATGATTTAATTTTTGTTGAACATATTTTCCTTGTTAGAAACAAAATGAATTTTTGTTTCTGATCCTTTTTGAAAAAACTTTGAAATGTTTTAGTCATGTTCTGTGCAATCTATAAATTTATCCAACCTTCCCTAACAACCTTTTTGCCCTGTCAGCTGGGACTGTAGAATATACCGAATGCACCTCTACAGTTGGAGTCTCTAAGGTGGTGTGATGCTGAACTTTGACACTATCGTTGCCAAACTGCATTGGCTTCTTACCTTTCCTCTCTTAGCGGCTCTCTTGAAGAGGAAGGATTTGCTGCTTGGGTGCTCATCTCCTCCCTATAACAAATTGCCCAGGCTACCTCCGCTGAGTGGTTAAATCTGTCCAATAATGTTTAATTTTTTTATTTTTTTTATTGAAGAAACTTAAAAAGATATGTTGAATGAGATATATAGACAAAAATACACAGGACACTTAAAGATATGTGTATATTTATTTAATTTAATTTGTGTCTGCTTACAAAAAAAATTCATGTTTTTTTTTTTAAAGGTAATAAACAATATTATTGAGATACAAATACAATGTAGAGTATTCACCTGGGAATCGCAAGGTTCCGGGTTCAATACAAGTCTCCCACCAACTCAGCGCATGAGTAGTATTGTTTGGGTAATCTGATCTGTACGGTAAAGCATCTCAAAGCTGACAGTAGGTGTGGCACCCTACCCCAGCAAAAATACTTCCCTGACATATTCGTCCTTCGGGGCGGGGGTCCAGTGTGCTTCGAACACTGGATCAGGGTAAAGTACAATTAATAGCGTTGATCCCAGGGGGCTTTCCCCCCTGGGAATGCCGACGGGATCGACACAATTTTTGTTCTTTTCCACCCATGAGCTTCGGCTTGTGGTTGGGCCCACATTAAAACGAGGTCTTGTGCCCAGTCCATACAAGTGGGGTATGAGACAAATACTCCCTACCCAAAAAAAAAAAAAAAAATCTCCTGGTCTAGCTAAAAACTGTTACACATTAGTTTGGACCATAGATGTAACTTCCAGGGTGGTCCGCAAGTTTTGTCACCCCCACATTTAAAAAAAAATTTTTTTAAGCAAAATAATTACATAAGACAACCCGAAAATTTAGAATATAATTTAATTTTTAAAGATTATTTTTTTAAAAGGTATAATAATTACATAACTTATATATTATTAAAAACAAAATAATGAAAGTTAAAACAATATGTAGGGGATGACGAGACTTTCGGACCGCCCTGTACATTTGGTCATGCCATTTAAAATATGCTAATACTTGTGGTCTAAAAAAAAAGAAAAGACGATAGTTACATCTCTTGGATAATATGCACCCATGACTTTTGGGCTGAAGAATCTGGAAAAATAGTCTATCTAGCTCAGTCGGTAGAGCACCTGCCTCGGAATCACAAGGCTCCTTGTTCGATACCAGTCCTAGCCAACTCAGCACATGATTAGCACATATAGGGTGATCTGATCTGTGCAGTAAAGTGGGGAGCTGACGGTAGGTGTGGCACTCTACCTCAGCACAATCTCCATAGTCTAGCACTAGCGAAAGGGGATAGGCTCCCTCGCTGCTTGGCTGATACCGACAATAGGCTATTCCAACTTTATACACAAATGCTTACTGTATATCATGCAAGCAAAAAAATGAAAAGGAATTGAGAGAATTTACATTAAAAATGTGGTTATATCCTAGAAGTCTAACATAAACAAAATTCTTGACTGACAAAATTATTTATTTATTGATCTACTAGGAAAATAAATAAATAATTTATCAGTCAAGAGTGGTTCCCCTTTGTTTATGTTAGACTTATAGGGAATAAGTAAAAATGGTTTTGTCATGAGAATCAGAAATGTTGACTCCTTTTATTATCTGTTTTTTGGTTATTAATGTTTTTTTGTTTTCTTTTTTTTCAGCTGACAGATAAGGAAGAAGACCTTAAAGAAATGGCTCAATGGTTGGCTCATGTTAGTATCACATTTTGATTTATGAAATACTATCGTTATTAAAATCACTTAGAGTTACTTCCCTTGAAAGAAACCTCTCTTTTGATATAAGGAAACGTACATCAAAATAACTTTAATGATGAATACATTTTCAAGTTTATCTACAAATTGATAATTTATAATCGGACAATAAAGGGTTTTTTTTATGAGATTTCTTTTCTTTAGATATAAAAGAAATTTTTATTGTAATAAGATTTTGTAAAAAGATTTTAATTTTCAGAATGTAAAAAAAATTTAAAGTTAAAATAAATTGTTTAATAGTTGTATAGTATTTACATTAAGTATAAATATAATCACTTTTCTTCATTCTTTTTTATTATTTTTTTATTTCTCTTTCTTTCCACTTTCTCTTTCTTTCCTCTTTCTTTTTCTTTCTCGTTTCTGCTCTCTTTCTCACTTCTCATCCTTCCTTTCTTTCTTTTTCCTCTCTTTCTTTCTTTTTCCTCTCTTTCTCCTCTCTGTTCCTCTTCCTCCCCCTCTGTTCCTCTTCCTCTCCTCTCTTTTCCTTTTCCTCTCCTCTCTCTTTTTCCTTTTCCTTTCTTTTCCTCTTTTTTTTCCTCTTTTTTCTCTTTTCCTCTTTCTTTTCCTCTTTTTTCCTCTTTCTTTCCTCTTTTTTTTCTTTTCCTCTTCTTTTCCTCTCTTCCTCTTCTTCTCTCTTCTCTTTTCTTTCTCTCTTCCTCTTTCTTTCTCTCTTCCTCTTTCTTTCTCTCTTCCTCTTTCTTTCTTCTCTTTCTTTCTCTTTCTCTTTCTCTTTCTTTCCTCTTTTTTGCTCTCTTTCTCATAGTTTTCTTCTTGTTCTTTTCAGGATGGACCAGCCACAGAATCTATAAGCAGTTCAGGTAAATCTCTTTTCAATATATTTATATACATTGAATTTGATGATAATTATTTTTACCAAACGAAAAAAATTAATTTCTTTTAATTTTATTTATCTCTTTATATATTTCTCTCTCTCTCTCTCCCACAGAATTCGACAAGTTTTTGCAGGAGCGAGCAGCTGCTGCTGATAACCTACCAACAATCCCTGCCAGCACTGCAGGCTCCACATCACAACCCGCAGTTATCAACCCACGGCGCCAACTGCAGAAAGATGATGATGATAGTCCATTGTTTGCCCTTTGAGGGTAGAAGGAAGAGGAGGAGGAGGGTCTTATATAAAGGAGGCAACTGCAGAGGCCCTGTTGCAACTGCTGCTGCTGCTGCTGCTGCACGCCTGCAGTAGGGAATTGAGCAAATACTACTGTTGCCCTCTTGGGAGGCTGGAGTTGTTGGAGCGTGGACAATCTGGACAGCAGAACAGTTTTCAGCAGTTTTTTTTTTAATTATTTTTTTTTTTTATTTTTTTTTTTTCTTAAATACTGTTATGGCCACCCTGGCAGGAAGCAGAAGATACCCAGCATAAAAATCCCCCCCTGCTGCAACCAAATACCCCTTTCTCTTTTTTTTTCTTTTTCTTTTTTTTTCCTATTCCCACCCTCCCTAATCATATATTACCATCAACAAACAGTACACTGAAACATTTTGTTTTTATTTCCGTTCTTTGTTCACTCTTTTTAAAAACAGACTGGCTTATTAGCAGCTTTTTTTTTTTTTTTTTTTTTTTTTTTCCCTGTGTCAACCCCTTCTCCCCCACCCCACCCCCTAAAAAAGTTTCATCTGTAGCCTTCATATCCACAGTACACAGTCCATGGAATTGGTGGCAAGTTTAAAGTTTTAATATATTTTATTTTCATTTTTTTAACAAAGATCTGTCAGTTTCTAATAGTTAAGTATGAGAGTAGAGAGAGAGAGATTAAAGAGTGTGTTAAAATGTAAACAAATCAATAACCTCCAAATTAAAAAAAAAAAAAAGAATCTTTTAAATAACACACTTCAATTTCCTTATTTTAGGGGTTTTTGCATCGGAAAGACAATCCACTAGTCAGTTGATATTATCTTTTTCTTCCTCTTTATTGTAAGAATAATAGTATACTCACACGCACACACATTCACACATTGTGTCTAAGGCATCCCATAATGGTGTAATGGTTAGCAAGCTAGTCTCGCTGATCTGTTACTACTGAAAAGCAAGTTCGATCCTCACTAGATGCCCCTTACTTGTGTTAATTCCTACCCATAGGATAATTTCTTTTCCCCACACACTTTATCTATTGGGATGTGAATATATACAAAGAAAAAATTAAGCTTATCAAACCACAAACATATTAACAAAACTTCTAATAATTTCTCCTAGGGAAACTAAGTTTTTATATATTATATATATATATATATATATATATATTGTGTGTGTGTGTGTGTGTACAAAGCTTGGCTTAGATGTGGCACAAGATGAAAAGTATGGTGTGCCCAGTAAGAATCAAACAATGGTCTGCTAATCTATCTTGCTAATGATTACACAATGTAAGGTGGTTTGTTTGTGTGTGTATAAAGTTAGGGTAGCATGGACATGAAGTCAATGGCACTTAGTTACTGATAGTTTCATGCCTGTAAGATACTCAAACAAATATACATGCTCTATTAACGATATTGAGCACTATTCACTTAAAAATATAGCACTCTATATTATCAATGTATGTAATATATATATATATATATTTATATATTAATTAATGGCTGTCAACTTGTGTTCGAGTAAGACCAATTCCTGTTTTTTTTTGTTTTTTTTTTTATCATGGTTGAGTGCCAGTAGCATTTGACACTGTATCCTTGTGTTTTCTCAGATGACTAACCAGGCCAGTCCTGGAGAGACATACTCTTCCACATAAACTACATGTTGGAACTTCTCCACTTTGAATGTTGCTGGACTGAAAAAAAAAAAAAATATATATCTAACGGACCGAAAATTTATGATAAAAAATAAGTGAGTCCAATACTCCATAACATCGAGTTCATTCATTTATTTTTAGATGCTTCGTAATAACGCCCAATTTTAAAAAAAACAAATATATATATATATATATAATATATATATACAATATATATATACACACCTACACAAACTTAATGTCTACCTTTATTAGTTATTAAGCTATGGGTCAAGTTGCATCCAAATGGTAGAATAAAGAGGGAACAATCCTATAATTATCACTTAAATTATCTTCCATGGGAAATTCTACTTATTGGGTTCAGCATGATTGCACACTATCAAGTTGCAAATTGTATTGAAAATTGCTTTATTGTCTGAGTTAGAGCATTTTATCATTACTACAATAGCAAATATCTTGCTATGGTGTGCTATTTTATTGCTGTGCCACAATACGACATGCATGCAACAATTGAATATTAACATTTTCTTGTTTCTATGCAGATACCTATCCAGAATGTGCATACACTGTTCAAAAAGCTAAGAGATGTTGTTTTAAAATTAAAAATTGGCAATTAAACATGTTTAAAACCTCTAAATATGCATGATTTTTATTTGTGCGTTCGTGTGTATGTGTGCGTGTATATATATATATATATATATATATATATTATATGCATTTCCAACTTGTATAGATAGATATATTCATAGACTTACATATTTGTGTATCAATTAATTCTTTACCTGAAACTTGATCAATGGTCTTTGTCAAAATAAATAATACTACACCTGTCCCATAATAGTTCATGCATTTAGAGTATGATATATATATATATCGGTTTAGCTTAGTTGGTAGAGCACTTGCCTAGGAATCACAAGGTTGCTGGTTCAATACCGGCTACTCGCTGACTTAGTATATGTGGTGCTCGACCTAAGACACAAAAACAATCACCTTGGTCTAGCACTAGTGAAAAGAGGATAGACTCCCTCTCTGTCTGGATGATACCAACATTAGGCCACCCCATCAACTTTACTTACTTATATATATATATATATATATATATATATATATATATATATATATATATAATGTGTGTGTGTTATTTTTATGACTTGGAGGAAAAAAACCAGGTAATCCAATTTGCAAATAAAGAAACTTTAAAAATAGGAAGCCAGATTAAAAAAGAAAAAAAATGCAAAAAAGATAAAAAGTCAAATTATCCGTTCAGCTTTTAGAAGAAAAAAAAAATCGATCTGCACAAAAATAATGTTAAAAAAGTGCTCAATACCCTAACTAGAGCAAAATATAGAAACCTTGAATTTAGCAAGACACTATCTACGTAGGTTTCACCTAAAGAAAATATCTTCCCTTACAAAATATATAGGACAGTTTCTATATATTGTGCAGGCCTGACATCAAATGAATATTTTATTAATTTTATTTTCCTTTATATAATCAATAATCAATGATATTTAATTTCAATGTTCTTGCACATTGTGCTAATTGTTCTTATTGGGAGAGGGGGGTGCAGTACTGTAATTTCAAATTTTTAACCTAATAAAAATCTCAATAGAAAGAATCAGTTTTTAAAATTGGCTCGGATCAAAGTCGGTGGCTGACAAATTTTCTTTTTTTTTTAAAACTGTTTAATTTTGATGCTTCTTGTCCACCATATTTTAATTAAGGCCATTTTTTTTCTCTTGGCTACAGACCCCAAATCCTGTGTTTCCTTTATTTGGTCTTTTACAAATAAAATCAAAATTTATGGGAATTCTTTATGCTTCAAGCAAATATCTTAAAGACTTTAAAAAAAACTTTAAAATATTAAGAACAAAAAGAAAAAAATTGCTGGATATTCTTAATCAGCATATTTTCTTTCTCTTTCTCTCTTTTTAACCCCTCCTCTCTCTCTCTTCCACTCACTACCCTCTCACTCAATCTCTCTCTCTTCCACTCGCTACCCTCTCACTCAATCTCCTCTCTCTCCACTTGCTCACTCTCCTCTCTCTTCACTCGCTACCCTCTCACTCAATCTCCTCTCTCTTCCACTCGCTCACTCTCCTCTCTCTTCCACTCGCTACCCTCTCACTCAATCTCCTCTCTCTTCCACTCGCTACCCTCTCACTCACTCCTCTCTCACTCTCACCTTTGTATTTCTCTTATTTTCACTTCTTCAAAATTAAAACTTTATCATCTTTTTATTTTTATTTATTTTTTTTTTGCTTGTAGGTTTTTTTATTTAATCCAAACAGAATTCCAAGAATTCTAAGTTTCGTATCTCAAGATGTTTACAAAAAAAAAAAAAAAAGAAGAAAAAAAAGACTCCTAAAATCCTAAAATGAAATTATAATTATTTATTCCAAATGAAAAGTGGGAAATGCATGAACATTTTTTTTTCTTTCTCTTTTAAGAAAGAAATTAAGAATTTTTTTCCTTTTTTTAAAAAAATGTTACTCTTGTTTGAAATTATCTAAAACCGATGCCAAGCAAAATGATCCACAATGTTTAGAGTGCTGAATTTTTCTGGGATTTGCATTTATATCTTTACTGATAGTTTCGAAAATTGTCTTTCTAGGAATATTATTCTAAGAATATTTGGTCAGATTTGACCAATTGTGAAAATGTGTTTAAGTCTTGTTTAATTTATTTGATCTTTAAAAAAAAAAAAAAAAAAAAAAAATAATCTCAACATTTTTTGTATTCCTCCTCCCCACCCATTTCCCTCAAAAGATACAAGCTGTAAATTTCCAGAAGAAGAAAAAAAGGCTCGGTTAACGATAATAGCAGTCTTAATCAATATGAAACTGGCTAATGGATTTTTATGTCAAAAATGTTCAATTCCTAAGCAGATGCTCTATCAACTGAGCTAAAGTGACTTCTAAATTATTCCTAGCAAGAATATGCACCCTCTGGGTGTCAGTATTTAAGTTTTAATGCAATGAAATATATTAAATCAGAAAGACTAACAAAATTAAATAAGAACGCAAATAAAATGATTACACCTATTTTAATTATGTTTTAAATTGTTTTTTTATATAAAATCATTCATAGGATTAATTTTAGTACATTGGTGTATAAAACAATAATATTAGAGATCAATAACACAAAGTAGTTATTTATTAAACCCGCTTTTGTTAAAACCAGTATGCAAATTAACCACACCCTATATTATGTAAACCTCTCTTTCTTAGTGATATATAAGACACATTGCAGGATTTTAAACGCACTAATAACATGGGCTGTTTTGAGGGAAATCTCAGATTTTCATAGAGACATTGTTAATAAATAAGATTTATTTTATATATTAATGATTTTGACTATAAATTAAGTACTCAGTGGTAAACTTATTCCTAAGGGTATTGTGATTTATGCAGTGACATAGTTTTGGTTACAGACAAACAGAATCTGAATCTCCATTATGATAAGAGATGTTGTATCATGAAACCAAATATTTCTTATTTATATCCCCCCCCCCCTTCTCACTCAGTCTGGAAAATGTTCCGAAAGAGTAGATTAGCCATTTTTGTAGGCTTGTAAAATCTGGAATATTTGTTCAAATCAAATCAAATTAATGGGCAAACAATTTTTTTTTTATACCTTTAGATTTGACTTCTTTCTTTTTTTTTTTTTTTTTTAAATTCTTTCATCCTTTCTTTCTTTCTTTCTCCTCTTCTTCTTCTTCTTCTTCCTGTCTTGTATAAAAGTGGAAATCCACCCCACCCCACCCCACCCCCCAAAAATACTCACCTGATTTTCTTTCTTTTTTATTAAAAGACTAAATTCAATTTGCAGCATTATCTCTTGTTAATTCAGAAAAAATGTCTTTTGGCTTCGATAAAATATTTATATTTTGTATCTAATATTTCTGATTTTTTTTTTTTTTTTTTTTTTTTTTTTTTAAATCATAAAAATCTAGTAAATATCATTGACATTATTGCGTAGATAATGTTCTTTGTGTTAGCAATTTTATAATATTAGGTATTAAATGATATTTATTAATATTATTTCAATATTACCATTAAATATCAATAACCCACAATACTGGTTATTATTACAATAATATTAATGATATCATTCCCAGTTATTCTTACTGATAATCATGTAATGATATTATGTAATAATTTGAATAATTTAATGCAATTTTTTTATTACTGTAAAAAAAAAAACCTGAAGATATACAAATTAAATGAAGGTTTTTTTTTTCTTTGATCTTTTTGTAATTTTTATTTATTTTAAAATAAGATGTGTGTTTGTGAACCACCTTCCACTTAGCCCTGCCTCCTCCTCCAGTGTTGGTCGTCTTTTGGCAGGGTGTGAAAGGAGATGGGGGGGGTGTAAAGATGCTTTCTTTCTATTCATATCCCCACCCACCCCATTTTATCATGTCGATAAAGTATTGGTACTTTCCTTCCAGTGGCTTCGGGCAGGGTGAGTATATGGATTAAGAAGCGCCTGCCTTGTGTTTGGTCATATTTATTTGCATAAAAGGTCACATGTTGACCTCATATGTCACCCCCTTGCCCTATGTGTATAAGGGGGCTTGTTTTCATGCAGAGATCACTGGTTTTATTAACACTCTACCTACAACATGTTTATTGTGTTTATAGAAATACAGTGATCCTAGATTAGTCGGCTGTGGTACCGAATTCCAAACCAAAGTCGCAACACCAACAATCTATTGCAAGACTTATTCTTTTGACTTCAGACACGAGTCAAGGTGTTTCTTTTTTCTTTTTTTCCGTCTCTATCAGTCGCCATTTTTTGGTCTGGGAGTGATTCACCTTCTACTTCCGTGTTACTAAGGATATTCCCCCCCCCTCCACTCTCTCTCTCCGTAGCAAATTTCCTTCTGTGGAATTCGCTACACGTTTCAATCATCACTTTCATATCTTTGTAACTTTTTCTTTACAATTTAAAATTTTAAGAATAAAGAAAAAAATCTTTTTTTTTTTTTTTTTTCCTTTCTTTCAGTAACTTGACCAATTTTTCTTTTATTTTTTACTTTTTAGATTTCCCAGTTTTAACTAAATTTGGAGATACATCTTTAAAAAAAAAAAAAAAAAAAAAAAAAAAATCCCCCCCCTCTGTCCTGTAAGTCCCTAGCTTCTGTGCCTAACAGAAAAATTGTAAAAATTTGTCTTCCTTCTTCTTCTTCTCCCCCCCCCCCTTTGGTGATATTTGTCAAATTTCAACTGCCTATTTTATTATTACTTGCTGTTTTAAGAAAGAAAAAAAAAACAAAAAAATCCTGTCTTTTATTATTGAAATTTATACATTTTGCAAGTAATTACCAATAAAGAAAATTGTTTTTGCATTCCTTCTTTTTTTTTTTTTTTTTTTTTTTCATTGCCCAGCTCTTAATAAAAACAACAACAACAACAAAAAAAAATCCTTTAATGGGAGCCAAAATTCTGTGACCCCCTCCCAACTACATTCCTTACTTCCCCACTGACTAAAAAAAAAAATTGTTAGGGGTTAGGAAAGGATCCTTTGTTCAAATCATTGAATGTTTTACCAAAGAAAAAAAAAAAGAAAAACAAATATTTAAATAGATAAATAAAATCTGCTGAACATTTAACAGAAAAAGGTGAGTTTAAATTCATCACATTTATTTGGCTTGAGTCTTTACTTCCTTTATTTATCTCTTCATTTTGAAAATAGTCTTATTCCAGAATTGATCAAATTAATCCCTGTGAGTTGTCTCCCCTTTATTCTTCAAATTACCTCCCTTGTTTTGTTTTTTGTTAAGTGGTGAGAGATCTAAAATCTAATTCTTTTGTGGAAAATATGTAATTATAAAGATGATTTTTCTGAACTTTGTTGATATATAAGCTTTATGCCAAAGGATACTATATATATATATATATATATATATATATTAGTTAAGGTAGTGTGGACATGGAGTCAACGGTGCCTGGTTACTGACAGTTTTTCACCTCTGCAATCTTATGAAGATCACACAAGCAAGAAACTGTCAGTAACCAGGTGCCATTGACTCCATGTCCATTCTACCTTAACTTAAATATAAATGCTCTATCCATGATATTGAGCACTTTTTACTTATAAATATAGCACCATATAATATATACACACACACATACACAACTTCTTTATGGATAATGTATATTAGATGAAAATAACCTTTAAAAAAAAAAGCTTTTAAATAATTATTTAACACCAACACAAAATGACAAAGGATGCAAAATAAACATTTTTAAATAAACCTACGAAAAATAAAAACATTTTTATGGTTAATAAAATAAGATGAAAATGGTCCTTAAAAAAGTTTTTTAAGTCGTCATTATTTAACACACACACACACACACACACACACAGAATGTACTTGATTTTGTTAATGTTTTTCTATTCATTCTGCGGATTTTTGTTTATTAATGAAATATCAATTATCCTATAAGTATCTTTTTTATACTTTTTTTTTTTTTTGTCTGATTAATAAATCGTATAATAAAATGATTTCGTCCAAGAATCAAACTTTCAAATTACAAAATACGTCTGGATTTTTGAGTCGGGGAATCAAATCTTCTTCCTTTGTTTTTTTTTTTTTTTTTTTTTAGTGGAAGTTTAATTTTTATTTAGTGTCATACAGTTTTTTTTTTTTTTTCTTTAACTTCAAAAAATATTTAAATAAATTTAAAGTTCTTGGTTTTCAAGTTTAAAAATTAATTTTCTACTTTGCACATTTTTTCCTTTAAAAAAAAAAAATTGCTTTTAAAAAAAATGAAGAAAGAATTTTCTTACCTTTTTTTAAATGTCATTAACTCAAACACATTGTGTTTACCATTTATGGGATGATACAAAAATTGTTATATTTACATTTTAGATCCCACCAATAAATGACCAATGTCCCAGAAATGGAAACGTTTTACATTTATTAAATATTCTTACCAATCTTAAATAATGTATATATTATTCTCTTTTGAAATTTTATAAAAACTGAAAAACAAAATCCCAGTTTCATTGATGAATGTTTTTTTTTTCATTTTTTATAAAAATTCCATATTGTCAGATTTACTTCCACATTTTGCTCCTATTTTGTCTTTTGAAGAAAAAAACATTTTTTTTCCTTTTGGAAGGGCCCTATGTTAATTATTAAAGAAACTTAATAAATGTTCCCCTCAAATTCAGCAGATATTGGATTTTTATTTTTATGGTTTGTCTGAATTAATTTCTAAACTTTCTGTCAATATTCCTTGGTACATAGCTTATTTTAAATAAATAAACTCATTGAAATCTTTTAAACCATTAAAATGTCCATGTATGTATGTGTGTGTGTGTATATGTGTATATATATATATATATATATATATATATATATGTAATTAGTTAAGGTAGTGTGAACATGGAGTCAACAGTGCCTGGTTACTGACAATTTCTCACTTATATGAACTTCAGTCTGGTGCTGTTGACTACAATCCCACATTACATTAATTTATATATGAATGCTCTATCAATGATATTGGACACTGTTTACTAATAAATAATAGCATTCATTATATATATATATATATATATATATATAATGAATAACAAAAAAAAAACACGTAATTTCTAACATTACCATAAAAGTAAAGACATTTGCCCTGCCACTGGTCATCATCGTCCACTATAATACTTCAGCCTCCCATTTTTGTACAAAGAATTATTAGTATATATCAACGGCGGCGGCGGCAGCAGCAGCAATTTTGAAAAAAAAAAAAAAAGTACTTGTTTTGAAATTGTTAAATTTTACCCATGATTTTTTTTTTTTTTTTTTTTTCATGATTCTTGTTGATTCTCTAGTTTAAAACAAAATCAAAATTTAAAAAAAACAAAAAACAAAACAACCACCTACCACCCCCACCCCCGATGGTTGGAATGGGATTGAGAAGCAATGGACAAATTAATGTTGATTTTTTTTATATTTTTTTTTTTATATATATATATATTTTTTTTTTCTTCAATCACCTTTTTCCCTGACTTCTTACAGACCTCTTCCCATCCACCCTCTCTACCCCACTCCCACTATATTAAACTTTCTTCTCTTTTCCTCCCTTAACCCCCTCCCCTCCTCCACCTTCACACTGACTTACCCTTCCTTCCTTCAATCAATCTTCCCACCTTGTTGTTAACTGTATGCCTACACACACACACACACTAACACACACACACACACACACCTCCAATCCCAAAATCCAAAATTGATTTCAGAACAACTCGGCTTCAATAAATTCTCATAGTTAACCAAAATGTCTGCCTTAAAAGTGTTGTTGAATTCTCTTCTTCTTTTTCAGCTTTGCAGTCAAAATTGCATCACAATTATTTTTAAACCATTTTTCTTAACTCTTAACATCCTGTTGAGAATTTTCCAGAGTCCCATTCCTATAAGGATTTATCAAAAAATGGCTAAAAATGGTCTTTTTATTTAAAGTTACCTGTTATTTTCCTTAAATCAAAGACTTCTAAGTATGTTTGATATTACATTTAAACAAAGGCTATAATTTGGAGTGGATTAGGAAAATGAATGTGATTTCTGGCTGGGTGGAATGAGGCAGTTTAGGACGTTAAGAGTTAATCCCTACATCCCTTAAAAAAACAAAGACTTCTAAATATTCTACCCCTTGCTGTTGGTTGGTAGACTTCTATTTACGAGAGACACAATGGAGTAGTGTCAAAGTGTGTGTTTTTGTTTTTTGAAATACATTGCTTGAGCAGGTTCATATGGAGGATGAGCTGTTGCCCATGCAGCAAATCCTCCCTCTCCACACTCCACTCCATATTATACCCACTATAATATATTACTAAAAGGGGCGTTTCTCTCTGTCGACAAAGATCAAGTGATGAGCATAGCAAGATAATTGGGGACTATGAAAACTGTAGGTTTTTATATCTGAGATTTATTCAAGTCAGCAGATGTTTGATGCTGGAACTTATTAATAATTATGATAAAATTTATTGCATACCGGGCACTACAACTCCTCAAAGGCTCATGTATAGTACATAGAATAATGTATTAGTGTCAGGAACATGAATAGCATACAGTAATGATATACATGTATGTGTGTAGAAGGGTGTATCAGGTTGGCGAATTACAGGTAGCATGAAGGTTTTTGAAAGATGCAGTGTTTCAGCAGCTTATAATGGATGCAGGCAGTTTATTCCATACCTCAGCAACTCTGAGCGTGAAAAAATGTTTCCGAAAGTCGTGTCAGCTATGCTGTTTTCTGACTTTGAAGGCATGCCCACATGTGCTAGAAACCTGGAGTTAACTTCTAGAAGGGTTGCCTTTGTCACTGCTTTGTCACGTCATCTCTTGAAGAAACAAGACTTTTAATTACTATACTTACCATTATGAGAAGTAAACAAACAAACAATGTGTTTTGATATGGCTTTTTTAGCCGACAATTTTTGGGAGAATATGTGCTTAATTGAAGTTGTATCTAATTTTGAAAATTAATTAATTAATAATGAATTAGGCCGCCTAATTCATTAATTATTAATTAATTAATTTTCAAAATTAGGTATGACTTCAATTAAGCACTTACCATTATATA
This sequence comes from Doryteuthis pealeii, assembly GCA_023376005.1. NCBI lineage: Eukaryota > Metazoa > Mollusca > Cephalopoda > Myopsida > Loliginidae > Doryteuthis > Doryteuthis pealeii. The sequence goes on along the minus strand of CM042161.1, from coordinate 15,068,856 downwards.
TTACTAGAAGGGGCTATGCAGCGTTTCCTGGTGGGTTGGGAACAAAAACTGTATTGATTTGTTTTTCAAATCAATGATTTACAAATGCTGGACATTTTTAAGTAGAATTTCAATGCTATTTCTATGTATATTTTAATTTCAATGCTATTTCTATGTATATTTTAATTTTTAAATATCTTCAAATATAAATCAAATCTTCATAATTTTTACACAACACAAAAACCGGTGATATTTAATGTGTATATATATTTACTTAGTCGTTAATTGTTTTATCTTCATAGTTTCAGACACAGACATACACACCAACTGCCCTTTATATATGGATAGATAGAAATAGATTATATTATATACTAGCAGGACCTGTATATACTCCGCAGTATTATAGTTTAATTATTACATTTGATCTTTACTTAGCTATTCTAAAATAGTTCAATATGTAAAAAGTATAATAATCTTGATTTAACTCTCACTCTTTTCTATCTTTTCATTGTTTGATTGAAACAGATTAATGTTATTGCTTCTGCGTGCTCACCTCCTCTCTCTTTTTTTTCTCCTTTCTTTCTTTATATTTTTTCTGTGTAGCATGTCATTTTTCTTCCCTTTCTTTCTTTATAAGATGGAATGGTCCCTTATTTAACTGAGGTAATGACACTAATAAATAAAAATTTGGCAGATAAACAACACCAGATAATCAGGATTTACATTTTTGTATTTCATCTTGGATGATTTGCATGGTCTCCTTTTTTTTTAACCAGAGGGTGTTGTTGATCAGCTACATCATTGAGATCGCATCAAAATGATTTTCAAACCAACCCTTTCACTCACTGCATCCTTTAAAAAATAAATAAATAAATAAAAACTTTTATATATTATACTCGCCCTTAAAGACAAATCTTCTGCAAAATTGGAGTTCTGCTATTTTTCATTGATTACACTCATCTGTGATGTTTTTAACGTTGAATATATTGCTTATGTTCTTGCTGATTTTTAAGGCAGTTTTTTTTTTTTCTTTTTTTTTTTCCCCACTGAATCCAAAGATCCTCCTCATTTTTCCTAATCAAGATACAAACTGTTACTTGAAATGTATTAAACTTCTATTTATTTGTGATAAGTAGAGTTCACAGACTTTTGATTAAGTGTTATTATTATGTACAATTTGTTGTGAAGTATTCAAGCACATCTTAAAAACTAGACCTGACTAAACATAATGAATAGTATTTTTGAATTAAGGATAAAATGGCGATCATATATCACTTGGTACACCTCTGATCTTTGGAAAATAAACCTTTGACCTTTGACCAGTGTTACTTAAAACCATATAACTGTGTACGAACAAATAATTATTATTAACAGTCAACAACATAAATCATACTTGTTTTTTCTAATCAGATCAATTTTTTAGATACAATCTCTTACTTGAAATGTATAGAACAGTATTATAACTCTATTTATTCGTGACAAGTTGAGTTCATAGACTTTTGATTAATGGTTATTATTATGTACAACTTGTTGTGAAGTATTCAAGCACATCTTAAAAACCAGACTTGACTAAACACAGTGAATGGTATTTTTGAATTCAGCATAAAATTAAAGTTGTTGCGGTTAAAAAGCTCGTCCGAACTGTAGTAGCACTGGTGACGTTATGCCTTCATTAATCTTTTATCGTAACCTCAGACTCAACACATAGGAGTGTCACAAGTTCAAAAAGAAGGTTCGCGAGTCCAACAAGAAATACCTGAAGAAGGCCAGTGGACACATCGCAATGAAGATGAGGACAATAGTCCGAATAATACAAAATATCAAACTTGTTTCTCACTGTTACCAAATAGTGATTGAATATATCACTGTTGGCAAGTGATGACCAATCATATCATACAGATTTATCAATTTGCTTTTTGTTTCTGCATTGAATCAGGCATAAATAACTTTGTTGAGATGATTCTGTGATCTGTTGATACTCCTTCAAAAGAGGAGTATGCAACGCAGTTCATAATGCTGTTTATCCACTTCTTATTCATTCAAATGTAATCTAGCTGTGCTTTCGTATTATTTGGGTAGGAGTAGGTCCATATTAATGGGGCAGGTGTAGCTCTGTCAGTAGAGCACCCATATTGGAATCACAAGGTTCTGGGTTCAATACCAGTCCCCACTAACTCAAATCAGTCAGTAGAGCGTTTGGCTAGAAACCACAAGGTTCCTAGTTCAATACTGGCCCTCGCCAACTCAGCGTATGAGTAGCACAGGGATCTGTGCGGTAAAGTAAGGAGCTTATGCTAGGTGTGGCACTCCACTTCAGATGCTAAAAATAATCTCCTTGGTCTAGTGCTAGTGAAAAGGGGATAGACTCCCTCACTGTCAGGCTGATACCGACATTAGGCTGCCCCGACAACTTTGCTTTTTTTTTTTTTTTTTTTTTTTTTACTTATAAAACAATATGAGTTTTTAGGTATATCACTATCCGATTTAGCTCAGTCGGTAGAGCACCTACCTAGGAATCGCAAGGCTCTGGGTTCAATATCAGTCCCCACCAACTCGGCATATGAGTAGCATGGATTGGGTAATCTGATCTGTGCAGTAAAGTGGGGAACTGACAGTAGGTATGGTGCTCCACTTAAGCCTAAAGAATCTCCCAGGTCTAGCACTAGTGAAAAGAGAATAGACTCCCTCGCTGATACCAACAATAGGCCACTCCGCCAACTTTTAGGTCTGTAGTTTACCTTTCTTTTTTCTGGTATTTGGTGTTTAAGCATCTAGGTCTGTTCTCAAGAGAGAACTTGGCAAGAAGTTTACTGAATCTGTTTCAGGAGTTTTGAAAGAAGAATTTACTGTTTTCATTTTTGCTTATTTGAGCATTTATGCCCCATAAAAAAAGATGAATTTATTCTTTTCGAACTCGGGAACTTTCTTGTCATAATCAGGAGCTATCACGGAACTTTGAACCTAACCCTTTATTTAGTCCACGGGGGTATCCTGTTCTCATTCCGCTAACCATAGCTGGGGTAGGAGTTGTGTTATTTCTATGTTACTGCCTCTACCCAGGATTGAACCCGGAATCCAGAGATAACTGTCACTTAGAACTGTCTTAACCTAACTACCTTATCCAACTAGGCCATGTGTCCAATTCGACACATGACCTAGTGGAGAGAAGAAAAAAAGGTTCCCGAGTCCGACAAGAATTTATTCTTGATGGTGAAGTCAATATTAAAACGTTTCGGTTTTTATTAAACCTTCACCAGGAAATTAACATGGAAAAAGAGTTGTCTGAACAGGAGATGAGAAAACGTATACAGAGAAAGGTTCATAACCATTTGGCAGCGTTTCTTTTTTGAAATTTGTGACGTGATCGGTACATATGTGACGTACTTCCCTGTATGCCAAATCAAGTCCTTTTTGATAAACAAAGGATTCGGGTTGACTTACAGTACCTGCTGTTGCTTAAATAGTCACCCAATTAAGTATTGAACAGGTTCATCACTGCTTAACTTTGGGGATCTAGCAGGAACAGGTGCTTTCAGTATGACTTGACTATAATATATTTTACAAGTAAAAGAAGGAACATTTTTGACATCAAATTTCAACTCCTTTAAGTCATTTCACATTTTCCCAATGAAGGGAATAACTTTTACAATGTCAAAAGGATAAAAAAAAAGTAAAGTCGTCGGTGGCCTACAGTCAGTATCAGCCAGACACAGGGAGTCTAACCCCTTTTCACTAGTGCTAGACCAAGGAGATATATATATATATATATATATATATATATAGACTGTAATTAATCAATATCTTGATTGATTCAGTGGAAATTAACCCTGAAGATCCTTATGGTGAAACATGAGTAGGTTATTTCCATACACACTGTAATATTAAATCTGCTCTACTAACGTATTGAGCACTTTATATTTGTTATAAGTAAGTAAAGTTGTCGGGGTGGCCTAAAGTCGGCATCAGCCAATCAGCGAGGGAGTCTTTCTCCTTTTCACTAGCGCTAGACCAAGGAGATTGTTTTTGCATCTGAGGTGGCATGCCACACCTACCATCAGATTCTCACTTTACCGCACAGATCCCTGTGCTACTCATGTGCTGAGTTGGCGAGGGCCAGGATCAAACCTGGAATCTGGTGGATTCCTAGGTGGACGTTCTACCGACTGAGCTAAACGGGTCAAAATAATGGATGATATAAAAATGTCAGTTGACATCAATTATGAATCAAATTCCTTTTGAAAGAAAAAAAAAAGTCCTTAAATTTCTGTTGGGATTAAGGGAGAAAAGAGGTAACTCTCGTCAGAGATAGATAGATATTAGTGAACAGAGAGAGATAGATAGATAGATAGATATCAGAGATAGAGAGATAGATTTAGTGAACAGAGATAGATAGATAGATAGATAGATATTAGCAACTAAGGGGAGATCCCTTAGTTGCTACGGTTTGTCGTTAGGTGGCGTTACAAGCAGAATATATAAAGGAGTGATGCCAAAATCAAACTCTCTTTCTCTTGGACTCTCCAGCCTTCAGAACTAACACACAAGTTGAACTGGGGTACATACCCCATTAACTACAGGCTTTTACATGTACCTGTAGTCGTCGTTGCAGTGGCCTAAAGTCGGTATCAGCCAGAGGGAGTCTATCCTCTTTTCACTAGCACTAGACTATGGAGATTTTTTTTGCATTTGAGGTGGAGCACCACATCTACCATCAGCTTCTCATTTTACTGCACAAGTCCCTGTGCTACTCATATGCTGAGTTGGCGAGGGCTGGTATTGAACCAGGAAACCTTGTATGTTTTATACACTGACATCAACAACATTTAAGGATGAACAAGCGTTGTGAATTGCAACATGGAAGGGCAATAGAACTTTATTCAGCTTTAATGGCTGATTATAGTGTGTATAGAGAGTTCCTATTAAAGGGAGATAACAAAAGAGGTAACTCTCATCAGTATATACCACAAGATAGATAGATATTAGTGAACAGAGATAGATAGATAGATAGATAGATAGATAGAGTGAACAGAGATAGATAGATAGATAGATAGATAGATAGATAGAGATAGATAGATAGATATAGATAGATAGATAGATAGATAGATATTAGTAGAGATAGATAGATAGATAGATAGATAGATAGATAGATATAGATAGATAGATATTAGTGAACAGAGATAGATAGATAGATAGATAGATATTAGAGAACAGAGATAGATAGATAGATAGATAGATATCAGTGAACAGAGATAGATAGATAGATATTAGTGAACAGAGATAGATAGATAGATAGATTAGTGAACAGAGATAGATAGATAGATAGATTAGTGAACAGATAGATAGATAGATAGAGATAGTGAACAGAGATAGATAGATAGATAGATTAGTGAACAGATAGATAGATAGATAGATAGATTAGTGAACAGAGATAGATAGATAGATAGATAGATAGATAGATAGATATTAGTGAACAGATAGATAGATAGATAGATAGATAGATAGATAGATAGTAGTGAACAGAGATAGATAGAGATAGATAGATAGATAGATATTAGTGAACGATAGATAGATAGATAGATAGATAGATAGATAGATAGATATTAGTGAACAGAGATAGATAGATAGATAGATAGATATTAGTGAACAGAGATAGATAGATAGATAGATAGATAGATATTAGTGAACAGATAGATAGATAGATAGATAGATAGATAGATATTAGTGAACAGAGATAGATAGATAGATAGATAGATAGATATTAGTGAACAGAGATAGATAGATAGATAGATAGATAGATATTAGTGAACATAGATAGATAGATAGATAGATAGATAGATATTAGTGAACAGATAGATAGATAGATAGATAGATAGATAGATAGATATTAGTGAACAGATAGATAGATAGATAGATAGATAGATAGATAGATATTAGTGAACAGATAGATAGATAGATAGATAGATAGATAGATATTAGTGAACAGATAGATAGATAGATAGATAGATAGTAGATAGATAGATAGATAGATATAGATAGATATTAGTGAACAGAGATAGATAGATAGATAGATAGATAGATATTAGTGAACAGAGATAGATAGATAGATAGATAGATAGAGTAGATAGATAGATAGATAGATAGATAGATTAGATAGATAGATAGATAGATAGATAGATAGATAGATAGATAGATATTAGTGAACAGAGATAGATAGATAGATAGATAGATAGATAGATATTAGTGAACAGATAGATAGATAGATAGATAGATAGATATTAGTGAACAGAGATAGATAGATAGATAGATAGATAGATATTAGTGAACAGAGATAGATAGATAGATAGATAGATAGATATAGTGAACAGATAGATAGATAGATATTAGTAGATAGATAGATAGATAGATAGATATTAGTGAACAGATAGATAGATAGATAGATAGATAGATAGATAGATAGATAGATATTAGTGAACAGATAGATAGATAGATATATAGATAGATAGCAGTGAAAAGATAGATAGATATTAGTAAACAGAGATAGACAGATAGATATCTGTGATCACACTGATATTGATAGATAGATAGCTGTGAATAGAGATAGATAAATATGCATTCATAGAGGTTTAACCCACCAGCTACTGGCATTTCTGTGTACCGTACATGTGTCCTGAAAATATTCTATGCTTTCATAGAGGTCATACATTCATGGCGTCTTTTTTGGAGTAAACAGTAAGTGACAACTTTTATTCTTCATTTAGAATTATCTTCATAGACTCTTTTCTTTCGGACATTTATCTATCCTGTTTTGTATTGTTCCTGGTCGATTTTGCTAAGGCAATAAAATCTGTTTGTTATAACTCTTTGTCAGGATTTATTCAATATGTCATGTTGGAGAAAATGATAGACACTAACCAACATTTCATTTCCATTGTTTGTTAAGAAAACCAATCAGCTAATTGGTTTCCTTACAAGCAATGTCAACTCTGCCTACTACTAATTCCTATTGCTCGTTTTAAAAGCGAGACAACGGAAACATTCCACCAGTTTCACACCTGAAGATGCCAAAAGCGTTTGTTAAGAAAACTTTGGTGGATTGCTACACCAATTCCACCCAGACAGTTAGAAAGGATCGAACAAAAACTTGTCCGAAAAGAATCGTCAGTAGAGTTTAACAAAACATTATATATGAGTATAAATAAAAGGATATGAAAACACCATAAAATGCTGTTAAAGTGAAAACATTTTATAACTTAGCTGATATTCAACAATATTTTGATTTTATAACAATCATCTTCAGAGCTTGTTTATACTCCGTGTTGTTAACAGCGGAGACAAAAGTCATGAGTTCAAAACAAAAACCTTGATGCTGCAAAAAAGAAAAAAAAAGTTATACAATAGTTTCGAATGTGAGCACTTCCGCCGCATTTTTCTCGGTCATCAGATTATGTATATCTTATTGTAACAGTTTTTAAAAAAGAAGACATTAACAAGTTTGACACTAGACGAATTCTCTTATTCAAAACGGGATGAGTATTAGCCTGTTGACAGTTGGTCTTCAACAGATTTATAGAAAAAGAATTTTTATTTTTGTAATTAATATTGTAAATATTGTAAAATTCTTTTTTGCAACATCAAGGTTTTTGTTTTGAACTCATATGATTTTTGTCTCCACTCTTAACAACACGGAGTATAAACAAGCTCTGAAGATGATTTTTATAAAATCGAAATATTGTTCAATATCAGCTATGAATATGTTATAAAATGTTTTCACTTTAACAGCATTTTGTGGTGTTTTCATATCCTTTTATCTATACTCATACCATCGGATTCATTTCCTTTCTTATATATATATATATATATTAGTAAAGCCACACTGAAAGCACCTGTGCTAAGATCCCCAAACTTAAGTAGTGATAAGCTTGTTCAGTATCACTTGCGTAACAGTTAACTCCTAAGTGATTGGTGTCAATCTTTGAGTCAATAAAGTTTAGACAATCCAATTCAATATTAAATTTAGTATCAGTAGAAGCATCTGCCTTGGAACCACAAAGTTTCAGGTTCGATACTGGTCCTCACTAACCCAGTGCATGACTAGCAAGATTGAATCTATGCAGTAAAGTGAAGAGCTGATGATAGGTGTGCTGCTCCACCTCCGACACAAAATAAGCTCCCTATTCTAGCACTAGTGAAAAGGAATAGACCCCCCCTCTGTGTTGGCTGATAGCGACAATAGTCAACTGCCTACTTTACAGCACATAATTCATTAGATTCTATTTTATCATATTTTAATTCAATACAGTGCTATTTTTTTGTTTAAATAAATGTAAAAAAAAATTTATTTTTTTAAAAATTAGTTTGTTTTTTAGTTAAATTGAACTTAACGGACCAAAATTACACCATCATATCTCAACCCACCGAAAGAAAAAAAAAAAAAAAAAATCAGGGAATTAACAAATTTAATGAAATTTTAGTGTTGATATATTAATGAATAAAAGATATAATGCACCAGTTATTTTATTTAAACTTTTACATTTTTTCAGGTCAATTAACTTTGAACCATGTATTTTGAGACATAACAAAAAAAAAAAAGATCCGTGGTTCAAAGTTAACTGACCTGAAAAAATGAAAAAGATTTTAAATAAAATAACTGGTAAAAAGTAAAGAATAATTTAGTATAATTTTTGTGTTAGTAAACAGTAAAAAAAAAAAGCCTTTAGGATACAAAAATTGATTCATTCAGCTTTAGTATGAGAATAGATGCATAGGGGTTTTGGTTTTTTTTTAACATCAATTATTTACCTCTGAACTTTTCACTTACAAGTTTAATTCAATCCGTTCAGAAGTCAAGACACCAATGTATATTGAAGTTTTTAAAGTTTGGCTCAGATTTATTCACAAAAAAAAAAAAAAAAAAAAAAAAAATTTTTAAACACAAAAAGAAAAAAGAAACAAAATAAATAATGCTGGTAAGTTTTGTTTTATTTCATTATGTTCAATTTTGACTTGAATTTTTTTTTTTCTTTTGTTGTAATATTTTGTTATGTATATATATTTACATTTTTTTGTACAGAATTTTATTTGACAAGTTTTGTTGGTCACCTGCTTGACCACTCAGCAAAAAGGTTTTTGCCCTCAAAAAACATTGGACGGTGGCAACAGCGACAACATTGAAGTGGTGTGGTGTGGGGGGTAATGTATGACCCCCCCAACTCCACTTGAAACCCCCTTTTTTTCAGGCATTGATTGTTGCCTGGTTGGACCCTGTGGTTATACAACTGAGGTAATAAGAGGAGTCGGGGGGTCAAAGGGTTTCGTTCCAGGTCGCCGCTAAAGCCCTTTCTCCATTTCACATAGGAATATGTGAAATAATAAACAAAAAAAATATATACATATATATATATATATATGTGTGTGTGTGTGTGTGTGTGTTTGTATATGTGTGTGTGTTAGAGGAAATATCAGATTAGGAAAAATCTGACAAAAATTGTGGAGAAAAATTAAAAAGTAAAGTGAACAACAAAATACAAATGATTACTTTCAATTAATATTTTTAGAAGCTTCATCGCTCGCTATTTCCATCCTCTGGCTTATCATTTTACCTTTTCATTGTGTGTGTGTGTATAATACATACATACATACATATATATATATACCAGTCTGTGGAAGAATTTGAGTTCAACCGAAATTAAACACCAAAAATTGAAGCAGGCTATTAGAAAGGGTAATTTTCAGCCCAGCAACATTCAAAGTGAAGAAGTTCCAACATGTAGTTTATGTGGAAGAGTATGTCTCGCCAGGACTGGCCTGGTGAGTCATCTGAGAAAACACAAGGATAGAGTGTCAAATGCTACTGGCACCCAACTATGATGAAATAAAAAATAGGAAATGGTCTCACTCGAACACGAGTTGACAGTCATTATTATCAGTATATATATATATATATATATATATATATATATAAATGTAAATTCTCTAAGATACTGTAAGCCTTTTTTTTTTTTCATGCTGGTCAAACTAACTTTCATTCATGTTTTATTCTTTGTAATTATTTTTCCTTCTCTTCAAAATTTTATTTTGTCAGACATCTAAGCATGATACCCCCCCCCATACCCTCCTGGGGTGAATATAACAACTAGCTTGGATTTTTTAACATTCCATATATATATATATATTATTGTGTTTTAAAACAAAGATTCTGATGAAGCTTCTAAAAACCAGTAGAGGCAAAATATTAATTGAATGTAATCGTTTGTTTTATTATTCCCTTTTTCCTTAAGTTTTTTCTTCACATAATATATATATATATATATGTATATATATCTATCTATATCAAACCAATAAACTCATCAGAGCAGAGGAACATTTCATTCTCTCCTCCATTTTTGCCTACTTCAAAAAAAAAAAAAAAAAGTATTTTTGGTTCATTAGAACAAAAAGAGGAGGTGGTCAGAATTAAAAAAATGAGGAATAATCTTCCATTTCAACACCTCCAGGACTCATCACTGATGAAGAAAAGATGGATTTGGGGGGTTGGGGGGGGGGTACAACAGAGACACTCAGCCTCTTTCAGGTCATCAAGGTAAAGAAAGAGAGAGAGAGAGAGAGAGAGAGGGAAAAAAAAGTTTGACCATTTCAGCCAATAGACTCTTTCCATCTTGCAACGACCAAGTGAGGATTTTTAAAGAAAAAAGGAGGGGGGTGGGGCCTAACTTTAAATTTTTTTAAAGATTTACAGAAAAATTTCCCCACCCAAAATATCTTGTTCCATACAAAAATTAAATTTTAGATTATCAAATCTGGGAAAGAAAAATCTCATGGCATATCAGAAAAATGAAGAAAATATCTAAGAAAGATGCTATGAGAATTTGGAAAAACAATTCTTTGGACAAAATGCTTCTAAAAGATAGTACATGGGTTTTTTTGTTCCCCCCCCCCTATCCACTTGGTTGGGGTGGGGTCTATATATATATATTTCCCCTTAAATAGAGCATCCAACCAAAGGAAACTTTTATATCAAAAAATTATTTCCTTTGTTCAGTTAAGACAGCAAAAAAGAAAAAAATATAAGAATAAAGATTTTTGTTTCTAAGAATTATTTTGTAAGTATTTTGTAGATAATGAGTCCCAGAATTTCAATCATTTAAAAACTAAATCCGTAGAAGAAGGGAAAGGAAAGGGTGGAAATGTCCTACCAACCTTTTCACAAAATGTCAAAATGAGAGATGATATCAAAAATGCCAATCTACATCAAACATGAATCAAATTCTTTTTGAAAGTAAAAAAGAAAAAAAAAAAGTTTTAAAATAAAAAGTTAAAAGAAAAGATCAAATGTTCAACAAGATGAATTTGTCTGTGATCAGAAAAAGAACAAATTTGGTTGAGCCTGAAAAATGGAGAAAAAAATAAACAATAAAAAAATAAGAGAAAGTTTCCTGAAACATTGGAGAGAGAAATTTTTAAAAATTGAGTTTTCCTAGAAGACAATAATATCATTTGTTTTGAAAAATGAAGTACACTTGAGTCACAGCTGAAATTTAAATTGCTAACATCAGTTTCACCACTGGTTAAACACCAACAAAATATCTATGTTCTATTATTAAATCTAATCCTTAATTGTTTTAGTGCCAGGATTTTTTTTTAAATTAAAATAAAACATCTATACCTATCTCTATTTTCAAATTTGGTTTTGTAAATAAAAATTCAAACAAAAAGTTTTAAAATAAAAATTTCATTTTCAATATCCATTTCAACTGGTAAATCAAATTATCAATTTTAAAAATAATAATAATTGAACCAACATAAAAACAAAACATCCTAATTCTAATAGAAACCCGTAATCCAAAACTCGCAACCTTTGATGGCAAATTCTGTGCCCAGAGGACAAAGGAGCAAGACAAAAAAATCTAATTAAATGTACCTCTAGGGGGGGGGGGGAGAAAAATCCTGCTAGAAAAAAAAAGTCACAACAACCAAAAAAAGTCACACACAAAACAAAAAGTTAATTTATGCATTAGGATTCATGAAATATTTTTTAATTTCTTGGATATCACAGATTTTTTTATTAATATGATTGAACAAGGAAAGGGTTTTTCAAAATGTCCTGATTTAAAATCAGTTTTCCTTTTTGTTGTGTGTGACAAAAAAAAAGAAAGAAAAAAGATAAAAAAAAGCTTCACTCATCTGGCACTGAAGATGAATGGAACCTCAACTTAGAGTTTTATTCAAATGGAATTTAAATTTTAAATAAATGACTTGAATTCAGAATACAAATTAAAAACAAGACAAAACTGACTTTCCTAAGTAGAAAACCGGCTGAACTCATTTCTATCAATTTTAGACTAAAATTCTATCCTTACAAGAAGAGAAAATGTGTTTTTATGTATATATATGAAAATTTTAAAGTAGAAACCAACTTGGAAAAATACAAAGTGCTCAAAAAATCTTGTCCTTATTAAAAATTCACCTCACTTTTTGAGGTCTTAGAAAATAGTTTTCATCTTGCAGTATAAAAAAAAAGATGAGGCTTTTTGTGATTTTGATCAAACTGAAAAGGTTTTATAAAATTTATTTTTCAGTTACCTTAAAAAAAATTTTCTTTCATGAGAAGAAAAATCAAAATAGCTGTTATTCATTTTTCAAAAAAAAAATTGAGAAAAAATCTCCCAGCCTTTTTGAATTCCATTTAGGTGACTAAACATATGTAGAAATTTGAAGATTGTTTTTAAAACTCTTTATTGGTTACATGGATTCATTAAAGAAGAAGAAAAAAAAAAAAAAGAAGAAGATTTCCCATCACATAAATAAAAATACCACAAATAAAAAATATTTCTACAGCTTTAAAAATTTGGATTTAGTGTCCAGACTGAATAAAGTTTCTTTTTTTGTTTAGGATATAAAAACAAAAATGAAACCAGTGCAAAGTTTGTTTTCTTTTATAAAAATCCTTCCACTCAAAAGGGAGATAGACCAAGGCCCACTATTATATACGGCCACACATGTCACATAAACAGGTAGATTTCTAACAGATTGATTATAAAACAAATCAGCCTATGCCTGGTTTGTCTGAAAAATGTTAAAACTACAAAAATACACAAACTGGTTGGATTTTTTTTTATACAGAAATGTAATAATAAAAGATTGTAAACAAACAAACAAAAAAAATACTAGTGAAAAAACAAAAAAAAATAAAACACACTTACCAACAATTTCTCTGTAATTTCAAGTTATATCACAAAAAAATTAAATGTTTTCAATATATTCCTTGGTCATTGTAGGCAATGATATTGATGATTCTACAGAGAAGCAGAATTTCTCAAGGAGAACTTCTTATGGTTCCATCTGGCAAAATGGCAGAGTTTGTTTGAGGAATTTTTTTATTTTTACACTAATATTTGTTTGTTTATAATTATTAGATTTCTAAAAAAAAAAACAGTTTGTGTATTTTTGTAGTTTTAACATTTCTCAACCAAAACAGACAAGAACTGACTCTAAAACAAATCAGCCAGTTAGAAATCTGCCTGCTTGTGTGATATATATATATATACTAGTTGGTCGTGTCTTGACCTACAAAATCCATCTTTCCAGCAGTAAAAAAAAAAAAAAAAAAAAAAAAAAAAAAAAGAAAAGTGAAAATACTAAAATTGTAACAAAGAATTGGAAGAAAACAAATGGGGGGGAAAGGGGGGGGACATCACATCAACCACCCAAATTAATTTTAAAAAGAAAAAAAAAAAAAAAAAAACACACTTTCCTTGGCAGAGATTCTATAAGATTTCATCCTATTCATTGTGTAATTACACAACCTGAAACATTTCAATCTCCACACAAAACGCTAAAAAAAAAAGAAATATTTCCTTCTTCAAAGATTCTATTAATAAAAACTACAAATTAAATTATTTCCACCGGTTAAAAGGTTTTACAGCTAACATACAATTTGAACAAGGCTTTTGGGGGTTCAGTCCAACCCTAATTTGCCACATGTATATATATATGTATATAAAGATATAGGTATGTAATATTAATATGAAATTCTGCCACGATCAACTGAGATTCTATTGGCCACATATTTTATGAGTGCCGAAAACAAATCATTAGATTCAAAGTTGGCCAAAAAAGAAAAGCCAAAGTTTATCCAGCCAAACTATAAAAGGCAGCCAAGTGAGAATGAAGACCAAAAGCAAAAAATGGATTCAATTACTAAACATTGCCCAGTTGCGGATTTAGAAATAGCAAAAATCACTAACGGATAAATATTTCATTTCAATGTCAGACTCACAGACAGAAACACAAAATTGCCTTTTTTTTTTTCTTTTACTCTGACAAAAAAAAAACAAAAAAAAAACTGTTGGTTGGTTGGATTTTATGGTATGTCAACCCTTGTTGGGTTATTTTATGGCAAAGACATTCTGTTTTATTCATTCTTGATGGGTATTCAAGATTTTTATTAAACATTTTTTTTTACTCCTTTTTTTTTTATAACAATTCTTTTTTCTATTCAACCCATAGATAGGACCCTAACAGGTACTACCACTCCGGGTCAGAGTGGACCTGGGAGTAATAGTGACAAAGGGGTACTCCACATTCCCCAGAGCTCCAGAATTAGAACTTCCCCATCAGATAGAGTTTAATGTCATACCCACAACTCTTGGACTAATTCTGACAATCTTTATCTTCCGAGAGACTGACATATTGAAATTCTACCATCTACTCAATTTTACAATTGCCTAACACAAAATTTATTCCTTTTTTTTTTTTTCTTTGTTAAAAAGCTCAGAATACATTCGATATCAAATCATTACAATTGGAAGGGTTAATGTTCATAACACACAGAATTATTATTAATATTAATATTAATATTAATATTAATATTATTATTATAAAACGTTTTAGTGAATAAATGCATTAGCATATTAGAAGCAGTCTGCCTGAAATGATTTTCATACAAAAACATTTTTGTTTTTCTTTCTATAAAAACAATCAGATTAATGATTATTGAGGGAATATTTTTCAAATACAAAGGTGGGATCTTTTCTTTATTTGATCAACCCAAAGTGAGTGGTTTTTAAATCTACAGTTTGCTGTAAGGCAAGGACACTTGTCATAGCTTCAGATTATTATAATATTGATCATTTCATATATATATATGTGTGTGTGTGTGTGTGTGGTAACGGATTGGGTGAATCCAACAAAATGTGATAGAAAATTGAAGAAAATGCAGATATTTGAACAAAGTTGTTTTGTGTTTTATCCGCATTTTCCATTATATATATATATATATATATATATATATATATATATATGGTGTCCCCAAAAAATTTTAGGAAATGATGTCAAATTTTTTACTCATTTTTATGGAAAAAAAATTGACATTTTATGAAATGATATCAAATGTTTTGGGACACACACACACACACATATATATATATATATATATATATGTTGAAAGTTAATTGGAAAAAAAAATATTGTATGGATAAAAATTATTTATTGGAATGCCGACACCCGTTTCAACCAAGAGTTTGTCCTTGTATACATTATATTCTATTATTATTTTAAATACAAAATAAAATAAAATAAAAATAGAAAAAACAGAAGATTTAAGTATACAAAAAAAGCGGTCATCTTCAGGGCAAGATATTTTGTTATTTATAATTTTTATCCATACGACATTTTCTTTCCATTTATCTTTTAACATAATTGTCAGATTCACTTCCATTTTTCAACTTATATATATATATATATATATATATATTAAAACACACTGACAAAAATCAAGAGGTTTTAGGACATTTGAGTGATCAATGTTGACTAGTTTAGAAGAATTCAATTAAAAGATTTTTTTTTTTTAATTCTTAGATGAGACATTTTCATGGAATTTGGTTTTTGACCAAAATTCAGAATTATGGATAGAAAGAAAGATTTAAAAAAATGAATGGAATTGATCAGCATTAAAAAGTTTAAATGTTGAAAAATAAATAGAATATTTAAAACAGAAAAAAAAAAAACCCTAGTTGGACATAAAGAAAACAATCAGAACATTTGTAGATGATTCCATTTATATTACAAATATATATTTCATTCAAAAAGGTGAGTTTTCTTTTTACCTGTTGAGAAAATGATTTTGTAATTAAAGAAAAGAAAAAAAAAGAACTTTCAAATAATTTTATCAAATCTTTGGCTGATTTTTTCCTTCATTTAATTTGGTATCATTGTCATTTTTTTTTTTTTTTTTCATAAACTATTTTTGGTTTCCACAAGAAAATCAGTCAAGAATCATTGAAATTGCTTCAAATGCAAAACAAGCAACAAATTAAAAACAACAATATTATTATTAACTCATACTTAATGTTAATATCAATTGTTAATAAAAATTTTTGTCTCATAATAATTGTGATATTTGTATAAATATGGAATACACTAAATATAAAAATTATCATGGGGAAGAGATATATAATACGATTAAGTTTGTGTGAAAGTTTTTGAGTGTGTGCGTATTACTGTGAATAAAATTAACAACTTAGTAAACCAAATTTGGATTGCATTTAATATTTATGACTTCCATCAATCAATCATAAATACAAACAACCCTGTTCTTCTATTTTAACAACACAATGTTTGACTATTGATAGCAAATGGTTTGTTTTTTAATCACCCATTTAAAAATAAAAAAAAATAAGATTCTTTTAATCAACTGGTATCTTCACATCTTCAGTTAGTAATGTAATTTAAAGTTACAGTTTTGCTTTTTGCTTTTTATTTGTGAATATAAAATGTACAATAAATGCAATTCCATAATTTCTAGGCATAAAATAATTCTAGATAGACTCACATGAAGTTAAAATAAATCGGAAATATCTGTTTGGATATAAAATTGAAAAAAAAAAAAAAAGAAAAAAAAAGGACAATGATATCTTTTTATGATGACCATTTCTGTGCAGAGATTTTCAAGTTTTAACAATAATGGATACACAGAAAATTTCTTCATTTTTCTAAGTTTTAATTTAAGAAATTATGAAATTCATTTTATGTTCAATCTGTTATGTAAGAGTTGGGTTGTTTATTCATTCAAATGTCTATGCAGAGATGATGATAGGATGCATACCTGACAATCTAAAAGGATGCAGTAAAATCCTATCAATGCATCCCTATGTTTTTCTTTTTTCTTCCCTCAGCATTTCAAGCTAACTGTAAATACATTTCAATAGTTTCTTAGGAATGAATTACACAGGATAAGGTTACAAGGTTGGAGTTAGACAGCTTTAGTTGTTTCCCCAGATCATAAATAAAAGCCCTACAATCTATTAAGAAACTTTAGTTGGGACCCATAAATGTTCCCGGGGACTCGTTCAAAGAAAATATGTGCGTCCCAGAAAAAACCCAAAAAAACATGAAACATTTGCAATAATGACTGACATTTGTTTTATAATAGTGACATCCGCCACTAAATCTGAGGATTTAGAATATCAAATTCTTTTTTTAAATGGGATTTTCTCAGAAGTCACCCAATTCAATTTATAAATTTCACTAATGCAGAATCCATGCCAGTCATTTTTAACAGGTGCTCAGATGAAAATCGGAAGCGTTTTCCTTAACACTTGAGAGAAAAATCAACTTCCACACAAACCTAATCTTCTTATTATAATGGAGAATTGGTGTGTCTGTAACTTAAACTACATCACTGCTTAAGTCACAATACCCCCAGGAATTGCATAAGTTTATCAATAAGTATTTAATTTATAGTCAAAATCATTAATAATTTTATTTATTAATGATGTCTATGAAAATGAGTTAGATTTGCCTCAAAACAACCCATGTTATTATTGAATTTAAATCCTGCAATGTGTCTTATATAAGAAATAAAGGTTTACATAATATATGGTGTGGTGAATTTGCATACTGGTTTTAACAAAACCGGGTTTAATAAATAATTACTTGTGTTATTGATCTCTAATATTATTGTTTTATTCTCCAATGTATTAAAATCAATCTTATGAATGATTTTATATAGAAACCAATTAAAATAATAGTAATCTTTTTATATGCATTCCTATTCAATTTCATTAGTCTTTCTAAATAAATATATTTCATTACATTAAAACTTAAATACTTACACCCTGCTGAGGGCGCATATTCTTGCTAGTACACATAAAATTTTTGGTTTTTATTAAAGCATTCCATTGATTCTTCATCTGATTGTATAAATGCTGAAATAAACTAAAACCAAATTTTCAAATCGACAACACACAGTTGACCTTTCGCTGACAAAAGCAATGATATCATTGGCAACATATATTGTTATCAAATTCCATCACAGACTTCAATTTAGCATTTCTAAGGCAACAAATAATATTTGTTATTCATTCTTTTTCTTCATGAAACAGTGAAAACCAAATAGTTAAACACATATATATATATATATATATATATATATATTTGATAAAATACAGTCACAAATTGCAATATTTTGTTCAACAGCAAAAAGCTGAGTTTGTTTTTTTTCTGAAGAATTTCTGATGGTTATAGAGAATAGGTAGTTTGTTGAAAAAAATTTTTGTTCTTTTTTTTTAATTCATTTTTTTAAAGAATTCATTTCCATTTCTTCCCCAGGTTTCAATTTTTATTTTAGCATTTTCTTCAAAATGCAGAATTGTCTGATGATAATGAAAAGATAAAACTATCAAGTTTTGATTTCTATATTACAATGCTCAATTAGATACTGAGAACTTTTCATAGATGCTACAATCTTTAAACACAGTAATAATATATGTATGTGTGTGTATATATATATATATATATATATATATATATATATATCTCAGGTTTACCCCAAAATAAGACCTAGCATGATTTTTCAGGATGATTTTTAATATAAACCCTCTTCCTAGTTGAGAGCGGCAGACAGACAAAAGAAATAAGCATTCTCCACAATCACATCATGTGATACAAACACTTGAAATCTCCCCCCCAAAAAATAAACCTGGATTGAAAATTAATATAAGCCCTGTCTTATATTCGGGGAAAAACGGTGTGTGTGTGTATATGTTGCTAGGGTGGGGTTTTGTTTGGAAAACCAAAGTCTTGTGAAATTTTCTCTTCAAACCAAATTGGATTAGAGACTGGGGAAACTGATAAAATTGCCAAGATCTTTGCTTTAATAGATCGATAGTCTTCAGAATTAACAGGCAATTTTTCCACATTCTCAAAAAGCATAAACATATTCATGCATATGGAGTTTATTAGAAAAAGAAAAAGAAAGGACAAAATTTGAGATTCTAAAAAAGAAAAAGAAGAAAGAAAAAAACAGAAAAGAAAAAAAAACAGTAAATATTTTTTCTTTTGTTTTTTTTTTTCTTCTTTTCTGAAATAGAAAAGAAGAAAAAAACAGAAAAGAAAAAAAATCATAGAAATAAAGAATAAAAGATCACAGTAAAAACTAAAATGATTTTTTGTCTTTTGGGATTTTATAGTTTGTTAAATTTCCCCATCACTAAAATCCAGACAATTCTACAATTTCTGTTAGAAGTGAGGATTATAGATTTCTTTTTACAATGAATTTTATAAAAACTATTTTGGGGAAGAGTTAAATCTATAAACACGTAAAAACTCATAGTTTGTTTTTTGTTTGTTTTGTTTTGTTGAACCAACCTCTTTATTCCCATTGTTTACGTATTATGTGATGATTTTGCTACACAATTCAGATAGTTGCTTTATCAATTGAGCCCACTTCTATGTACACATTGAATTGGAATAGTTTGTAGATAGACACAGATGCTGGGATAGGCAAACAAAAATTTCACTCAGAAAGTCACACACATATATATATATATATGTGTCTACATCACAAACACAAACCTTTAAAAAAAAAATTTAATTAAAAATTTAGGATCATATGGCCTTTTTTTTTCTTTTTAAAAAAAATCAAGCAAGTTTATATATATATATATATATATATATATATATATATATATATATATATATAAGATCAACTGCTACTTCAGCCTTTTCACTGTAGTAGCATTAGTAGTTAATGTAAAAACTGCTCAATATATTTAATAAAACAGAACTTTAATAATTGTAGAAAAAGGTTTTCTCTCTAGCATGGTTTTGGTGTTCAAGATATACCTTCAGGAGTACCATCTATATACAGCAGGTTTTACAGATTCCTATATAGCTTGGCCCCTCAAGTCATAGAGTATAAAATGAGGAGGAGAAAGGCTACTTAAGGTTCTCCTGAAGAAGGTGTATCTTGAACACCGAAACCGTGGTAGAGAGAAAACCTTTTTCTACAACTATATATGTTGTGGTGATGATTGAAAAGTAACTCCCTATTTTAAACTATTTATTATTTTTTTTTTTATGCAGTTACATTTTTTCTCAATTCTTTAATGTATGTTCCTTAATGTATGGCAATTAAATCTGTGTTTGGTTTGGTTTGGGTTTTTTTTCCCCAGTTGATTATTTGGTTTCAAAGTTTGAAGCCCTATAAAAATGTCTGGATGTTTATTTTAATTCTAATTCCCGAGCAGCTTGAGAAGCTGGAAACAAATTCTGGTACCCATATACAATTTTAAATGAAACTCCATGTTATGTGTGTTCTTATATTATTTTTTTGTAAAAATAATGATTCAGAAATAAATCATAAGATTTTTAAATAGGGAAGGTAGTTACTTTACAATCACTCTGTAATATATATATATATATATATATATATATATATATATATATAAGAATTTATTTTACATGTAAAACTGCTATTTTGTGTTACAGCTGAAAAAGTAATAATGAAAATGATAATATATCGACGTATAATGTTTGAAAGAAAAAAAAAAAAAATGAGCCATATAATTTTTTTTTTAATTCTTTTTTCTTTTTTAGTTTGATTGGAATGCAGCAAAATGATTCAAGGGACACTTTAAAGTGTTCAATACAGAGTCCCAAATTTTAAAATTGTTTCAGTGTTCATCTTTGTTCACTGATCCATTAAAGATTTCTAATCATGAAGATGAAGGACTTTACCCAGTACTCAAATTAATGATCATTTTTTCTTCATTTTTTTCTCAATTTGTCTTTTTTTTAAATTAACAAAAATAAAAAAGTACCGGGATTTTTACCAACCATGTTTGATTGAGAAAAAAAAAACCAAAAAAAAAAAAACTTGCTTTCACCAAGAATAAATTTAAATGGCTACATTTTTTGAAAACTTATTGCAAAGCAAAAATCAAGAGACACAAGAAATAGTTTTGCCATCCAAGAAATTTTTATCGACAAATAATATTTCAAATTTTGATATTAATCTTTTCAGCATTTTGACACAGAATTTGAAAAAAAAAAAAAAAAAATCTATAAAATAAACGTATGATATGTCGACTGCTCACTCTAAAAATTTAGTTATTCATATATATATATACGATGAGAGCAGTACTAATATATTAACATTTGTATATACGGCAGGTTTTACAGATTTCTAGATAGCCTGATTCCTCAAGTCATAGGGTATAAAAAGAAAGAGGAAGAGAAAGGCTACTTAAGGTTTGGATAGTGAAAGTAGTGGAGGTGGTTGTTGCTTCAGATGAAAGTGATTTTGTTTGTGATCTTCAGAGTAAAATAGTTTATATATAAAGAGATTGGAACGAGATATATTCATAGATAATTAGGAAAATGTTCTCTTCCCATTTTGGTATTAATTTGGGATCAGGTGAATTATGGAAAGGTGGAGATTCAAAAAATGACAGTCTTGTTCTGTGAGGTATGTGAAAATAGTTGGAATTAAAAAAAAAAAAGAGAAAAGAAAAAAGGTTCCATGAGGCAAGGGCAATTGGTGCTTTCTGCTTCTCAAAGATTAAAAGAACTTAAAGCACTGTCATTATTGACCCTGGTTTACTTCCCACACTCAGCCTGGGGGGCGATTCAAACAAATACGACTTGTTGTTGTTGTTGTTATAGCAGCAGCATTGAACATTCTTTTTCTTCTTTCTTAAAGAGTTGTTTACAATTTCTGTTGTTGATGTTTCGATAAAAGAGCTTCCAATAATCGAAGACGAGCCTTTACTTGCTGAAAAAGAAAAGAAAAGAAAATTTAGAAACATAATATATTTCATGGCATGAGAAATCTTTTCAAATAAATATGCATATGTCTACTTATATATGTTATGTGGGGATTAAAAAATAAAAATAAAATAAAAAAAGAACAAATTCCCATGGGGCCTTGACCGGAAATAACATCTGCGCAGGCCCGACAGAAAGGCCTGACTCCCTTCCCCAAGAAGAATCCCTCGTTCATTCTGAGGCCGTAATTAGGGATAGTTGGTCCTTTTTAGCCAGGGAGAAATTTCCTCGCTACAGGCCACTATGACATCGTTCAATAAAGCCTGAGTCATAAAACCACCTTTTGCCTTTATCTCTTTCCTTCCTCATTCTTTGAATGCCTTTATTTCAGCATGCCCACCAAAAGATATTGTTACAGAATCTATGTGGTTGCATAAGATTGTCAATCCCCTGTAATTCTGAGGGGACGAACCCTTTCATACCATGGCTGGGTCCTTCTATGGAAAATTACAGAAGCCCGCCAAATATGTGAAGTCATGTGGGACCTTTTTCAGAGCCCCCAGTTTGCAGTTAGACGTCAGGCAGAGCAGTCGGCCATGATGCTCTATCTAAAACTGTAACTCTGCATATGCGCACTATGATATGTCTGGGTTGGGGATTTACCGAATAAAGTAACATTAAAAGAAAATCGAAGTCTTGTGTTTACTAAAAACTAACAATGACACAGGGCTTCTTATAACGAGAAATCCCCATGGAAAACCAGACCGAAGTCCCCAAGACAACACCAGACGCTAGACCAGACCAAGATGATAGACGATCAGAATAGCAAAGCCAGCCAGAAGAGAAGACGACTAGAAGTAAGAAGTAAAGAAAGGGTATACAACATTATATCGATTTGGTACTGTGAAAACCTCAGTACACAACAATATGGGATTAAAAAGAAACCTGAGAAACATGCACCAAGAATATCCAGCTACATTTAAACCATAAAAACGCCAAACCTTATCTTACCCCATAGTTATATCCCTAAATGATAATGCAAAATGAGTCGAGGGAGGTATAACTGTCACTAAATTAACCAGTTATTTATATCTTATTTTTCTAAAGTTATTTTTCATTTATAAATTTAACTACAACCACAATATCCAATTTAGAATAGTTTAGTGGGTTTTATTAATTTCAGATTGTGTTGACCATTAGTTTCTGCGGTCTATGAGTCCCTAGGGCTTGACATGACTAGCCGATTGATCAAAAGGGGGCCTCTCTGACTGCCCATCTAGCCTAAGTAAGGGCCAAAGTGGAGTGTTGCTAGTCATGGACTGCTCAACCACCTGGATTCCATCCTTAAGCATCATGGGTCGTCATCCATGACCAACAGGTAGCCCAATGTGAGGGTGAGTCGGTGTATTCTACAGTCTCAATCGACAAGGTGATAAAATTTAACATACATTTTTTGAGATATCTGCTACAGTCACCTAATGTAGTAAGAAACACCCCTCCCCCTTCTCTTATGCAGTTTCCTACAAAAAGGATTTCATTTTCTTTCGTTGCAAATAAAATGCAATAAGAATCTTAAAAAAATAAAAAATAAGTAAAAGAAACATAACTTTTACATAAACTAGAATTTACAACTATGGTTAAAACAGCAGAAATCCACTGGTTATCTATACATATATAAAGGGCAGTTGTGTGTATATGTATGTCCGGAGGAAATCTCGAAAATAAAACAATTAATGACAGAATATATATACACATTAAACCAGGACTTGGTTTGTGAGCAAAAATAATAGAGATTTGATTTATATTAGTGAAGATAATTAAAAAATAAAATTTAAATGATAACAGCATAGATTTTTTTTCATTTAATATTTTAGATAGTAGACATTAACATTTCTTTTCAGAGTAGCTGGATCAATACAAGGTCTATTTTTTTTTTCTTACATAGGGATTTAAATGGGGTATCTCACGAGGATTCAACTCCCAATTCAGTAATAATGATTTTGCGGGACTAACTGAAAAAAATCCTCCTGTACCCAGGCGATGCCGGGTAACCGTTGCTAGTTTACAACTATAAGTATTCTGCCTTCTCCCTTGTCTGAGGACTCAGACAGTAGTTTAATCAAACGGTGAAAGAACATAAGACAATGAAATAAAAATAATAGAAACAAAACTCAAGACAGCAAGTATAATGTAAAAGTTGGGGGCATTATTAACAAATACATTTAAGAAAGAAAGAATAGGAAAAGAGAGAAAAAAGTTCAGTAAAGAAAGATTGTGAATATTTGTTTCAATAATCCTATTAGATGTGTCTGGTTCTAGTGACAAACTTAAGGGAACTGAAGAAGGTCTTTAATTGGGTGCCACCATCTGATGACATAGTTGTTTCCAAATTGATGGTTTAAGGATTGTCTTGGTATGTATGTTTGTTGCTAGGTGTGTTTTGACATACAAATCAGAACAATAAGTTTTTAATTGATAATAATTTAGTTAAACATTTTGAACTGGTTACTTACTTTGTATTCTTGGTAATCTTCTTGGAGAGGAATTTTGTCTTCTTTTTGGACTTTTCTGAAAAAAAAAATAAGTTGAGTTAATAAGAGGAAATAAAAATGGATTTCTATATCAATTTATTAAAATATAAAATGAGAAGATTGTAGGTATTTATCTGAACTGTTCACTACGAGCAGGATGTGGCACAAGGTTGCAAGTATGAGGTATCCAGCAAGGATCGAACTTGCTATTCCGTAAAAATAGATCTGCAACATGAGTTTGTTAACCATTACACCACAATGGAATGCCCTCTTTTACCCAACCTGTTTGCCATGGGCAGGATATGATACAAGGTCGCAAGTAGGGAGCATCCAGTGAGGAGTGAATTTGTTATTCAGTAATAATGGACCAGTAAGACTAGCTTGTTAACCATTACACCATGATGGAATGCCTTAAAATTAGAAGATTGTATTTTGGAAAAGCGGGCAAAATAGTAAATAATGAAAATGTATTTTTAATAGTACCATTAAAATTTCGTTTGTAAGAATAATATTTTAAATCATTTGTTTTCCAAAATTGCAAAAAAGTTAGAATTCTTTTTCTATATATTTGTTTTATTTTATTCTTTATTTATTCTTGTTTTTAAGTTATTTATTTTTAAGATTATTCTTTGGATTTTTGTCTTTTATTTGCTTTTTATTATCTTTTATACTTTATTAATTTGTTTTATTTTTTAATCATTTTTTAAATTAATTTTTCAATTTATCATTGATTTATACCGTCATTATATTTCTATTTCGCTTTTCTTATGTAAAATGAAAGGTAGAAGGGTTTTTCTTTTAACCCTTTCCCTCTCAGACAAAAATAAGGTGTGGATGTAAATTGAACTTTGGTCTTTGCTGGTCTCCACCAATTTTCCTTTATAAAAGGATGTGTATTCAGTCATTGTACAAACAAATATACAGACAGACAGTCATTATATATACTAGCAAATATATGCACCCTCCGGGTGCAAGTATTTAAGTTTTAATATAATAAAATATCATGTTAAATTAGAAAGGCTAATGAAACTGAATAAGAATTCAGATAAAAATATTTGGAACAGAGGGGGTATAATCGGAAAATAGAACAACTTTGAAACTAACTCTTCCATCATTTTCCATTACTCCCGTCTTTCAGTGGTAAATTTTCCTAATTTAACTATTTAGTTAAAATAGGAAGTAAAGAATAATATTACAGTTATTTTTTCTTGTTAATGGATTTCTTTTAAGATTTATCCCCGAGATATTTGCTCATATTCAATAAGATAAAACCAAACAATTAGAAATCAATAATACTAAGCCTATATTTATTAAAATCAAATTTTTAAGATCAATATGCAAATTAGCCTTCCAATTCACACTGTGAACCGCTATTTTGTTGTATATATAAATACAATTGCATGTTATTAGTATGTAGATATGGTCAACAGTCTTAATGATGTAAAACAATTTTACTAATAATTGAGGTTTAAATAAAAAATAAAATCATGGAGAATGTGATGTGAATAACTAAAGGGAATTGTGACTTGAGTAGTGATATAGTTTCGGTTACAGACAGACAAACCCACAATCTCCATTATAATAAGATATATATATATATATATATATATATATATATAAAATGAAATTAAAAATATAAAGTTAGCTTCAATTTTTATTCAAAAGAGAAAGTAAGAGATCAAATAAATGATTTCATTGATTGATTTTAATGGCATGTCAACCCATCCAGGGTTATTTTATAGAGGTTAGGGAATTGCATTCATATTTACATTTTTTGTGTAGTTGTTTCTTAAGTGTTTTTTTGTTTTTTTGTTTTTTGCACTCAGTTCTATGGAATATGAATAATTTGCAAACATATCGATGGGACCCATAGATGGGACCCTATCAGCTACTTCTACTTCAGATAGACTTGGAAACAATGGCAACGACTTTACTTACTATTCAACACTCCCATTAGATACAGTTTAATGTCATACACAGACACCCTTTTTTGAGGGGGTCTTACCCCCTACTGGGAGTACAGTCAGCGTATTCTATACCCTGGCCAATAATATAAAAATTATCTTTATTCAATTCATGTGCAAAAAAAAAAAAACTTTTAAGAAAAAACTACACAAAAGTAAAAATTAATGTACAATGAATGCAATTCTCTAACCTCTTGGCATAAAATAACCCTAGACAGGTAGACATGCTGTTAAAATCAATCAAAATCTCTAATGTAACCTAAAAATAAATTAATGGTAGACTTTCTTCAAAATGGCCACTTAGTTTTGAAAATTTAGAAATTCTTTTTAATCTAATAACAAAATCAGTTTATTTCTCTACTCAAAATAATAAATTACACACATACCGGCCATGTTGTTCAAGGAAATCGTTCTCAAATTCTCGTAAAATCTTCCTTAATTTTCTCTTTTCTGCACGAGACTTTGTCAACTCATCTTGTAATTGAGGTCTGGGAGGGAAAAAAAGAGAAAAAAAACACAATTTTAAAATCTAAACAAAAAGACACAATGACAAATTTATTGTTTCAAAATTTAAACAGAAGTTTATTTTTATTTTCTTAGACAAAAGTCAGAGAGAATTTTTTTCTTTACTTAATTTATTCTCTTTTCTTTCTTTCTTCACTTAATCCATTCATTCTTTCTTTTTTTCGTTCTTTACTTAATTTATTCTTTTTTTCTTTTTTAAACTTAATTTATTCTTTCTTTTTTTTTTAAACTTAATTTATTCTTTCTTTCTTTTTTTAAACTTAATTTATTCTTTCTTTCTTTTTTAAACTTAATTTATTCTTCTTTCCTTCCTTCTTTCTTTCTTTACTTAATTCATTCATTCTTTCTTTTTTTTCTTTATTTAATTCATTCTTTCTTTCTTTTTTTCTCTCTCCTTTCCCTCTTTCGTTCTTTACTTAATTTGTGACAACAATTAGAGAGAGAGAGAGAGAGAGAGAGAGAGAGAGAGAGAGAGAGAGCAATATACCAAAAAGTTTTGCTGTTCTAGAGAGAGATAATAAAATTTACACTTCAAAGGGCCAGGTTAGCTCAGTCGGTAGAGCGTTCGGCTAGAAACCACAAGGTTCCTAGTTCGATACCGGCCCTCTCCAACTCCGTGTATGAGTAGCACAGGGATCTGTGGGGTAAAGTAAGGAGCCGATGGTAGGTGTGGCGCCTCTCCTCAGACGCTAAAATAATCTCCTTGGTCTATCGCTAGTAAAAAGGAGATAGACTCCCTCGCTGACTGGCTGATACCGACATTAGGCCACCTCGACGACTTTACTTACTTACTTAGAGAAATAATAAGTAAAGTCTGCAGAGTGGCTTATTATTGGTATCCAACGGACAGCGATGGAGTCTATCCACTTTTCACTAGTGCTAGACCAGGGAAATTGATCTGCAGAGGTAAAGCACCATACCTACTGTCAGCTCCCAGATACTTTCCCATACAGATCAGATAACCGAAGTAGTGCTATTCCTGTGCTGAGTTGGCGGAGATCAGTATCAAAAACAGAACTTTGTCATTCCGACCGAGCTAAACTGAAAAAACTTACACCGTTCTATAAAGAAATAGTAAGTAAAAATTGGTGGAGTGGCCTATTGTCAGTATCAGCCAGACAGCGAGGGAGTCTATCCCCTTTTCGCTAGTGCTAGACTATGGAAATTGTTTTTGCTGAGGTGGGGCGCCACACTTTTCGTCAGCTGCCCACTTTAGCCCACAGATCAGATTATTCAATCTGTGCTACTCATATGCTGAGTTGGTGGGGACCCGTATCAAAACCAGGAACCTTGCGATATTTAGGACGGTGCTTTACTGACTGGGATAAACTGGATAGTAATATGACCAAAACTTATACTGTTATGTATTAGAGACTTATATACCATATTTATGAATTTCTTAGCTAAAATTTCTAGTCGTTTCTCTCAAAGTAATAAATCTCAAAGTAATTCATTTAACAAATGAAAATGGACGAGCAGATTCCCTACCCCCACAAACAAAGTGCGTCCGGACATGTCTGGTCTGTGCGAGGGGGAGGAGTGTGACGAGTGACCACAGAAATTGAACTCGCCACCTCTTCATCGTGAGGAGTGACGGGTAGTTAAAATACTGTTGAATATAGAAATTCCACATGGGCAGAGCAGAGTGTGAGTAGCCCAGATGTAAACACTCTCGTCATGAGGAGTGACGCATAGTTGAAATACTGTTGAATATGGAAATTCTGCACGGGCAGTGCTGAATGGGAGTAGCCTGGATGTAAACAGTTACTGATTATTTAAGGAGAAGAAAAAAAACGTAGTCGGATTTTGCTGTCGAGAAGAGAGGTGTGTGTAGAACTACTGGAAGATTGTTGCATACAGAAGACTTTGTCAGTTGGGAGAACATTTGCGTTGGACTTGATTGCAGACCCCCCACCTCCTCAACACATAAATTTACTTTCATTTTTGTTACAACAGACTTGCAGACATAAGTGCATTGTTGCACCTTAAACCAAAAATATTCCTGTAATAAAAGATAACAAACAAGATATACGTACACAGTCATTTCATGTAAGGTTGATTCTTGATTGCTTGAACTTTCTCCTTGCCAAGATTTGGATGACCCAGAGGTCATGGGGAGAATACGAATTGTATCCCGTGGCAAGATAGGGTCACGTGGAATACAAAAGTCAGCCGACGCATCAAAGTTTTCATCATCTTCTAAATCAGCCGTAGGTACATGGATTGACTTCCACTTATGAAAAAAAAAATAAATAAATAAATAAAATTTAGACAACCTTTAATTTTGGGGATTTTGATAACATCAAAACAAAACGTCTGGAAAAATTTATTAAACTTCACAAAATTTGTCCCTATTTTTGAGATGAGGCTTGGTTTGGTTTGGTTTGTTTTATGGCA
Organism: Doryteuthis pealeii; assembly: GCA_023376005.1. Lineage (NCBI taxonomy): Eukaryota > Metazoa > Mollusca > Cephalopoda > Myopsida > Loliginidae > Doryteuthis > Doryteuthis pealeii. The sequence goes on along the minus strand of CM042161.1, from coordinate 15,039,416 downwards.
TATCAACCTCAGTGGGTCATTTAATGCTGACAAAGTTGTGAAATAAATCAATTCTTAATGGATAATACAATTTTGTTTATCAACTCATGTTTTTCTATTTAACCCATAGATGGGACCCTAATAGGTACTACCACTCCGGGTCAGAGTGGACCTGGGAGCTATGGTGATGAAGGGGTGCTCCACATTCCCCAAACCTCCAAAACTGGAACCTCACCATCAGATAGAGTTTAACGTCATTCCCAGGACATGTAGACCCTCAGTCACCACCTTCTAGCACCCATATTATAAAAAGGAGTTGGGGGTTGCCATAAGGGCAATAGGGTTGGGGCAATCATATAGGTGCTAGGGCTTGACATGACCAGCCGATTGATCGGAGGGGGCCTCACTGACCGTCCGTCTAGTCCAAGATAGGGCCAAAGTGGAGCATTGCAAGTCATGGATTGCTCATCCACCTGGCTTCTATTCTTAAGCATCACGGGTCGCCACCCACGGCCAACAGGTGGCCTCATTGGGGGAGTTTTAACCCTCTGTAGAGGTACAGTCGGTTCATTCTAACACCCCAGCCGACAGGGCGGAGATAAGGCTTGATGTGAATAATTTTTATTTTTATGGACTGTTGTCCTCATCTTTATTGTGGTATGTATAAACACAACTTTTGGGCCGCTGTATCCTCCGGACGCTCTCAGGTGTTCCCTGTGTATCCGAGCAAAGTAATGACACAACCTGCAGAATCATTTTTAATAATTTGGTTGTTGATCAATCAGCAATTGAAGAACTTTTGAAAATCTTATTCAAATAATGACATTGTTTTTGCATTTGACACATGTTAGAATGATAGGTGTGTAAAAACAATGATGTCATTATATTTAACAAAACAAAGACAAATCGTTCTACAAAAAAGACATTGAATTATTAGAGAAGAATTGGAATCAGTGTATCACCCTAGAAGGAGACTATCTAGATGAATAAATTCGAATTTAAATAATAATGAAATGTAATTTATTGTGTACAGTGCTCAGGTGCACCACAACTCATCAAAGTCTCATGTCAAGTACACAGAATAATGTATTAGTGTCAGGAACATGAATAGTTTACAGTAATAATATGTGCCGAGAGGGAAGGGTCGGGATTTGATCAACCCCGATTGGTACCCTGGGCAAGGAAATCCGTTGTTGAAAGACCAGAAATTTCTAATGATCTAATAACAACGCTGATGACTTCCCCCTCAATCATCTTATAGATGTATTTTACAAGATGTATGTGTACAGTGCTCAGGTGCACCACAACTCATCCAAGTCTCATGTCTAGTACATAGAATAATGTATTAGTGTCAGGAACATGAATAGTTTACAATAATAA
>CM042161.1:15018057-15033057 GCA_023376005.1 Doryteuthis pealeii | reverse complement strand
GGGTCTAAAATGTAAATCTTAGTTAAAGATATGAGAGGGGCCAACTAACCATTAGATAAATCTGTTATCAAATTATACCTTTTCAAGTTCAATTTGAGAATAATCAAATTCAATTTGGAACTAAACTCATAATGGAATAAGAGGGTTCAATTTGGAAGTATCCACCCTCCAAATCAAAAACCCTCAATCATTCCCAAATCAAAAACCCTCAATCATTCCCAAATCAAAAACCCTCAATCATTCCCAAATCAAACCCCTCAATCATTCTCAAATCAAACCCCTCAATCATTCTCAATCAAACCCCTCAATCATTCTCAAATCAAACCCCTCAATCATTCTCAAATCAAACCCCTCAATCATTCTCAAATCAAAACCCTCAAATCATTCCAAATCAAAACCCTCAATCATTCCCAAATCAAAACCCTCAATCATTCCCAAATCAAACTCGATTATATGCAGTCTTACTAAAACATTCCTTTGAGAGGATGTTGTATTAAAACATATCAATGAGTAAATTAATATCGAGTCGGTGAGGCTCGTTCTCACAAACAGTCAAGAAGAAAAAGTTTACAAACTTGACAAATTGAAGCTGAAAAAGATTTTTCAAGACACAAACTTGTGTACCTTCATAAAAAAAACCTGTCGTTTTTTAAAAGATTGCCTAAGAAAAGTGTTTTTTTCTTTTCTTTTCTTTACAAGACAATGTTTAAAATGTTTAAAATGTTTTAGTATCAAATGGTTTTATGTTGGTCAGTTGCATGTTCAGTGGTTAAGTAGAGTTACTTAATATTTTGGTCAATTGCAGAAGGTTAATTAAAAAAAAAAAAAAAAAAGCTAAGTCTCATTCAATGGAATTGTACAAATGAAAATCTAAAGGAAAGAACAACATTTGATGAAGATAAACATTTGAATGATGGGAAACAAATCAGAATTTTCTAGAAAATTTGCATAAATCACATCAGATAAACATTTTTTTTAAAATCATATTTTATCATATTTATTTAATTAAGAGAAAAATTCCTGATGCTAAATTATTTGTTGAAAAATGAAATCAATATAACAAATAGAAGTTTTCAAAATTCTAATATAAGATTGGAACGAAAGTCTTGTCTGATACAAAGTAAAATTTATTTAACCAATAAAGACAATATGTAAATTGAGAAATATATAAATAAAACCAGATCTTTCCCCTTCAGACTATTACCTTTTTTTCTCCTATGAAAAACTCACTTTGTGGGAAAACGTATCAGTCCCTTGAAGAAGTTAACGGTGATTTGAAAAACGGCTTTGCTTCAAAACTTGGAGAATTCTATGCAAATGGCATAAAACAACTTTAAGAACGTTGGCAAAGATGTGTGGATCATAAGGGAGACTATTTTCAATATTTTAGAGACACTGACGAATGAAGTTTTAGTTTATATTTCTCAATTTACATGTCTTTATTGGTTAAATAAATACTATTGTGTGTTGGACAAGACTTTCATTCCAATCGTATACGAGTTTTTTAAAATATTTTTTAAAGGTCTACTTTATTTTAAGGGAATCTGTGAAATACAGGATGATTGAAAAGTAACTCGCTATATGCTGAAAGGTATCTCACCATGTTGCAAGTTGAAATCTGACCAGTTGTCAATACTTGGGAGAATATCTAAGACTTAATTTTTATGCAAGATGGTGCTCCTCCACATTTTGCTATTGTTGTTCGTGAATGGCTGAATCACCATTTTTCTGGGAGTTGGATGGATAGACATGGTCCGCATGAGTGGCCAACCAGAAGCCCTGATTTAACACCTTGCAACTTTTTGGTTGAAGGAGAGTTTACTCTATGAAACCAACAACTTTGGAAAAACTTGAAGGATGAATATGAGAATTTATTTCTTAAATTCATTTTTTGTAAAAATAATGATTCAGAAATAAATGATAAGATTTTAAAAATAGGGAGTTACTTTACAATCACCCTGTATATCTTGAATATGATGAGAATATATTAAAAAAGTTTTTTTGTATTACCGTATATACTTGAGTATCATCTGATACTATCTGAGACTATTTGTTGACCTTTGAAGCAGGAAATTGTAGGTGTACCAGTTGGCCTAGGCCTAGCCATGGCCAACTATTTACACACACACACAGTTTATAGCTTATGCATGGTGTGATTACCCTAATATTAGGCTGAAATTTAAGTCTCAGAGAGTCACATGATACACAAGTATATACTATATATATATATATATATATATATATATATATATACACACACACTACTGACCAAAAGTATTGAACCACATTCATTTCCCCCCCCCCCTTTAAACTTAAAAAATGAATCAGGTTTCCTATTTTTAAAGAAACAAATAGATTTTTTCAATGTTTGCATGAAATTATGCAATAATATAAATCAAAATGAATATAAAATCTTATTATAATGGAGATTCGGTGTGTCCATCTGTAACCAAAACTATGTCTGTGTTTACATCACAATACACTCAGAAATTGTGTAAGTTTATCAATGAGTATTTAATTTATAGTGAAAATCATTAATACACAGTTTGGAGCCGTGATTCAGATCATTATCTTGTTTGAAATTTACATAACGGTTTGCATGTACACAATAGGTGAATGTATCTAATAAGTTGTCGGGGCGGTCTAAAGTCAATATCAGCCAATCAGCGAGGGAGTCTATCTCCTTTTCACTTGCGCTAGACCAAGGAGATTATTTTAGTGTCTGAGGTGGAGCGCCACACCTACCATCAGCTCCTTACTTTACCGCACAGATCCCTGTGCTACTCATACGCTGAGTTGGCGAGGACCGGTATCGAACTAGAAATCTTGTGGTTTCTAGCTGAACGCTCTACCGACTGAGCTAACCCGGCCCCTTGAATGTATCTAAATATGAAAAATTAGTCTTTTTTATGAACTTAAAGAAACAATTCAGGGTGCTCCCAAAGTTTTTGGTCGGTTGTGTTGTATATATATATATATATATATATATATTATATATATATATAGAATAATTTTTATTTTATATTATCATATAACACTACACGAGTATAGGTGGGGGTCAAAAATGTTAATACAAGTGATAATAATAATGATGATAATAATAAATAATAATAATAATAATAATAATTGATATAATGTACCTCGAGTTCTTCTGGTCTTCTGGCATCTCGCCGTTTCTCTTTGAGTTTCTTCATAATAGACTCCAGAGTTTGTTCCATGGTAGGGATGCTAGTGGGTGACTCAGAACCACCAGAGGATGCCCCACTCCCATGACGACTTCGGCTACTCATCTCTGCTTCTTCTTTTAGCTCTGAATTTTTAAAAATGGTAAAAAGAAAAAAAAGAATGAAAAAAAAAATATTTATGAAAATCCAATGACAAATTTTGAAACATTTTTTTTCTTTACAATTCTTGATCATGACCATTTAGAATTTAAGTTGATAAATATAAAATGAAATGGAAAGTGAAATATATTTTCAGAATTTGATTATGGCTCTTCACAGCTTCCTTTATCACTATCTCAATCAAGAATAGTCATGTTGTTGAGTTCTCCACAATTAGAATTTAGAGTTATCCTTCTCCTAGATTGGTTGTCTACTACCATGACTGGAGAGCCCAATCTTTCCTGTTGGGGGAGGTGGTGAACAAGTGGATCCCAAGTTCATAAGTACAAAGTGTTGTGACTTGTTAAAAAAAAACAAAACAACTTAACAAGTTCTCTATAATTTCAAGTTATAACACAAAAAAAAAAAAATCAAAAGTTTTCAATGTGAAATGTATTCCTTGGTCATTGTAGGCAATGATATTGATAATGCGACAGAGAAGCAGTATAAAACTTCTTACGGTTCCATCTAGCCAAATGGCAGAGTTTGTTTGAGCTTTTGTTTAACGTTTTTTTGTTTGTTTTGAATTACTGCATGATTTTTTTTTTTTTTTCAATAATTATTTTTTGTTTGTTTACAATATTTTATTAGATTTCTGAAGACTCCCCCCACCCCAAAACCTCAACAGTTTACGGATTTTTGTAGTTTTAACTTTTTTTTTTAGACAAAACCGACATAAATTGAATGTAAAACAAATCAGCTTGCTAGAAATCTGCCTGCTTATATGACATGTGGGGTTGCATTTAAATTGCCGGTGGATGTAGATATGTAAAGAGATTAAATAAAATATCTTACTTTTCAATTCTTTCCTTGCTTTTGTGAGGTCAGCCATGTATTTCTTAATTTCAGCTTTAGCAGTTTTATCACTTTGAGATGGCTGGAAAAAATCCAAAAACAAAAACTAGAAAAATCTCAACAAAAAAACAAAAAAACAACAAAAAACCTAAACGCTAAAAAAATAAACATACTTATGATAGAAAAGGAAAAAAGATTCTTGAATATACAAAAGATTTTTTTATAAACAGAAACAATATAATCTTATTAGATACATATAAATTTATAATTGAAAATATATATATATATATATATATATATATATATATATATAAAATCCAGGAAATTAATTCACTACTAGAAAAAGGAAACAAAATAAAAGTTGTTCCTTCGTATTTGAAAAAAATAATAACAATCAAACAAAAATATTCTTTGCTTTTAAAGAAAAATCTAATTGTTCATGTTTATTCTTTTATTTATTTATTTATTGAAAAAGAAAAAAATTATTGAAGTGTAAACCAAATTTAGCTGCTAAAATATTATAATGTTCAATTCAAAGACAAACTTTTAGAGATTTAAGTTTTAAGTTGTACATTTTACAAAAATATTTTAAACACATAAAAAGAAAAACGAATATGAAAATTAAAAATAACTTACTCGATAGCCATGTTCTTTTTCAAAATTTTCTTCAAAAAGCTTTATCTTTTTCCTTAGAGCTGGAATTAAAAAAAATTCAGTTTGAAAAAATTTAAGCTTCTTTTTTTAAAAAACACAGCTTCAATAGTGACTGAAAAACAAATTGGACAAATTCCAATTTTGATAATGAGGTGATTCACAAAATGTTCAAATCATGACAAAAACTCCCTTCTGATTGCGAGCCAATTTTTCTATGGAAATACCTATGTGTAATAACAACTATTAATATATAGATAAGTGTACTGGGGTTAATAACATTTTGTTGTCCCAGATTCCTGCCCTTATTTACGCTAGGTTTTTCCTCGACGGTGTTAAGTGTAAATCCAGACAAACTTACAAATTTACTGTAGCATGTTTCTTGCTTTTCATTGGCAAATTGATGTAGATTTTTTTTACAATGCCCCACCCCCCTCGCCTTTCATTGGCAAATTTAGATATCTTACAACCTACCTACCCCCCCCCCGTTTAATTTTTATAAACAATTGAATGCTAGTAAAATATTTAAATTAATTTGATGATAAAAAGCGAGTTGTGGTATTGTAAAATATCTACATTAACTTGCAGATAAAAAGCGAGAAACCAAACCAGGTATATCGTATAAATAGTTTGGCCCAATTTACACCAAACAGCGTCAAAAAAAAGGAGAGAAAAAAAAAAAAAAAACATAGCGTAATTAAGGGCAGGAATCCAGGACGACAAAAGGTAAAGAGCACCAGTGTACTCATCTGAGAATCCGTGAGTGGAAAGTGTTAGAACAAGGGGCATAATTCATCAATCAAGTTTCCTATACACCCGAGTAGCCTCCCTTGCATTTATACATAGTAGTAATACTGGAAATGCTAGGTTTAGTCAAAGGTTTTGCAATATTTTGGAACATGCCAGTTTGCAACACGTATATCATGTGACTGAAGCAGTTCAGACTGTACTAGGTACCCACGGTACTTGGTATTATTATGGTAGTTGTACATTTCTTCACTGTGTGTGAGATTTGAAAGTCGCAATGTGGTCTCATTCAGAAACTTATGCTCTACGAGTTTAAACAAAGTGATAACACCATTAAAGCAAGCAAAAACATGTTGTATGAAAGGTGAAGGTCTTATTGCTCACAGTACAGTAACCAGAGAGTTCAAGAAATTTGTCTCAGGTTGCAAGAACCTTGACAATTAGGCAAGGCCAGGTAAACCTAAAAATGTGGATTTTGAAGCCATGCTCCAAGTCATAGAGTAAAACTCGGAGAGTATCAGGTGAGGTTATCATCCTGTGGCAGATCATTCAGTAATATTCACAGAGTTCCGTCCCAGCCTCCTGCCTCAAAAACCGCTAGCTGGTGGCCGCTGAATAAAAAACACCAGCTACGATTGAAGTCCGTAGCCGAAGCAGTGTCACTTGAAAAAAAAAACAAAAAAAACAACCAACTTAGGGTGTTTTTCCCGAAAACCCAACCCCAACCCTAAACTCCCCTAGTTAAAATCAACAGTTTTATTACAAAATTTGTGGGTTCTATTTTTTCTGGGTGACCCTGAAAAAAACAGAGCCCAAATTATTTATTTATTTACCTATTAAACTAACCCTAAACCCAACCCTTTTTTTTTTTCAAGTGATACCGCTTCGGCTACGGACTTCAATCATAGCTGGTGTTTTTTTTTTTTTAATCCTCCACCGGCTAGTGGTTTTTGAGGCAGGAGGTCGGGACGAAACTCTGCAAATATACCGATCATTCAATGTGCTACTGGTACCATTAGCGACTAAACCAGTAACCCCGCAGATTTTGTCTGGTGAGGAAGGTAGCTAGACACCCTTTAGAACAAAAGACAAAACCTGTAAAAAAAAAGGGCAGAAGAAGCTCTTTGCTTAACAACCATCTAGCACATTATTTCCAAAGTCCAACCCCTTCCGTGGCTGTATAAACTTGATAGTGTCAGAGCCATGCTGTCAGGAACTTAAGTTCTTGTTAGCGTCACCCAAGACAAATAGGTCTATACACAGTGGTATTAGGACCACAACCTAGCCAAAGGGACTCTGCCAAAAATCCAAAGGGCATCTCCATCATTGTCAGGAATCAATAGCTTTTGGTATACTCGTCACTGTGTCTGTGGAAAACCTCCATCAAACAAGGGCATCTCCTTGATATGACTGGGATATACAGGTAGGGTTTGGTGACCGTCTGTGAATTTCCTATTTCTCTTGTTACTCCGTCCATGAATTCACCACAGGGGAATTCATTGGATGGAGCTGGCTCAACCGACCAAGGGTGAATGCCGTCACAGAAACAGAAAAGAGAGCTTAGCATCTCAGTCTAATGCTATCCGTTACCTTCATGACCTCGGCAAAAGCATCCAGTCATTGAATAGTGCTTCATGTTACCAAAATATTGCAAGACTTTTGACTCAACCAATTAATTGTGTTCCAGTGATTGAAAATAATTTAGTAAAAAGTTTTAAGTGAATAATAAATTTATAATCAACGATACTCACATTGAATTTTCTTAGTCAGTTGTTTCAATCTGGCTGTATATTCATCTTCGACCGGAACGTTACTAGAAATTAAAAGAAACACAAAAAACATTAGCAAAGTGACAAATATCGGATTTCGGATTTCATGAAATAAAATACCTTCACAGGTACTACCATGTTTCCCCGAAAATAAGACAAAGCGATTATTTCCTAGAAGTCTAACATAAACAAAGGGGAACCACTCTTGACTGATAAATTATTTATTCATTTATTGATCTACTCGGAAAAAAGAAGTTAGGTTTAGAGTTTAGGGTTAGTTTAATGGGGAAAATAAACAATTTATCAGTCAAGAGTGGTTCTCCTTTGATCATGTTAGACTTATAGGAAATAACCGACAGAGCTTATATTAATTTTCACTCTGAAATATAACAGTAAGACTTATTTTGGGGGGACGTCTTATTCTTCATATATTGGAAAATGTGTATTTCTTGGATTATTTCAGACTATAATAAAGATGAGGACAATAATCTGAATAATCAAAATAATCAAAAAATGACATTAAGTAGAAAATTATGAAATTTCTAACTAAAAAGAAATTATGAAAAATGATCTACATTTATTTACCATTAACATGTTCTTTTATTCAAAAATTCAGTAACGATAATTCATTCAAAAATAATCATATCATCCTCTAGAATGTTATTGTTCTGCAAGTCATTGGATTCTAAAATTCTTGCGGATTTTTCATATGACTCAATTTTCGAATTTTCGCCCCTACTCTCATGTAGAGCATTGTATGAGAAGTTCTTATTTCTTTTGTCTGTCTGCCACTCTCAACTAGGGCTTATTTTAAGGGGAGGGCTTATATTAAAATTATCCTGAAAAATTATGCTAGATCTTAATTTTGGGGAAACACGGTATATTAACTAATTGTACTTCAGTGTTGCTACAACATTTCCTAAGATTTAAAAGAAAGTGTGTATGAAAGTGAAGAGATGGCAGGGGAGATATGCGGCTGTTCTCATTTATTAGACGAGACAGTCAACTTTAAACCTAATTGCCAAAATCTGAAATCAGTTTGTGCTAAAAGCAGTAGAATTCTTCCCATCTCTTTGCGGAAAATCAGTTCTTTAGAGAGTTATCTCATTTTCAATTGAAATATTTCACTTTTTATTACTATTTCTGCCCCCATCATAGTTTGAATATATAATAAAAGGATAATCCCAGGAGTAAGGTTAGCAAAGCACTACAGATGCAGGGAAACTGTTTGTAAGGCTATTGACAACACTGTTGTGTTTGTTGTGCATGCACCTGCTAAATCCTGGCTTGGCAGTCATTTCTGATTCTAATTGACACTACCACCAAGAATAAAGTTCACGCAGGGTTAGGGTTATTTGGTTTTAAAATGCAAAAGTCATTAAACTGATTGAAAACCAACTATCCAAAAATTTCTCTATGAGTCAGATTATATCACAAAAAATTAAATGTTTTTAATGTGAAATGTCTTCCCTGACCATTGTAGGCAATGATAGTGATGATGCTACAGAGAAGCAGAATTTCTTGAGAAGAACTTTTTACGGTTCCAGCTAGCCAAATGGCAGAGTTTCTTTGAGGGTTTTTTTTACTATTATTTGTTTTGTATCACTGCATAATTTTTAGAAACTATTTTTTGTTAGTTTGTTTAAAATCTTTTACTATTAAATTTCTGAAGAAGAAAAAAAAAAAACAGTTGGTGTTTTTTGTAGTTTTAACATTTTTCAGACAAAAGAAGCAAAAATTGACTAATAAAACAAATCAGCCCTTTAGAAATCTGCCTGCTTATGTGACATGTGGGGCCGTATTTACAAGTTGGCCATGGGTGAGCTTAAATCTAATTATTCAACATTAAACATTTTCCTTCAAATAATTAAAAAAAAAAAAAAAAAAAAAAAAAAAAAAAGTATTTCAACAAGGAAATTATCACTAAAACCAATTTTGATAAAAATGTTTTTAGTGATTTTTTTCTTGATAATAATTCTGACATCCATAAACAAGATGGCATTTGAATAGGATTTAAAAAAAAAAAAGAAGAAATCTGGCATTTGTCCAAAATAGCCCGCTGAAGAAATTGACATATTGAAAGTTATTACCTTTCAAAGTATATTATCACAGAAATGTCCCCAGTGAGCTATTCTGGACAAGTACCCAAAATATAAATAATTTTGAGAAGCTTTGAAAAATGTCGTAGGAATGAAAAAGGGTTACGAAAAAGGTGAGGGGTGCAAAATAATAAATTGTCTTAGTAGTGGAAAATTGTTTAATCAATAAAACACGTAAAAAGCTGATTAAGCTAGATTTTAAAAAAAAGAATTTTGAATAAAAAACCAAGTGGCATTAGTAATTGAAAGCAGAAAATGATTGAAAAGAAAATTTAGGATTTGGATATGACTAACAATTTGCATAAACTGAAAATGATTGGAATGCAAACTGTCAGATTATATCAAACAAATGAGATATATCTATTAATAATGGAGATTAGGTCTCTATTTGTCTATAACCGAAACTATGTCACTGCTTATATCAAATTACCTAAAATCATAACAGAATAAATAGACTCAAAATTTGAGCATACAACCTTCAACGGTCCTCATTGTTTTTTAAAACAAGTTTTAATAAATACATGCCCAGTATTATATATATCTCTCTCTCTCTATATATAGTTTGTTTTATTTTAATATATATTTCTAAAATATATATTTAAAGTTATCAAAACTAAGTTTCCATTTGAAATTGTTTTATTTTTTTTACTCCTTTAATAAATTTGATTATTTTACTTACTTATGGTACAAACTCTCTGACATTGAAATTTTAACTCCCATCTCTTCAAGCAATATCTTTAAAAAATTAATTTTTACACCACTCGGAAGGCATTTTTTTGGTTGCTAGTTACAATAATAATAATAATAATAATGATAGGACTTTATTTGAATAGAATAAGTTCTGAAAATATCCCATCATACAGGGAAAAAATATAAAGAAAATTTGGTTATTTCCTTTAACTTATCAACTTCAACCTAAAAAAGGGGAACCACTCTGAATGAATTTTATCTGCTAATTAATCTACCCCTTATCCCTAATTTCTTTTTTCCTAGTAGATCAATAAATAAATAAATGATTTATCAATCAATCAGAGTGGTTCCTCTATTTTTATGTTGGAATTATAGGAAATAACCAAAAATCTTGAGTTTTTCTATATTGGATTTAATTAATTAATTTTTTTTTAATATAATATTGTTATCATTGTTGTTATTATTTTTGTTTTATTATTATTATTATTATTTTCTATGTATTAATTTACACATGCTCTATCAATGATATTGAGCACTCTTTACTTAGAGGGTTTTTTTTTTTTCTTTAATTGTAATTATAACTTCTGGGGAAGCCAGCTAGTGTAGTGGTTAGAATGTCCGCCTGTCAGCCTGACAGGTAGGGTTCGAATCACACACAAAGCACTGCCCTGTCTATAGCTCTGCTGATGAGGCCTAATGGGCTGAAATGTACATACAGAGATCAACTTTTTCTCGATTTGTTTACGCTTTACATTTAAACCGATATGCATGCCTAATTCATTTAGTTATAATTAATTAATTAACAAAATTAGGTCTGACTTTAATTAAGCACATAATCTCCCACAAATTGTCGGCATTCGCCATTTTCAAACGCACTGTTTGACTACTTCATAACTGTATGAATAAACAACTTGTTATCCACCATGAGTTGCCCATTTTACCACACAGATCAAAGCTGTGCTACTCATGTGCAGAGTTGTCAAATGCCGGTATCAAACCCAGAACATTGTGGATCTGAGGTGGATGCTCTTCTGACTGAGCTAAACCAACACTTATAAAAGCAAAATCTACCTGTTAATGAAAATTCAGTTTTGATTATGGTTGGGTTTGTGTTACATAATTTGTGGGTAGCTTATGAATTGTGTAAGTAGTGTAGTTAGAAATTTTGAATTGAGTTTGTGGAAAATTCAAATCGGAAGGGTGAATGGAAAATTACTGTCAACCGTTACTGACAAGTGATAACCTTTGCTTGACCCCTCCGAAATGCGCTAATAGAAGGTGTGAACAGAAATCAGTTTAGAGTTCCTGGCCAACCAGTCAGTGAGAGCAGACGTTTAAGGAACCCTGCTCTCAAAATGCCGCTTCTCATCCGCACGGTTTCAAGAAATCCTTTGGGCTGGAGTTGTTTTTAATAAAGACTAATAAAAAAAAAAAAAAAACGAGACTTTCGTATTAATTAAAACAAGAAATGAGCAGACACCCTTCCTCAACAGACGAGGCCAACAGCCCGTAGAAATCAGCCGTGAGGACAATGGCTGACAAAGTAGACAAGCAGAGAAAAGAAATAAGAACCTCTCTCTTGCCAATTATATACCCAATGTAAGTAAAGTAAAGTCGTCGGGGCGGCCTAAAGTCAGTATCAGCCAGTCAGCGAGAGAGTCTATCCCCTTTTCACTAGTGCTAGACCAAGGAGATTGTTTTGGCGTCTGAGTGTGAAGCACCACACATACCATCAGCTCCTTACTTTACCACACAGATCCCTGTGCTACTCATACGCTAAGTTGGCGAGGGCCGGTATCGAACTAGGAACCTTGTTGTGTCTAGCCGAACACTCTACCGACTGAGCTAACCCGGCCCCAGGCTACCCAATTTAAAGGGTATATAACATTTGTTTTCTTTGTTTAATGGCATATCAAGCTTCATAGGTTATCTAATACCAAAGCCATCCTTGTAGATGAACAGTAGTGGTATTATTTAACTCATAGCTGTTGGAATGAGGAGTTCATCACCTTTCCCAATAGTATTTGTCTGAAAGTGAATATAATAGTGCAACTGGAGTTCAAAATTGCTTTCTACAATGTGTACGCAGTCCAGCATATTTAACCACTACACCATGGGGGACGCTCCAATTTGATGATGCACAAATAGTCTCCCTCCTAAACCCCACACTCTTTCATTAATTTCTGCACGTTTCCCCTCCTACTTTATTCCCACCACTATCGGTTGTTAACCATCTTGTGTTTTAGAAAGAACTAGGAACCCACTCAATTACATCTACCCCTGATGATGGCACTTTGGAGGTGCCAAGTACTAGGGACAAAAACTTAGTGGACTAATCAACAGACTACAACAGATATTAAGAGAGCTTGTCAGAAAACTAGAAAAGATCAAAAAGAAACTTGTTAGACATGAAATGTCTGTCTTGTTCAACACAGGGTATTATATATATATAATATATATATATTATTATATATATATATGATATATTGTTTTGTCATCTACAGACACCATGTTTTGACGTATCATGTCTTCTCAGTGTGACTAGACTTAGCAGGCTACCTCTGGTCGGGATAGAAACCTGACTGATTTTTCATCAGTCCAGTGTCTTAACCACTTGGCCATCAGCACCTGCAGGGAAGGGTAGATTTTAACTGATAAATATATACTTAGGTATATATGTTACAGCTGCTAGAGAGCTCACATCCTGGTTTATAGGACAGCCTTGCCATTTTAAGCTTAATTTGTGACCGACAATCAAAATTTTACCCCAGAGAGCTCAACCAACCAAGGAGTTGCGATCATTATATATATAAAAATGGACTCTCTCGTTGATTTTCGACGGAATGAGTGTTCATCCCAGTGAACAACCAACACACAGTGATTTGTTAATAGTGGTGAAGGCTTGTGTAGGACCATTCCCACTTTTGGGACAGTCGATAGGAAAAGAATGGTGCATCAAGGAATGCACGACGAAACCCAATCAACGAACTGACCTCTCAGGAATTTTTGAATGTCAAAGTTATCCCTCTCCTAGGACTGGTTACCTATCCAAGGCTTAAAGAGCCCAGTCTAGCCTTACTATTTAACCCATAGCTGGAGGGAGAATATGATGCGGATTCTATACCTTTCCCAGGTATATAGACCTCATAGTAAAAATGTAGCTCAACAGCTTCGTCTAGGAATATGATAACTTGAACGACGAGTCCAGTTTTTGTCCAACGACTCTAACCACTACTAGGCCACGCGCAAGATATATATATATTATATTATATAATATATATATAATATACATATATCACATAATACACACACATACACCTGGTTATCAAGACAGTTTGGATTTTTTAAAACTTTAAAAATTGCCTAACAACAATGTGTTATGAGAGGTTAGTAACTGAAAAAAGTTAAATGAAATTGAAATAAAAAATTAATTTTTTTTAATATTTCCAGTAAATATATTTATCTTAGCAATTGTATTATAGTAAGTTTTTACAAGATGTTTATTCTATCCTTGGAATTTTGGGTTAATTAAACAGTAGAAACATTTTTTCGCAAGGTTCTGCTTGGTAGAAGAACGGGTGGCGGACATTTTTCTCAATAGAAAAAAATAAACTTATTTTTACTTTAAAGAATGTTAAAATTGTAATTTTCTAATCAGTCTGATTTGTTTCATTTTAACAAAGTTTGTACAACTCATATAAATTCCTGAAAACAAGGACAAACAAAAAGATCAAAAATTAATAACAAATTCAAGAATCTAAATAAAAAGTACTAACACAACGAATCCAAATGAACAGTTTTGAATCACCAAACAAAATTGTTTCAGCTTTTGCTCAATGTGCAATGGTACTATGTAACCCAGTACTATCTGTTCATAATTGGATCATTTGGCAACTAACTAGTGATAAATAAAAATGAAATTTAAAAATAAAAAGAGGTAAGTATAAAAATAAGGAAATTAAAAATGGAAATCAAGCGAAAGGAAAGATGAACATTTGAGAAAGAGCAAACTCAATTTCAAAAAGTTTCACAAAAAAAAAATATTTCCAAAATAATTCTTGAGCAGTAAAGTTAGAATTAATATTAAGTCAATTAAAAAAAAAAAAAAAAAGAATAAAAAGAAAATAATCGGATAGCAGTCAGAGGAAGGTTTGTTTTTGTGGTTTTTTTAGTCTTTTACAAAGCAATAAAAAAAAAATTTCTTCAAAAATATGTTGTCATTAAATTTTTGGCGGGGATGGAGAGAGCAAAGTCACAAAGAAATGCATCATAAAAATTTTACGCAGGGAATCTTTGAAACTAACATCACTGTTACCTCACAATACCCTCAGGAATTGCATAGTTTATCAATGAGTATTTTTAATCTATAATCAAAATCATTAAAAACAGATTAGAATATATCTATTTCTTAAACAATTGTCTCTATTGACAAATTGACTATAGATTAGCCTCAAAACAGCCCATTTATTAGTGCATTTAATATCCTTAAGAAATTTAAAGATTTCACTAATGATATGGTTATTTGTTATATTGCACACCTATGCCAACTGTTCCTCTCACCATCTGAAAGATAAGACCAGGTTGATAAAAATTACTTGGTGTTATTGATTTCTAATATTGTTTTATTCTCCAACATAAAGATCAATTCTTATGAATGAATTTTACATAGGAAACCAATTGAATATATAATATAAATGAGTGTAATCTTTTTATATGTATCCTATTTAATTTCATTAAGCTTTCTATTTAAGATATTTATTTAAGACTTTTGCCTAGGCCGAGAGGGTGCATATTCTGATAGTTTCTCTAATACTTTGCATGGAATGACACAAAAAAAAAGTTATATTATATTGATGATAAAATGCA
>CM042161.1:14915287-15017957 GCA_023376005.1 Doryteuthis pealeii | reverse complement strand
TAGATAACCAGTGGATTTCTGCCGTTTTAACCATAGTTGTAAATTCTAGTTTAGTAAAGTTATGTTCTTTTTTTACTTAGTTTTATTTTTTTTTAAAATTCTTATTGCATTTATATTTGCAAAAGAAAGAACAAATGAAATCCTTTTTGTAGGAACACTGCATAGAGAAGGGGGGAGGGGTTTTTTCCTTACTCCCATTAAGGTGACTGTAGCAAGATATCTCAAAAAGTGTATGTACTTTATTCACCTTTCGACTGAGGCTTAGAATACACGACTCACCGCTCCATTGGCTACCTGTTGGTCATGGGTGACGACCATGATGCTTAAGGATGGCATCAGTGTGGTTGAGCAGTCCATGAATTGCAACATCCATTTGGCCTTACTTAGGCTAGACAGGCAGTCAGAGAGGCCCCCCTTTGATCATATTGGCTAGTCAATGTCAAACCCTGGGACTCTGTAGACTGCAGAAACTAATGGTCAACACAAAATGAATTATAAAACCCACTAAACTATTCCTAAAATGGTATTGTGGTTGTAGTTAAATTTTAAATGAAAATAACTTTTAGAAAAATAAGATTGATAAATAACTGGTTTAATTTATTGACAGTTTATACCTCCTCGACATCGTTTTGCATTGATCATTTAGCGGGATATAACTATGCGGTAAGATAAGGTTGGCGTTTTTTATTTTAATGTCAGCTGGATATTCTTGGTGCAGTGTTCCTCAGGTTTCTTTTTAATCCCATATGTTGGGGTCGTACTGAGGTTTTTCACAGTACCAAATCAGATATAATGTTGGATACCTTTTCTTACTTCTAGTCGTCTTCTCTTCTGGCCGGATTTGCTATTTGATCGTCTATCATCATTGGTCCCTGTCTAGCGCTTGGTGTTAACTTGAGGGATTCCCGCGTCTGGTCTTCTAGGGAATTCTCGTCTATAAGAAGCCTGTGTCATTGTTAAGTTTTTAGTAAACACAGACTTATCGAATTTTCTTTTAATGTTACTTTATTGGTTTAAATCCCAACCCGACATATCATAGCGCGCATATGCAGAGTTAAGTTTTAGATAGAGCATCATGGCCGACTGCTCTGCCTGACGTCTAACTGAAACTGGGGGCTCTGAAAAAAGCGTCCCACATGACTTCACATATTTTGGCGGGCTTCGTGTAATTTTTCATAGAAGGACCCAGCAATGTATGACAGGGTCATCCCCTCAGAATTACAGGGGATTGACAATCTTATGCAACCACATAGATTCCTGTAACAATATCTTTTTGGTAGGCGTTGCTGAAATAGAAGCATCAAAGAATGAGGAAGGAAAGAGATAAAGGCAAAAGTGGGTTTATGACATCAGGCTTATTGAACGATGTCATAGTGGCCTGCTAGGCGAGATTCTCCCTGGCTAAAAGTGACCAACTATCCCCTAATACCGGCCTCAGAATGAACGAGGGATTCTTCTTGGGGAAGGGAGGGTCAGGCCTTTTTGTCTGGGCCTGCGCAGATGTTATTTTCCGGTCAAGAGCCCCATGGGGAATTTGTTCTTTTTTTTATTTTATTTTTTAATTTTTTAATCGCCCACATAACATATATAAGTAGAATTGCTATATTTATTGAAAGATTTCTCATCCCATGATAATTAAGCTCATTAAATTTTCCTGTCTTTTTTCTTATTTCAGCAAGTAAAGGTCGTCTTTCGATTATTGGAAGCTCTCTTTATCGAAACATCACACAAAGAAATTGATAAACAAACTCTTTAAGGAAAGGAAGGAAAAGATATGTTTCAATGCTGCGCCTTATCAACAACAAAACAACAAAGTCGTATTTCGTTGAATCGCCGCCCAGGCTGAGTGTGAAGTAAACACAGGGTCAAATAATGACAGTTGCTTTAAGTTCTTTTAACTCTTGAGAAGCAGAAAGGCACCAAATTGCCCTTGCTCATGCGAACCTTTGTCTCTTTCTTCTTTTTTTTTTTTTTAATTCCAAACTAATTTTCACTACCCTCACAGAACAAGACTGTCATTTCTTAAATCTCCACCTTGTCTAATTTCACCTGATCCCAAATTAATACAAATTGGGGAAGAGAACATTTTCTAATTTATCTATGAATATATCTCGTTTCCAATCTCTTCTATATAAACTATTTTTACTTCTGAAGATCACAAACAAAATCACTTCATCTGAAGCAACAAACCACACTCCACTACTTATCACTATCCAAACCTTAAGTAGCCTCTGCTTCCTCTTTCTTTTTTACGCCTATGACTGAGGAATCCAGGATATCTAGAAATCGTGTAAAACTGCCGTATCATACAAATGATTAATCATATTAGCACTGCTCTCTCGTATATATATATTATATATGGAATAACTAAATTCTTAGAGTGAGCAGTCGACATTATCATACGTTTATTTTATAGATTTTTTTTTTTTTTTTTTTTTTTCAAATCTGTTGTCAAAAATGCTGAAAAGATTAATATCAAAATTTGAAAATCATTATTGTTCGATAAAAATTTCATTGGATGGCAAAACTATTTCTTGTGTCTCTTGATTTTTGCTTGCAATAAGTTTTCAAAATGGTTGCCCTTTAAATTTATTCTTGGTGAAAGCAAGTTTTTTTTTTTTTTTTTTTTTTCTCCAATCAAACCATGGTGGTAAAAAATCCGTACTTTTTCTATTTCTTGTTAATTAAAAAAAAACAAATTGAGAAAACGAGAAAAAATGATCATTAAAAATTTTTGGTTTAACGGGGGTTAAAAAAAGTCCTTATTTCATGATTAGAAATTCTTTAATGGATCAGTGAACAAAGGATGAACACTGAAACAATTTTAAAATTATGGGACTCTTGCTACTTGAACCACTTTAAAGTGTCCTTGAAAGTCATTTTGCCTGACATTCCAATTCAAACTTATAAAAAAAAAAAGAATTAAAAAAAATTATATGGCTCATTTTTTTTTTTCTTTCAAACATTATACGTCGACATATTCATATATTTTCATTCATACTTTTTTCAGTGTAACACAAAATAGCAGTTTTACATGTTGAAAATAAATATTAATAGATACTTATACTACTATATATATAATTTACTACAGTGATTGTAAAGTAACTACCTTCCCTATTTAAAAATCTTCATGATTTATTTCTGAATCATTATTATTTACCCAAAAAAATAATATAAGAAAAACACACATAACATGGAGTTCATTTAAAATTCTATACATGGGTACCAGAATTGTTTCCATTCTCAAGATTGCTCCGGGAATCTAGGAATTAAAATAACATCAGACATTTTTATTAGGGCTTTAAACTTTGAAAAACCAAATAATCAACTGGGGAAAAAAAACCAAGACCAACACAATATTAATTTGCCATATATTATAGGAACATACATAAAGAATTGAGAAAAAAAATGTAACTGCATAAAAAAAAAACAATTTATAAATAGTTTTAAAAATAGGGAGTTACTTTCATCTCCCACAACTTTATATAGTTGTAAGGAAAAAGATCTTTTTCTCCTACCACGGTTTCGTAGTTCAAGATACACCTTCTTCAGAGAGAACCCTTAAGTAGCCTTTCTCCTCCTCATTTATACTCTATGACTTGAGGGTCAAAGCTATATGGAATCTAGTAAACCTGCTTTGTATGAGAGCAAAATCCTTTTTCTACAACTATAATATGTTTGTGTGATGATTGAAAAGTAACTCCTACTTTTAAACTATTTATAATTTTTTTTTTATGCAGTTACATTTTTCTCAATTCTTTAATGTATGTTCCTTAATATTGCAATTAAATTTGTGTTTGGTTTTGGGTTTTTTTCCCCAGTTGATTATTTGTTTCAAAGTTTGAAGCCCTTATAAAAATGTCTGGATGTTTATTTTAATTCTAATTCCCGAGCCATCTTGAGAAGCTGGAAACAAATTCTGGTACCCATATAGAATTTTAAATGAAACTCCATGTTATGTGTGTTCTTATATATTTTTTGTAAAAAATAATGATTCAGAAATAAATCATAAGATTTTTAAATAGGGAAGGTAGTTACTTTACACAATCACTGTATAATTAATATATATATATATATATATATATTAATAAATTTATTTTCACATGTAAAACTGCTATTTTGTGTTACAGCTGAAAAAGTAATAATGAAAATGATAATTATATCGACGTATAATGTTTGAAAGAAAAAAAAAAAAAAAATGAGCCATATAATTTTTTTTTTTAATTCTTTTTTTTTTTATAGTTGATTGGAATGCAGCAAAATGATTCAAGGGACACTTTAAAGTGTTTCAATACAGAGTTCCCAAATTTTAAAATTGTTTCAGTGTTCATCTTTGTTCACTGATCACTTAAAGATTTTCTAATCATGAAGATGAAGGACTTTACCCAGTACTCAAAAATTAATGATCATTTTTTCTTCGTTTTTTTCTCAATTTGTCTTTTTTTTAAATTAACAAAAATAAAAAAAGTACCGGGATTTTTAACCAACCATGTTTGATTGAGAAAAAAAAAAAAAAAAAAAAAAACAAAACTTGCTTCACCAAGAATAAATTTAAATGGCTACATTTTTTGAAAAAACTTATTGCAAGAAAAGATCAAGAGACACAAGAAATAGTTTTGCCATCCAAGAAATTTTTATCGACAAATAATATTTTCAAATTTTGATATTTAATCTTTTCAGCGATTTTGACACAGTTTTGAAAATAAAAAAAAAAAAAAAATCTATAAAATAAACGTATGATATGCGACTGCTCACTCTAAAAATTTAGTTATTCATATATATATATATATACGATAGAGAGCAGTACTAATATATTAACATTTGATATAACGGCAGGTTTTTACAGATTTCTAGATAGCGCTGATTCCTCAAGTCATAGGGTATAAAAAGAAAGAGGAAGAGAAAGGCTACTTAAGGTTTGGATAGTGAAAGTAGTGGAGGTGGTTGTTGCTTCAGATGAAAGTGATTTGTATTTGTGATCTTCAGAGTAAAATAGTATTATAATATAAAGAATTGGAACGAGATATATTCATAGATAATTAGGAAAATGTTCTCTTCCATGGTATTATTGGGATCAGGTGAATTATGGAAAGGTGGAGATTCAAAAAAATGGACAGTTCTTGTTCTGTGAGGTATGTGAAAATAGTTGGATTAAAAAAAAAAAAAGGAGAAAGAAAAAAGGTTCCGATGAGGCAAGGCAATTGGTGCTTTCTGCTTCGCATTATTAAAAGAACTTAAAGCACTGTCATTTTATTGACCCTGGTTACTCCACACTCAGCCTGGGGGGCGGATTCAAACAAATACGACTTGTTGTTTTGTTGTTATAGCAGCAGCATTGAACATTCTTTTTCTTCTTTCTTAAGAGTTGGTTTTTACAATTTCTGTGTTGATGTTTTTCGATAAAAGAGCTTTCCCAATAATCGAAGACGAGCTTTACTTGCTGAAAAGAAAAAGAAAAGAAATTTAGATACTTAATTTATTTTCATGGGATGAGAAATCTTTTCAAATAAAAATACATATGGTCTACTTATATATGTTATGGGGATTAAAAATTAAAATAAATAAAAAAAAGAAACAAATTTCCCATGGGGCCTTGACCGGAAATAACCATCTGCGCAGGCCCGACAAAAAGGCCTGACTCCCTTCCCAAGAAGAATCCCTGTCATTCTGGAGGCCGTAATTAGGGATAGTTGGTCCTTTTTAGCCAGGGAGAAATTTACTCTCTCTACAGGCCACTATGACATCGTTCAATTAAAGCCTGAGTCATAAAACCACCTTTTGCCTTTATCTCTTTCCTTCCTCATTCTTTGAATGCCTTTATTTCAGCACGCCCACCAAAAGATATTGTTACAGAATCTATGTGGTTGCATAAGATTGTCAATCCCCTGTAATTCTGAGGATGAAACCCTTTCATACCATGGCTGGTCCTTCTTAAAATTACAGAAGCCCGCCAAATATGTGAAAGTCATGTGGGACCTTTCAGAGCCCCCAGTTTGCAGTTAGAACGTCAGGCAGAGCAGTCGGCCATGATGCTCTAGTAACTGTAACTCTGCATATGGCGCTATGATATGTCTGGGTTGGGGATTTACCGAATAAAGTAACATTAAAAGAAAATCAAGTCTTGTGTTTACTAAAACTAACAATGACAACAGGGCTTCTCTATAACGAGAAAATCGCCCATAGAAGACCAGACCGAATCCCCAAGTTAACACCAGACGCTAGACCAGACCAAGGATGAAGACGATCAAAATAGCAAATCCGGCCAGAAGAGAAGACGACTAGAAGTAAGAAAAGGGTATACAACATTATATCGATTTGGTACTGTGAAAACCTCAGTACACAACAATATGGGATTAAAAAGAAACCTGAGGAACACGCACCAAGAATATCCAGCTACATTAAAACCATAAAAACGCCAAACCTTATCTTACCCCATAGTTATATCCCTAAATGATCAATGCAAAACGAGTCGAGGGAGGTATAACTGTCAATAAATTAACCAGTTATTTATATCTTATTTTTCTAAAGTTATTTTTCATTTATAAATTTAACTACAACCACAATATCCAATTTAGAATAGTTTAGTGGGTTTTATTAATTTCATTTTGTGTTGACCATTAGTTTCTGCAGTCTATGAGTCCCTAGGGTTTGACATGACTAGCCAATTGATCAAAGGGGGGCCTCTCTGACTGCCTGTCTAGCCTAGTAAGGGCCCAAAGTGGAGTGTTGCAATTCATGGACTGCCTCAACCACCTGGATTCCATCCTTAAGCATCATGGGTCGTCATCCATGACCAACAGGTAGCCCAATGTGAGGGTGAGTCGTGTATTCTACAGCCTCAGTCGACAAGGTGAAAAATGGTAACATACATTTTTTGAGATATCTGCTACAGTCACCTAATGGAGTAAGAAAAACCCCTCCCCCCTTCTCTTATGCAGTTTCCTACAAAAAGGATTTCATTTTCTTTCTTTGCAAATAAAATGCAATAAGAATCTTTAAAAAAAATAAAAAATAAGTAAAAGAAACATAACTTTTACATAAACTAGAATTTACAACTATGGTTAAAACGGCAGAAATCCACTGGTTATCTATACATATATAAAGGGCAGTTGTGTGTATATGTATGTCTGGAGGAAACCTCGAAAATAAAACAATTAACGACAAAATATATATACACATTAAATATCACCAGGGCTTGGTTTTTGAGCAAAAATAATAGAGATTTGATTTATATTCGTGAAGATAATCAAAAAATAAAATTTAAATGATAACAGCATGGATTCGTTTTTCATTTAATCTTTTATATAGTAGACATTAACATTTCTTTTCAGAGTAGCTGGATCAATACAAGGTCTATTTTTTTTACATAGGGATTTAAATGGGGCATTCCATGAGGATTCAACTCATGATTCAGTAATAATGATTCTGCAGGACTAACTGAAAAAAATCCCCCTGTACCCAGGTGATGCCGGGTAACCGCTGCTAGTTTACAACTATAAGTATTCTGCCTTCTCCCTTGTCTGAAGAATCGGTCAGTTGTTTAACCAAATGGTGAAAGAACATAAGACAATGAAATAAAAATAATAGAAACAAAACTCAAGACAGCAATTATAATGTCAAAGTTGGGGGCATTATTAACAAATACATTTAAGAAAGAAAGAACAGGAAAAGAGAGAAAAAAGTTCAGTAAACAAAGATTGTGAATATTTGTTTCAATAATCCTATAGATGTGTCTGGTTCTAGATTGACAAACTTAAGGGAACTGAAGAAGGTCTTTAATTGGGTGCCACCATCTGATGACATAGTTGTTTCCGAATTGATGGTTTAAGGATTGTCTTGGTATGTATGTTTGTTGCTAGGTGTTTTCGACATACGAGTCAGAACAATAAGTTTTTAATTGATAATAATTTATTTAAACATTTTGAACTGGTTACTACTTTGTATTCTTGATAATCTTCTTGGAGAGGAATTTTGTCTTCTTTTTGGACTTTCTGAAAAAAAAAATAAGTGGAGTGAATAAGAGGGAAATAAAAATGGTATTTCTATATCAATTTATTAAATATAAATGAGAAGATTGTAGGTATTTATCTGAACTGTTCACTACGAGCAGGATATGTGGCACAAGGTTGCAAGTATGGGTACCAGAAGGATCGAACTTGCTATTCTGTAAAAATAGATTTTGCAAGATGAGTTTTGTTAACCATTACACCACAATGGAATGCCCTCTTTTACCCACCTGTTTGACATGGGCAGGATATGATACAAGGTCGCAAGTAGGGAGCATCCAGTGAGGAATGAATTTGCTATTCAGTAATAATGGACCAGTAAGACTAGCTTGTTAACCATTACACCATGATGGAATGCCTTAAAATTAGATTGTATTTTGGAAAAGCAGGCAAAATAGTAAATAATGAAAATGTATTTTTAATAGTACTATTAAAATTTCGTTTGTAAGAATAATATTTTAAATCTTCATTTGTTTTCCAAAATTGCAAAAAAGTTAGAATTCTTTTTCTATACATTTGTTTTATTTTATTCTTTATTTATTCTTGTTTTTAAGTTATTTATTTTTATTATTATTCTTGTTTGGATTTTTGTCTTTTATTTGCTTTTTATTATCTTTTATTAATTTGTTTTATTTTTTTAATTAATTTTTCAATTTATCATTGATTTATACCGTCATTATATTTCTATTTCACTTTTCTTATGTAAAATGAAAGGTAGAAGGGTTTTGCTTTTAACCCTCTCCCTCTCAGACAAAAATAAGGTGTGGATGTAAATTGAACTTTGGTCTTTGCTGGTCTCCACCAATTTTCCTTTATAAAAGGATGTGTATTCAGTCATTGTACAAACAAATATACAGACAGACAGATTCATTATATATATATATATATATATATATATATATATATATATATATATATAAAATGAAATTAAAAATATAAAGTTAGCTTCAATTTTTATTCAAAAGAGAAAGTAAGAGATCAAATAAATGATTTCATTGATTGATTTTAATGGTATGTCAACCCATCCAGGGTTATTTTATGCTGAGAGGTTAGGGAATTGCATTCATATTTACATTTTTGTGTAATTGTAAGTGCTTTTTTTTGCACACAGTTCTATCAAATAGGAATAATTTGCAAACAGATCTATGGGACCCATAGATAGGACCCTATCACTTGTGAGCAATGGCAAAGAAGGGGCATTCAACACTCCGATTAGATACAGTTTAATGTCATACACACACACACACACCCTTTTTTGAGGGGGTGTTACTCCTCTACTGGGAGTACAGTCAGCGTATTCTAAACCCTTGCCAATGATATAAAAATTATTTTTATTCAATTCATGTGCAAAAAAAAAAAAAAAAAACTCTTAAGAAAAAAAGTACACAAAAGTAAATATTAATGTACAATGAATGCAATTCTCTAACCTCTCAGCATAAAATGACCCTAGACATGCTGTTAAATCAATCAAAATCTAATGTAACCTAAAAATAAATTAATGATAGACTTTCTTCAAAATGGCTACTTAGTTTTGAAAATTTAGAAATTCTTTTTAATCTAATAACAAAATCAGTTTATTTCTCTACTCAAAATAATAAATTACACACATACCGGCCATGTTGTTCAAGGAAATCGTTCTCAAATTCTCGTAAAATCTTCCTTAATTTTCTCTTTTCTGCACGAGACTTTGTCAACTCATCTTGTAATTGAGGTCTGGGGAAAAAAGAGAAAAAAGCACAATTTTAAAATCTAAACAAAAAGACACAATGACAAATTTATTGCTTCAAAATTTAAACAGAAGTTTATTTTTATTATCTTAGACAAAAGTCAGAGAGAATACTGTGACAACAATTCATGAGAGAGAGAATGAGAGAGAATGAGAGAGAGAAAGAGAGAAAAAGAGAGAAAGAGAGAAAGAAAGAGAGAGAGAATGAGAGAGAGAGAGAGAGAGAGAGAGAGAGAGAGAGAGCAATATACCAAAAAGTTTTGCTGTTCTATAGAGAGAGATAATAAAATTCACAAAATTTACACTTCAAAGGGCCGGGTTAGCTCAGTCGGTAGAGTGTTCGACTAGAAACCACAAGGTTCCTAGTTCGATACCGGCCCTCGCCAACTCAGCGTTATGAGTAGCACAGGGATCTGTGGGGTAAAGTAAGGAGCTGGTGGTAGGTGTGGCGCTCCTCCTCAGATGCTAAAATAATCTCCTTGGTCTATCGCTAGTAAAAAGGAGATAGACTCCCTCGCTGTCTGGCTGATACCGACATTAGGCCGCCCCGATGACTTTACTTACTTAGAGAAATAATAAGTAAAGTCTGCAGAGTGGCTTATTATTGGTATCCAACAGACAGCGATGGAGTCTATCCCCTTTTCACTAGTGCTAGACCAGGGAAATTGATCTGCAGAGGTAAAGCACCACACCTACTGTCAGCTGCCAGATACTTTCCCACACAGATCAGATAAACAAAGTAGTGCTATTCCTGTGCTGAGTTGGTGGAGATCAGTATCAAAAACAGAACTTTGTCATTCCGATCGAGCTAAACTGCAAAAAACTTACACCGTTCTATAAAGAAATAGTAAGTAAAAATTGGTGGAGTGGCCTATTGTCAGTATCAGCCAGACAGCGAGGGAGTCTATCCCCTTTTCGCTAGTGCTAGACTATGGAGATTGTTTTTGCTGAGGTGGAGCGCCACACTTTTCATCAGCTGCTCACTTTAGCCCACAGATCAGATTATTCAATCTGTGCTACTCATATGCTGAGTTGGTGGGGACCCATATCAAAACCAGGAACCTTGCGATATTTAGGAGGGTGCTTTACTGACTGGGATAAACTGGATAGTAATATGACCAAAATTTACACTGTTATCTATTAGAGACTTATATACCATATTTATGAATTTCTTAGCTAAAATTTCTAGTCGTTTCTCTCAATGTAATAAATCTCAAAGTAATTCATTTAACAAATGAAAATGGACGAGTAGATTCCCTACCCCCATGAACAAAGCGTGTCCGGATATGTCTGGTCTGTGCGAAGGGGAGGAGTGTGGTGAGTGACCACAGAAATTGAACTCGCCACCTCTTCATCGTGAGGAGTGACAGGTAGTTAAAATACTGTTGAATATAGAAATTCCGCACAGGCAGTGCAGAGTGTGAGTAGCCCGGATGTAAACACTCTCGTCATGAGGAATGACGCATAGTTGAAATACTGTTGAATATGGAAATTCCACACGGGCAGTACTGAGTGCGAGTAGCCTGGATGTAAACAGTTACTGATTATTTAAGGCCTACCCTCCCAGATCGGAGGGGAAGAAAAAACCGTAGTCAAATTTTGCTGTCGAGAAGAGAGGTGTGTGTAGAACTACTGGAAGATTGTTGTATACAGAAGACTTTGTCAGTTGGGAGAACATTTGTGTTGGACTTGATTCAACACATAAATTTACTTTCATTCTTGTTACAACAGACTTGCAGACATAAGTGCATTGTTGCACCTTAAACCAAAAATATTCCTGTAATAAAAAAAAAAAAAAAAGATAACAAACAAGATACGTACACAGTCATTTCATGTAAGGTTGATTCTTGATTGCTTGAACTTTCTCCTTGCCAAGATTTGGATGACCCAGAGGTCATGGGGAGAATACGAATTGTATCCCGTGGCAAGATAGGGTCACGTGGAATACAAAAGTCAGCCGACGCATCAAAGTTTTCATCATCTTCTAAATCAGCCGTAGGTACATGGATTGACTTCCACTTATGAAAAAAAAAAAAAATAAATAAATAAATAAAATTTAGACAACCTTTAATTTTGGGGATTTTGATAACATCAAAACAAAACGTCTGGAAAAATTTATTAAACTTCACAAAATTTGTCCCTATTTTTGAGATGAGGCTTGGTTTGGTTTGTTTTACGGCATATCAACCTCAGTGGGTCATTTAATGCTGACAAAGTTGTGAAATAAATCAATTCTTAATGGATAATACAATTTTGTTTATCAACTCATGTTTTTCTATTTAACCCATAGATGGGACCCTAACAGATACTACCACTCCAGGCCAGAGTGGACCAGGGAGCAATGGTGATGATGGGGTGTTCCACATTCTCCAAACCTTCAAAACTGGAACCTCACTATCAGATAGAGTTTAACGTCATTCCCAGGACATGTAGACCCTCAGTCACCGCCTTCTAGCACCCATATGATAAAAAGGGGTTGGGGCTTGCCATAAGGGCAATAGGGTTGGGAAAATCATATAGGTGCTAGGGCTTGACATGACCAACTGATTGATCGGAGGGGGCCTCTCTGACCGCCCGTCTAGCCCAAGATAGGGCCAAAGTGGAGTATTGCAAGTCATAGACTGCTCATCCACCTGGGTTCTATCCTTAAGCATCACGGGTCGCCCCCCCCCATGGCCAACAGGGAGTTTTACCCCTCTACAGAGGTGCAGTCGGTGCATTCTAACGCCCCAGCCGACAGGGCGGAGATGAGGCTTGATGTGAATAATTTTTATTTTTACGGACTGTTGTTCTCATCTTTATTGTGGTATGTATAAACACAACTTTTGGGCCGCTGTATTCTCCGGCCTTTCTCAGGTGTTCCCTGTGTATCCGAGCAAAGTAATGACACAACCTGCAGAATCCTTTTTAATAATTTGGTTGTTGATCAATCAGGAATTGAAGAACTTTTGAAAATCTTATTCAAATAATGATATTGTTTTTACACTTGACACATGTTAGAATGATAGGTGTGTAAAAACAATGTCATTATATTTAACAAAAAGATAAATCATTCTACAAAAAAGACATTGAATTGTTAGAGAAGCATTGGATTCAGTGTATCACCCTAGAAGGAGACTATCTAGATGAATAAATTTGAATTTAAATAATAATGAAATGAAATTTATTGTGTATAGTGCTCAGGTGCACCACAACTCATCAAAGTCTCCTGTCTAGTACACAGAATAATGTATTAGTGTCAGGAACATGAACAGCATACAGTAATAATATACATGTATGTGTGCGCGTGTGTGGAGAGGGGCATCAGGTATAGTGTTGGCGGACTACAGGAAGCATGGAGGCTTTGAAAGATGCAGTGTTTCGGCAGCCTACAACGGACGCAGGCAGTTTATTCCATGCATCGGCAACTCTGAGGGTGAAAAAATGTTTCTGAAAGTCATGTGAACTATGCTGTTTTCTGATTTTGTAGGCATGCACACGTGTTAGAAACATGTGCTCAATGTTGCTGTTGTTAAGATGATTAATGACCTTACAAGCGTTTACCAAGTCAGTTGCCAGACGCTGGAGTTTCAACAAATCCATTCCCAGGGCAGCAGGATGTTCAGAATATGGAAGATGCCTGATGGAGGGTATTTGTTTCATTGTACGTCTCTGTACAGTTTCTAGGATGTTAATGTTCTGAGCGAGATAGCGGTTCCAGACTGGCCTAAAAGTTTTTTTATTAGTTAGGCCCGAGACTTATTGAGTGATATGTTATTATCCAGTGTGGAGATATCGCCATCATATTTAAAACACATGACCGTTTTATCTGAGTTCATATAGAGACCAATGCCTCTTGCTGCTTTTTCTAGGCTATGCAGCAGTGATCCAGCCTATATAGTTGTATTTGTGAGAAGCGCTAGATCATCTGCATAATCTGCATATGTAAAATAGACTTTGCAATTTAGCTAATTTTTAGAAAACTGTTTCTCAAACAAAATTTCTTTTTGTCTTAGACGATGTTTAAAAATACTCACAGCTTGACGTGTTGTTGTTGGTAGAGCAGCAGTAAGTTCAAATGGTTGATCCTCTGGGACTGTTTGCAACTCGGCTGTGTCTCGAGGCTGATCAAGGCACAAAAATAAATAAATAGATAGATAGATAGATAGATCAAAAATTTAAAAAAAAATTTTTTTAATTGTGTTAATTGCAAGATTAACCAAAGTCAATCCTAATCGTTCAGGATATTTTGGTTGATTGGTTGGATTTTATGGCATGTCAACCCTTGTTGGGTTATTTTATGTTGAAGATGTTTTGTTTTATTCATTCTTGTTGGGTATTCAAATTCTTTTTTTTTTTTTTAAACTCATTTTTTATATCTATTTAAACCATAGATGGTACCTTAACAGGTACTACCACTCCGGGATATTTTGAATTTAATATCATTAGTCAGAGATGGAAATATAGATTTTTAAATAACCTTTATGCTTTTAAAGTTAGACCCACCATAAGTGTATGCGTTAGAGATGAGAGAGAACTCAGCATGTACACACATATATATATATATATATACACACACACACACACATATACACACACACATATGTACACATATATATACAGACATGTACATATATATACACACATGTAGATATATATATATATATATACACACACACACACACACATATATATATGTTAAGTTTTTAAATGCCATCCTTGGCCAGTTGAAAAGGACTTAAAGTAAGTCCTGAGTTATGGAATCCTTTGGTAAGCGAATAAGTCCTATCCTGCGTATAAGTCCTATCCAGCGTATTGTTAAAGGTCCAGGGATTTAATCCTATATTCGTCGTCCACGAAGGTTACAGTAGTTATGAGTAGGTATCGCCAGTACTGTCAGTATAAGTATTATATCAGCAGCGTGGTACTGCCAGCGATTGGCCAAGAAAAATCACATAGTTCTCGCTGAGTCTATAAGTAGGAGTAGACTTTTGACACACACCTTATAAGAAAAAATCTCAACAATATATATACACACATATATATATATATGTATACACACATATATGCATACACACACACACAAAAACACACACGTACGCATACACACACACAAAAACACACACGTACGCATACACACACACAAAAACACACACGTACGCATATACACACACAAAAACACACATCATATTGCATTTTATATATGAATAAATTTCTTTTTAATATATGAATTTAACATTCATTTAATTCAGTTTTTTCTTTATATAAGGTTACTACTTGTATGTATTCCCCCAACATTTTTGCTTTAGTTTGAAATATTTCTATGTCAAAATCTCACTATTTTTTATTTTTTCTCTATTTTATTCTTTATGAGGTTTTATATATTATATATATATATATAATATATATAATATATATATATTCATCTGAAATATCAAAACAGAAATGATTTGCCATTATAAATTAAGACAAAAAAAAAAACCAAAGTAAAAAAGTATTTACTTACCGATGCTGGTTTGGCCAACATTCTTTTGACCAGACGATAATGATTGTATAAAGGTCGCATAAGATCTTTGGCTAATTTGGATGACTAAAAATGAACAAAGGAAAAAGTGGAAGATGATTAAAAATTTAAATAAAAAAAAAGATTTCATTGGGAATTGGAATTTATTGCAATTCAGATTAAAATATTCAAAAAGAAATATGAAGAAATTCTAAGGTTAAAATGAATGAATCAGTTTTTATAGTTAGAATCCACAGTTTTCATATAAACCCAAGTTGATAACATTAAAAACGTTTTATATAATACATATGTATATTTCCATAACACGCTCTGTTTAAAAATATCTTCGACGTTATTCAGTTGTATATTTTTTTTATTGTACGATACACTGGATATATTCTGTGGGGCATCACATCAGTGAGGGGGGTCGGTGTGCAAATAAAATCGTTGAGAGGAAGGCCCCAAAACGGTGCACATTCTCTCCTGATGACCCCAAAACAAAATACACGGCTATGGAAAGATACATGGAAATATTGTCCAATTATATATATACATTTTGAATATGTCACTGTCAACACTTGGGTTTATAGAAAAACTGGAATTTCTTCTGACAAATTAATACAAGAATTTAAAAAGATGGAAATGTTGAAGGTAAATTATTTAATTTTATTAATTAGCTGTAAATATTTCATTCATGATGCAAATATTGATTGGAATATAAACGAAATGGTTTAAAAGATGAAAATGTAGTAATGCCAAAGTTAGTAAATAAATGCCATTCTATATGTTAAGCCAGTCTAATCTCCAGCCATCTTTAGGTGACATGATGCAAATAGAGTGAAGTAATGTCTTTCTAACAGACAGACATGCATTGTTGGTAATTTAATAGTAAGTTATTGAGTTGATGAAGTGGCCTATTGTTGGTATCAGCTGGACAGCGAGGGAGTCTATCCCCTTTTCGCTAGTGCTAGACCAAGGAGATTGCTTTTGTTGAGATGAGGTGCCACACCTACCGTCAGTTCTCCACTTTACCACACAGATCTGATTACCCAATCTGTGCGACTCATGCACAGAGTTGGTGGGGACTGGTATTGAACCTGGAACCTTGCAATTCCTAAGCCAGTGCTCTACCGACTGAGTTAACCCCAGCCCCTAATGTTGACAAATTGAGAGAGTCAGTATTTTTGAAAGCACAAAAACACTGAACCAAACATTTAAAATTAAAAAATTTCAATTCACAGGTTAACACAAACAATTTTAAGTGTTCAAAACCTTCCCTTAACCCTTTCACGGTTAAAGCAATATTTTTGTTGCCAACAATAAACAGGTAGAATGATATTTTTGTCATTTTATCTACCTGCAAAAGGGTTAAATAAGAGAGTTATATATATGTGGTGGGTTGGTTGGATTTTACAGCATCTCAACCCATGTTGGGTTATTTTATATTGAAGGCGTTTTTGTTTTATTCATTTTTATTAAGTATTCATTTTTTTTTTTTTGATAATAAAAAAACAACATTTCTTTAAAACTCATTTTTTAAAATCTATTTAACCCATACATGGGATCTTAACAGGTACTCTCACTCTGGGTCAGAGTGGATCTGGGAGTAATACTCTCCACTCCCCAGAGCTCCAGAATAGTTTAATATCATACCTAAGACATTACTGTGTTAGGTAGACATACATAAGTCTATACAATTTCTTTTTAAAAAACACTTTTTTTAAACTTATTTTTTTTATCTATTTAACCCATAAACAGGATTTAAACAGATACTCCCATTCTAGGTCAGAGTGGATCTGGGAGTAATGCTAATGGAGTACTCCCCACTCCTCAGAGCTCCAGAATAGTTTATTGTCATACCTAGGACATTACTGTATTAGGTAGAGATACATAAGTCTATACAATTTCTTTAACAATCAATCTGTACGTATTAAAAGTGTCTAAAGAAAAAGAGAGTGCAAAGAGAGGGTGATAGATATAAAGATGAGGAAAAAGAATTAGAGGATGCATCGAGAGAGGGGGAGTGAGGGAGAGAGAGAGAGAGGGGGAGTGAGGCATGCATATTGTTTCTTTTGGAATTACAATAGCAGAAGAAGAAAAAAACATTTCTACTTCTTATAGTCACATAACTGAAGCTAAGAAATGATTTTGTAAACAAATAAAAGATGTCGGCGCATCGGTTGGTCAAATCAAAAATTCTATTGCATCACTTGTAAAGATCAATGAACAACAAAAAAAATTGAAGAAATAATAAAACATTGAAGATGGTGTAGCTTTTGTGCTGCAAGAGAGAAAAGGAAGAGAGAGAGAGAGAAAAGAGCAGACTAAAAGCTTTTTTTATCAACCATCAAGTACTTACAGGCCTGCCATGAATGCCTTCAAAATGGAGCAAGGATTTCTGGATGGCCAACTTTTCTTCTTGGATCTGGTCACGGGTCATCAGCTGAAGGTCAATAAAGATAGATTGTCTAGCTTTTTGGCTTAGAATCATCAGCCCTCTCCCCCCCAAAACGTGTAAGGGGAGCAGACAGATGACAAGAATCATCAGCCCTCTCCCCCCAAACGTGTAAGGGGAGCAGACAGATGACAAGAATCATCAGCCCTCTCCCCCAAAACGTGTAAGGGGAGCAGACAGATGAAAAGGACACATTACCCCTACCAATCATGTATTCCCTTGGAATAACGTTTATTGACAGTCATATTGTATTTTGATTTTATAAGATAAGATAAAGAATTAGGAGTTCCCTTCCAGCAAAAAAAGACAATGGGTCTAAAATGTAAATCTTAGTTAAAGACATGAGAGGGGCCAACTAACCATTAGATAAATCTGTTATCAAATTATACCTTTTCAAGTTCAATTTGAGAATAATCAAATTCAATTTGGAACTAAACTCATAATGGAATAAGAGGGTTCAATTTGGAAGAAGTATCCACCCTCCATATCAAAACCCTCAATCATTCCCAAATTAAAAACACTCAATCATTCCCAAATTAAAAACCCTCAATCATTCCCAAATCAAAACCCTCAATCATTCCCAAATCAAACTCGATTATATGCAGTCTTACTAAAACATTCCTTTTAGAGGATGTTGTATTAAAACATATCAATGAGTAAATTAATATCGAGACGGTGAGGTTCGTTCTCACAAACAGTCAAGAAGAAAAAGTTTACAAACTTGACAAATTGAAGCTGAAAAAGATTTTTCAAGACACAAACTTGTGTACCTTCATAAAAAAAACCTGTTGTTTTTAAAAGATTGCCTAAGAAAAGTGTTCTTTTCTTTTCTTTACAAGACAATGTTTAAAATGTTTAAAATGTTTTAGTATCAAATGGTTTTATGTTGGTCAGTTGCATGTTCAGTGGTTAAGTAGAGTTACTTAATATTTTGGTCAATTGCAGAAGGTTAATTAAAAAAAAAAAAAAAAAAGCTAAGTCTCATTCAATGGAATTGTACAAATGAAAATCTAAAGGAAAGAACAACATTTGATGAAGATAAACATTTGAATGATGGGAAACAAATCAGAATTTTCTAGAAAATTTGCATAAATCACATCAGATAAACATTTTTTTTTAAATCATATTTTATCATATTTATTTAATTAAGAGAAAAATTCCTGATGCTAAATTATTTGTTGAAAAATGAAATCAATATAACAAATAGAAGTTTTCAAAATTCTAATATAAGATTGGAACGAAAGTCTTGTCTGATACAAAGTAAAATTTATTTAACCAATAAAGACAATATGTAAATTGAGAAATATATAAATAAAACCAGATCTTTCCCCTTCAGACTATTACCTGTTTTTCTCTTATGAAAAACTCACTTTGTGGGAAAACATAATATCAGTCTGCTGAAGAAGTTAATGGTGATTTGGAAAACTGGTTCGCTTCAAAAGTTGGGAGAATTCTATGCAAATGGCATAAAACAACTTCTGTTGTCAAAGATGTGTGGATCATAAGGGAAACTATTTTCAACATTTTAGAGAAACTGATGAATGATGTTTTGTTTATATTTTTCAATTCACATGTTTTTATTGGTTAAATAAATACTATTGTGTATTGGACAAGACTTTCATTCCAATCGTATATGAGTTTTTTAAATATTTTTTAAAGGTCTACTTTATTTTAAGGGAATCTGTGAAATACAGGATGATTGAAAAGTAAATCCCTATATGCTGAAAGGTATCTCACCATGCTGAAAGTTGAAATCTGGCCAGATGTAAATAGTTGGGAGAATATTGAAGACTTAATTTTTATGCAAGATGGTGCTCATCCACATTTTGCTATTGTTGTTCATGAATGGCTGAATCACCATTTTCCTGGGGGATGGATTGTTAGACATGGTCTGCATGAGTGGCCAACCAGAAGCCGTGATTTAACACATTTGCAAATTTTCGGTTGAAGGAGAAAGTCTACTCTATGAAACCAACAACTTTGGAAAAACTTGAAGGATGAATATGAGAATTTATTTCTTAAATTCATTTTTTGTAAAAATAATGATTCAGAAATAAATTATAAGATTTTAAAAATAGGGAGTTACTTTACAATCACCCTGTATATTTCGAATATGATGAGAATATATTAAAAAAGTTTTTTTGTATTACCGTATATACTTGAGTATCATCTGATACTATCTGAGACTATTTGTTGACCTTTGAAGCAGGAAATTGTAGGTGTACCAGTTGGCCTTAGGCCTAGCCATGGCCAACTATTTACACACACACACACACACACACACACAGTTTATAGCTTATGCATGGTGTGATTACCCTAATATTAGGCTAAAATTTAAGTCTCAGAGAGTCACATGATACACAAGTATATACTATATATATATATATACACACTACTGACCAAAAGTTTTGAACCACATTCATTTTTCCCCCCTTTAAACTTAAAAAATGAATCAGGTTTCCTATTTTTAAAGAAACAAATACATTTTTTCGATGTTTGCATGCAATTATGCAATAATATAAATCAAAATGAATATAAAATCTTATTATAATGGAGATTCGGTGTGTCCATCTGTAACCAAAACTATGTCACTGCTTACATCACAATACCCTCAGAAATTGTGTAAGTTTATCAATGAGTATTTAATTTATAGTGAAAATCATTAATACACAGTTTGGAGCCGTGATACAGATCATTATCTTGTTTGAAATTTACATAACGGTTTGCATGTACACAATAGGTGAATGTATCTAATAAGTTGTCGGGGCAGCCTAAAGTCGGTATCAGCCAATCAGAGAGGGGAGTCTATCTCCTTTTCACTTGTGCTAGACCAAGGACATTATTTTAGCGTCTGAAGTGGAGCGCCACACCTACCATCAGCTCCTTACTTTATTGCACAGATCCCTGTGCTACTCATATGCTGAGTTGGCGAGGACCAGTATCGAACTAGGAATCTTGTGGTTTCTAGCTGAACGCTCTACCGACTGAGCTAACCCGGCCCCTTAAATGTATCTAAATATGAAAAAATTAGCCTTTATTATGAACTTAGAGAAACAATTCAGGTGGCTCCCAAAGTTTTGGTCGGTTGTGTATATATATATATATATATATATAATATATATATATATATAGAATAATTTTTATTTTATATTATCATATAACACTACACGAGTATAGGTGGAGGTCAAAAATGTTAATACAAGTGATAATAATGATGATAATAATAATAAATAATAATAAAAATAATAATGATAAATAATAATTGATATAATGTACCTCGAGTTCTTCTGGTCTTCTGGCATCTCGCCGTTTCTCTTTGAGTTTCTTCATAATAGACTCCAGAGTTTGTTCCATGGTAGGGATGCTAGTGGGTGACTCAGAACCACCAGAGGATGCCCCACTCCCATGCCGACTTCGGCTACTCATCTCTGCTTCTTCTTTTAGCTCTGAATTTTTTAAAATGGTAAAAAGAAAAAAAGAATTTAAAAAAAATATATTTATGAAAATCCAATGACAAATTTTGAAACTTTTTTTTTTTTCTTTACAATTCTTGATCACATGACCATTTAGAATTTAAGTTGATAAATATAAAATGAAATGGAAAGTGCAATATATTTTCAGAATTGGATTATGGCTCTTCACAGCTTCCTTTATCACTATCTCAATCAAGAATAGTCATGTTGTTGAGTTCTCCACAATTAGAATTTAGAGTTATCCTTCTCCTAGATTGGTTGTTTACTACCATTACTGGAGAGCCCAATCTTTCCTGTTGGGGGAGGTGGTGAACAAGTGGACCCCAATTGCATAAGTACAAAGTGTTGTGACTTGTTAAAAAAAACAAAAACTTATCAACAAGTTCTCTATAATTTCAAGTTATAACACAAAAAAAACAAAAAAACAAAAAGTTTTCAATGTGAAATGTATTCATTGTAGGCAATGATAGTGATGATGCTACAGAGAAGCAGTATAAAACTTCTTACGGTTCCATCTAGCCAAATGGCAGAGTTTGTTTTGAGCTTTTGTTTAACGTTTTTTTGTTTGTTTTGAATTACTGCATGATTTTTTTTTTTTTCAATAATTTTTTGTTTGTTTACAATATTTATTTAGATTTCTGAAGACTCCCCCACCCACCCCAAACCTCAACAGTTTACGGATTTTTGTAGTTTTAACTTTTTTTTTTAGACAAAACCGACATAAATTGAATGTAAAAACAAATCAGCTTGCTAGAAATCTGCCTGCTATATGACATGTGGGGTTGCATTTAAATTGCGGTGGATGTAGATATGTAAAGAGATTAAATATAAATATCTTACTTTTCAATTCTTTCCTTGCTTTTGTGAGGTCAGCCATGTATTTCTTTAATTTCAGCTTTAGCAGTTTTATCACTTGAGATGGCTGAAAAAATCCAAAAACAAAAACTAGAAAAATCTCAACAAAAAACAAAAAAACAACAAAAAACCTAAACGCTAAAAAAATAAACATACTTATGATAAGAAAAGGAAAAAGATTCTTGAAATACAAAGATTTTTTATAAACAGAAACAATATAATCTTATTAGATACATATAAATTTATATTGAAATATATATATATATATATATATATATATATATATATATATATATAATCCAGGAAATTAATTCACTACTAGAAAAAGGAAACAAAATAAAAGTTGTTTGCTTCCTTCGTATTTGAAAAAAAAATAACAATCAAACAAAAATATTCTTTGCTTTTTTAAAAAAAATCTAATTGTTCATGTGTTATTCTTTTATTTATTTATTTATTGAAAAAAGAAAAAAATTATTGAAGTGTAGACCAAATTTAGCTGCTAAATATTATAATGTTCAATTCAAAGACAAACTTTTAGAGATTTTAAGTTTTAAGTTGTACATTTTACAAAAATTTTTAAAACACATAAAAAGAAAACGGAATATGAAAATAAAAATAACTTACTCGATAGCCATGTTCTTTTTCAAAATTTTCTTCAAAAAGCTTTTTCCTTAGAGCTGGAATTAAAAAAAATCAGTTTGAAAAAATTTAAGCTTTCTTTTTTTAAAAAACACAGCTCAATAGTGACTGAAAACAAATTGGACAAATTCCATTTGATAATGAGGGATTCACAAAATGTTCAAATCATGACAAAAACTCCCTTCTGATTGCGAGGCAATTTTTCTATGGAAATACCTACGTGTAATAGAACAATATTATATATAGATAAGTGTACTGGGTTAATAACATATTTGTTGTCCCAGATCCTGCCTTATTTACGCTAGGTTTTTCCTCGACGGTGTTAGGTAAATCCGACAACTTACAAATTTACTGTAGCATGTTTCTTGCTTTTCATTGGCAAATTGATGTAGATTTTTTTTTACAATGCCCCCTCGCCTTTCATTGGCAAATTTAGATATCTTACAACCTACCTACCCCCCTGTTTAATTTTTGTAAACAATTGAATGCTTTGTAAATATTTCAAATTAATTGATGATAAAAGCGAGTTGCGGTATTGTAAATTCTACATTAACTTGCAGATAAAAACGAGAAACCAAACTAGGTATATGTATAATATTTGGGCCCAATCTATGCCAAACAGCGTCAAAAAAAAAAAAAAAAAAAAAAAAACATAGCGTTAATAAGGGCAGGGAATCCAGGACGACAAAGTAAAGAGCACAAGTTACTCATCTGAGAATCGCGAGTGGAAAGTGTATAGAACAAGGCGATAATTCATCTATCAAGTTTCCTATACACCTGAGTAGCCTCCCTTGCATATAACTAGTAGTTAATACTGGAAATGCTAGATTTAGTCAAAGTTTTGCAATATTTTAGAACATTCCAGTTTGCAACGCGTATATCATGTGAGAAAGCAGTCTCCAAACTGTACTAGTCCCACAGATGGGTAGTATATGTAGCTCCTGCTACCCATTGCTTCACGTGTGTGAGATTTGAAGAGTCGAAATGTGTTTGTTGAGTGTGGTGTTGTGTTTGTTTGTAGTTGGTTGTGCCTCAAAAACGGGTGGGTTATTCTAGCTGATGCAGCTGTGGTGAGTCCGTAGAAATGAAAGTTTGACGAAAAAAATAAAATGGATAGCGATCCGATTAGTAAGCGGGCTCATTCAGAAACTTATGCTCTAGAGTGTTAACAAAGTGATACACTGAATAAAGCAACCAAAAACTACTGTTGTTGTATGAAAGGTGAGTCTTTATTGATCACAGTTACAATAACCTGAGATGTAACAAGAATTATTATCATAGAGTTAGAAAAGAACTTGAACAATATAGGAGGCCAGGTAACCAACTGGTGGAATTATTAAAGCCCAAAAATAGCATCCGAATCAAGAGGAACTATAGTAGCAAAGCTATTCAGGTGAGCTTCCATCATTCCTGTGCATCATTTCAATAATATTCACAGAGTATCCGCCAGCTCACTGACCTCGAAATAACCGCTAGTGGTGCAGCGAATAAAAAACAACCAAGCTACCGAATGAAGTGCCGTAGCCGAACAAAGGTGTCACTTGGAAAACAAAAAAACAAAAAAAAAAACCAACCAACTTATGGGCGTATTTTCCTGAAAAACCCAACGCCTAACACTCCCCTAGTTAAAATTACAGCTTATACAAAATGTTGGTGGTTCTGTTTTCTGGGTCACTCCTATATACAGTGGTGGATTTAATGTAGCTGGTGTTCTGTTTTTTAGCGCCACC
The DNA here is from genome assembly GCA_023376005.1 of Doryteuthis pealeii. Lineage (NCBI taxonomy): Eukaryota > Metazoa > Mollusca > Cephalopoda > Myopsida > Loliginidae > Doryteuthis > Doryteuthis pealeii. The sequence goes on along the minus strand of CM042161.1, from coordinate 14,993,591 downwards.
GCGCAAACAGTTGAAAGGCGAAGAGGCAGGACAAACTCTGCGAATATACCCGATTTATTCAAGTGTTACTGGTTACCATTGTAACCAATATACCTGTTTCCATAGTTAGTCTTAGTGACTACCAGTAACCCACGCAGAGTTTTGTCTGGCAAGGTTAGCTAACACCCTGTAGAACGAAAGAACACAAACCATGTAAAAAAAAGGCATGAAAGAAGCTCTCTGCTCAACGACCATCTAGCACATATTTCTAAAAGCAACCCCTTCCGGGTGCGTATAAACTCGATAGTGTTCAAGAGCCAGCTGTACAGGAACGTAATTACTGTCACCCAAGACAAATAGCTATACACTATGTCAAGACCACAACGCAAAGGCCGCCAAAAACCAAGGGGCATTTCCATCATTGTCAGGAATCAATAACTTTTGCATACTCGTCACTGTGTCTGTGGGAAACCTGCATCAACGAAGGCATCTCGCTTATATGACTGGGGATTACAGGTAGGGTTTGGCTGAACCGTCTTGTGAACTTTCCTCATTCTCTTGTTACTCCGTCCATGAATCACCACAGGGGAATTCAGTTGGATGGAGCTGGCTGCACCGACCAAGGGTAATTCTGCCGTTCCACAGAAACAGAGAAAAGAGAGCTTAGGCATCTCAGTCTAATTTGCTATCGTTACCTTCATGACCTCGGCAAAAGCACTCCAGTTCATGATAGTGCTTCCATGGTTACCAAAAGTATTGCAAGACTTTTGACTCAACCAATTAATTGTGTTCCAGTGATTGTAAATAATTTAGTAAAAAGTTTAAGTGAATAATAAATTTATAATCAACGATACTCACATTGAATTTTCTTAGTCAGTTGTTTCAATCTGGCTGTATATTCATCTTCGACGGAACGTTACTAGAAATTAAAAGAAACACAAAAAAACATTAGCAAAGTTGACAATATCGGATTTTTCGGATTCATGAAAATAAAATACCTTCACAGGTACTACCATGTTTACCCGAAAATAAGACAAAGCGATTATTCCTAGAAGGTCTAACATAAACAAAGGAACCACTCTTGACTGATAAATTATTTATTCATTTATTGATCTACCGAAAAAAGAAGTAGGTTTAGAGTTTAGGGTAGTTTAATGGGAAAATAAACAATTTATCAGCCAAGAGTGGTTTCTCCTTTGATCATGTTAGAACTCTATAGGAAATAACCGACAGAGCTTATATTAATTTTCACTCTGAAATATAACAGTAAAGACTTATTTTTGGGGGGACGTCTTATTCTTCATATATTGGAAAATGTGATTTCTGGATTATTTCAGACTATAATAAAGATGAGGACAATAATCTGAATAATTCAAAATAATCAAAAAATGACATTAAGTAGAAATTTATGAAATTTTCTAACTAAAAAGAATTATGAAAAATGATCTACATTTTATTTACCATTAACATGTTCTTTATTCCAAAAATTCCAGAGTAACGATAACTTATCAAAATAATCATATCATCCTCTAGAATGTTATTGTCGTTGCAATGTCATTGGATTCTAAAATTCTTGCGGATTTTTCATATGACTCAATTTCGAATTTTCCCCTACTCTCATGTAGAGCGAATAAGTCTTCATTGTATGAGAAGTTCTTATTCTTTTGTCTGTCTGCCACTCTCAACTAGGGCTTATTTTAAGGGAGGGCTTATATTAAAATTATCCTGAAAAAAAATTATGCTACGCATCTAATTTTGGGGGAAACACGGTTATATTTAACTAATTACTTCAGTGTTGCTACAAACATTTCAAGATTTAAAAGAAAGTGTGTATGAAAGTGAAGAGATGCAGGGGAGATATGCGGCCTGTTCTATTTATTAGACGAAGACAGTCAACTTTAAACCTAATTGCCAAAATCTGAAAATCAGTTTTGTGCTAAAAGCAGTAGAATTCTTCCCATCTTCTTTGCAGGAAAATCAGTTCTTTAAGCAGTTAAATATCTCATTTTACCATGTTGAAATATTCTCACTTTTTATTACTATTTTTCCTGCCCCCAATCATAGTTTGAATAATTAATAAGGATAATCCCAGGCGAGTAAGGTTAGCAAAGCACTACAGATGCAGGGAAACTGTGTATGACTATTGACAACACTGTTGTGATTTGTGTTGCATTGCACCTTGCTAATTTTGTGCTTGGCAGTCATTTCTGATTCTAATTGACACTACCACTCAAGAATAAAGTTTCATGCAGTTATTTGGGTTTTTTTAAAATGCAAAGTTCATTAACTGATTGAAAACCAACTTATCCAAAATTTTCTCACATGATTCTGATTATATCACAAAAATATTAAACGTTTTTAATGTGAAATGTCTTCCCTGGTCATTGTAGGCAATGATAGAGATGATGCTACAGAGAAAGAAAGAATTTCTTGAGAACTTTTTACGGTTCATCTAGCCAAATGGCAGAGTTCTTTGAGGGTTTTTTTATTACTTTTTTATTTTTTTTTTGTATCACTGCATAATTTTTAGAAAACTATTTTTGTTAGTTTTGTTTAAAATCTTTTACTATTAAATTTCTGAAGAAGAAAAAAAAAAAAACAGTTGTGTTATTTTTTGTAGTTTTTAACATTTGTTCAGACAAAAGAAGCAAAAATTGACTAATAAAAACAAATCAAGCCCCTTTAGAAATCTGCCTGCTTATGTGACATTGTGGGCCGTATTTACAGTTGGCCATGGGTGAGCTTAAATCTAATTATTCACATTAAACATTTTCCTTCAAATAATTAAAAAAAAAAAAAAAAAAAAAACAAAAAAAAAAGTATTTCAACAAGGAAAATTATCACAATCAAAAACCAATTTTTGAGTAAAAATTTTTTAGTGATTTTTTACTTGTAATAATTCTGACATCCTAAACCAAGATGGCACTTTGAATAGGATGAAAAAAAAAAAAAGAAAGAAATTCTGGCAATTTGATCCAAAATAGCCCACTGAAGAAATTGACATATTTGAAAGTTATTACCTTTGCAAAAAATATATTATCACAGAAATGTCACCAGTGAGCTTATTCTGGACAAGTAGCCCAAAGAATCATGAACTATAATTCTTCGAGTGAGCGTTTGAAAAATGTCGTCAGGAATGATAAAGGTGTTACGAAAAAGGTGAGGGTGCTCAATAATCAAAATTGTCCTTAGTAGTTGCGAAATTGTTTTCAATCAATAAAAAGCACGTAAAAGCTTGATTAAAGCTAGATTTTTTAAAAAAAGAATTATTGAAGAAAACAACCAAGTGGCTATTAGTAATTGAAATATGGATTGAAAGATAGAGAAAATGATTTTGAAAAGAAAATTTAGGATTTGGATATTACTAAGCAATTTGCATAAACTGAAATATGATTGGAATGAAACTTTTTAGATTTATATCAAACAAATGAATACTATCTATTAATAATGAAAAGATTAGGTCTCATTGTCTATGTAACGAAACTATCGTCGATCTGCTTATCATCAAATTACCTAAAATCATACACAGAATAAATTACACTTTCAAAAATTGCAAACATACAACCTTAGCACGCATCCTCATTGTTTTCTAAAACAAGTTTTAAAAAATATGCTCCGGTATTTACGTTATATCATCTTCTATATATATATAGTTTGTTTTATTTTAAAATATATATTTAAGTTATCAAGAACTAAGTTCCATTTTTGAAATTGTTTTATTTTTTTCTTTACTCCTTAATAATTTGACTTATTTTACTTACTTATTGTACAACTCTCAAGATATTGAAATTGAACTCCCAAGCAACTATCTTAAAAAATTAATTTTTACTACCACTCGGAAGCATTTTTTTGTTCCTGTTACAATAATAATAATAATCAATAATAATCATAATAGGACTTTATTGAATAGAATGAGTTCTAGGTGAAAGATCATTAGCTTTGAAATATCATCTACAGGGAAAAAAAATATAAAAAAATGTGGTATTTCCTTTAACTTATCAAAACTCCAACCTAAAAAGGGGACCACTCTGAATGAATTTATCGCTAATATCTACCCATTAAAATAACCCTATCCCTTACTTCTTTTTCCAAGAGCAATAAATTAAAAAAATAATTTAACAGTCAATCAGAGTGTTCCTCTAATTTGTTATTGTTTGGAGTTATAGAAATAACCAAAAATTTTACGTGGATTTTTTCATATATTGGATTTTTTAAATTATAAAAAAAAAAATATATATTATGTTATCATTGTTGTTATTATTTTTGTTTTATTATATTATTATTATTTTCTATGTATTAATTTAACACCATGCTCTATCAATGCAATATGAGCACTCTTTACCTTAGAGGGTTTTTTTTTTTTTTCTTTCAATTATTATAATTCTGGGGAGCCAGCTAGTGTAGTGGTTAGAATGTCCGCCTTCAGCCTGACAGGTAGGGTTTGAATTCACACACACAACTGCCCCCCTGTCTATAGCTCTGCTGATTGAGGCCTAATGGGCTGAAATGGTACATACAGGATAACTTTTTCTCGATTTGTTTACGCTTACATTGAAATGATATGCACGCCAATTCATTTAGTTATATTAATTAATTAACAAATTAGGTCTGACTTTAATTAACACATATCTCCCAAATATTGTCGCAATTCGCCATTTCAAACGCATGTTTACTAACTTCCATAACTGTATGAAATAAACAAACTTTTATCCACCATGAGTGGCCCATTTTACCACACAGATCAAAGCTGTCTATCATGTGCAGAGTTGTCCAAATGCCGGTATCAAACCCAGGAACATTGTGGATCTTGATATGCTCTTCTGACTGAGCTAACCAACCCTCATATAAAACAAAATCTACCTGTTAATGAAAAATCAGTTTTGATTATGGGGTTGTGTTACATAATTCGTTAAGCTTATGGATTGTGTAATAGTTGTAGTATAGAATTCTTGATTGAGTTTGTGGAAAAATCAAATCGGAGGGTGAATGGAACATTACTCAACTGTTACTGACAAGGAATAAACTTTGCTTGACCCCTCCGAAATGTGCTAATAGAGGTTGCAACAGAAATCAGTTTAGATCCTGGCCAACAGTCAGTGAGAGCAGACATGGAAGGAACCCTGCTCTCAAAATGCTTTCATCGCCACGTTTCAAGAAAATCCCTTTGGGCTGAGTCTGTTTTTAATAAAAGGACTAATAAAAAAAAAAAAAAAACGAGACTTTCGTATTAATTAAAACAGAAATGAGCAAGCACCTTCCTCAACAGACGAGCAACAGCCTCGTAGAGAATCAGCCCTGAGGAAAATGTGACAAGTAACAAGTAGAGAAGAAGAACAATTAAGGAACCTCTCTCTGCAATATATATACTCAATGTAGTAAGTAAAGTAAATCGTCGGGCCGCGCTAAATCAGTATCAGCCAGTCAGGAGAGAGTCTATCCCTTTTACTCAATAGGCTAGACTAAAGAGATTGTTTTGGCGTCTGAGTGGAGGCGCCAACCTACACATCTCCTTACTTGGAAATAACGCGACAGAGCTTATATTAATTTTCACTCTGGAATAATAACAGTAAGACTTATTTTGGGGGGGGACGTTCTTATTCTCTAATTGGAAAATGTGTTATTTTCTTGGATGTATTTTCAGACTATAATAAAGATGAGGACAATAATCTGAAAATATCAAAATAATCCAAAAAAATGACATTAAGTAGAAAAATTATGAATTTCTAACCTAAAAAAAATTATGAAAAAATGATCTATCATTTATTTACCATTAACATGTTCTTTATTTCAAAATATCAGTACGATAATTCCATATTCAAAAAATCATTCATATCATCCTCTAAAAGAATGTTATTGTTCTGCAAGTCATTGGATTCTAAAATTCTGCGGATTTTTCCATATGACTCAATTTCGAATTTTTCGCCCCTACTCTCCATGTAGAGCAATTAAAGGTCTCTATTTGATGAGAAGTTCTTATATTTCTTTTGTCTGTTTGCCACTCTCCAACTAGGGCCTTATTTTAATGGGGAGGCCTTATATTAAATTATCACTGAAAAATTATGCTAGATCTAATTTGGGGAAACACGGTATATTAACTATATGTACTTCAAGTGTTGCTACATACATTCTAAGATTTTAAAAGAATATAGTTGTATGAAAGTGAAGAGATGGCAGGATATGCGGCTGTTCTCATTTATTAGACAAGCAGTCAACTTTAAACCTATATGCTGCCAATCTGAAATTCAGTTTTGTGCTAAAAGCAGTAAGAAATTCTTTCCATCTCTTTGCAGAAATCAGTTCTTTAGAGGAGTTATCTCATTTTCAATTGAAATAATTTCACTTTTTATTACTACTTTTCTGCCGCCATCATAGTTTGAATTTATATAATTAAAAGATAATGCCGAGGAGTAAGGTTAAGCAAAGCACACAGATGCAGGGAGAATACTGTTTTGTATTGACTATTGCAACACTTGTTGTATTTTTGTTGTGGCATGCACACTGCTAAATTATGTCTTGGCAGTCAATTTCTGATTCTATTGACACTAACCACCAGAAAAAAGTTCACTGCAGTTATTTGGTGTTTTAAAATGCAAAAGTCATTAACTGATTGAAAACCCAACTACCAAAATTTTCTAATGATTCTGATTATATCACAAAATTATAACGTTTTTTTAAATGTGATAATTGTGTCTCCCTGGTCATTGTAAGGCAAGATAGAGATGATGCTACAGAGATGAAGAATTTCTGAGAACTTTTTACGGTTCCATCTAGCCAAATGGCTAGAGTTTCTTGAAGGGTTTTTTATTATTATTTGTTTGTAATCACTGCATAATTTTTAGAAACTATTTTTTTGTTTAGTTTGTTTAAAATCTTTACTATTAAATTTCTGAAGAATTAAAAAAAAACAGTGGTGTTTTTTAGTTTTAAAACATTTTTTCAGACAAAAGAAGCAAAAAATTGACTAATAAACATATCAGCCCTTTTAGAAATCTGCCTGCTTATGTGACATGTGGGGTCCGTATTACAAGTTGGCATGGGTGAAGCTTAAATACTAATTATTCAACTATTAAATCTATTTTCCTTCAATAATTAAAAAAAAAAAAAAAAAAAATAAAAAGTATTTTGCAACCAAGGAAATTATCACTAAAAACCAAATTTTTGATAAAAATGTTTTTAGTGATTTTTTTCTTGATAATAATTCTGACATCCATAACACAAGTTGGCACTTGGAATAGGATGAATAAAAAAAAAGAAGAAATCTGGTCATTGTCCAAAATAGCCCATGAAGAATTGACATATTGAATTAGTGTATTACCTTTTCAAATTATATTACACAGATGTTTTTCCTCGACGGTGTTAAGCGTAAATCCGGACAAACTTACAAATTTACTGTAGCATGTTTCTTGCTTTCATTGCAAATTGATGTAGATTTTTTTTACAATGCCCCCCCCGCCTTTCATTGGCAAATTTTAGATATCTTACAACCTACCTACCCCCCTGTTTAATTTTTGTAAACAATTGAATGCTTGTAAAATATTCAAATTAATTTGATGATAAAAAGCGAGTTGCGGTATTGTAAAATATCTACATTAACTTGCAGATAAAAAGCGAGAAACCAAACTAGGTATATAGTATAATAGTTTGGCCCAATTCTATGCCAACAGCACGTCAAAAAAAAAAAAAAAAAAAAAAAAAAAAAAACATAGCGTAAATAAGGGCAGGAATCCAGGACGACAAAAGGTAAAGAGCACAAGTGTACTCATCTGAGAATCCGCGAGTGGAAAGTGTTAGAACAAGGGGCATAATTCATCTATCAAGTTTCCTATACACCTGAGTAGCCTCCCTTGCATTTATACATAGTAGTAATACTGGAAATGCTAGATTTAGTCAAAAGTTTTGCAATATTTTAGAACATTCCAGTTTGCAACGCGTATATCATGTGACCGAAGCAGTTCAAACTGTACTAGGTACCCACAGTACTTGGTAGTATTATGGTAGTTGTACATTGCTTCACTGTGTGTGAGATTTGAAAGTCGCAATGTGGTCTCATTCAGAAACTTATGCTCTACGAGTTTAAACAAAGTGATAACACTGATAAAGCAACCAAAAACATGTTGTTGTATGAAAGGTGAAGGTCTTATTGATCACAGTACAATAACCTGAGAGTTCAAGAAATTTTTCTCAGGTTGAAAGAACCTTGACAATTAGGCAAGGCCAGGTAAACCTAAAAACGTGGATTTTGAAGCCATGCTCCAAGTCATAGAGGAAAACTTGGAGAGTATCAGGTGAGCTTATCATCCTGTGGCAGATCATTCAATAATATTCACAGAGTTCCGTCCCAGCCTCCTGCCTCAAAAACCGCTAGCTGGTGGCCACTGAATAAAAAACACCAGCTACGATTGAAGTCCGTAGCCGAAGCGGTGTCACTTGAAAACAAAAAAACAAAAAAAAAACCAACCAACTTAGGGCGTTTTTCCTGAAAACCCAACCCTAAACTCCCCTAGTTAAAATTAACAGTTTTATTACAAAATGTGTGGGTTCTGTTTTTTCTGGGTCACCCTATATACAGGGTGGATTTTAATCGTAGCTGGTGTTTGTTTTTTTTAGCCGCCACCGGCTAACAGTTTTTGAGGCAGGAGGCCAGGACAGAACTCTGCGAATATACCCGATCATTCAATGTGTTACTGGTACCATGTAACCCAATACTACCTGTTTCATAGTTAGATCATTAGTGACTAAACCAGTAACCCCGCAGATTTTGTCTGGAAGGTAGCTAGACACCCTGTAGAACGAAAGACAAAACCTGTAAAAAAAAAAGGGCAGAAGAAGCTCTTTGCTCAACGACCATCTAGCACATTATTTCTAAAGTCCAACCCCTTCCGTGGCTGTATAAACTTGATAGTGTCAGAGCCATGCTGTCAGGAACTTAAGTTCTTGTTAGCGTCACCCAAGACAAATAGGTCTATACACAGTGGTATTAGGACCACAACCTAGCCAAAGGGACTCTGCCAAAAATCCAAAGGGCATCTCCATCATTGTCAGGAATCAATAACTTTTGGTATACTCGTCACTGTGTCTGTGGAAACCCTGCATCAAACAAGGGCATCTCCTTGATATGACTGGGATATACAGGTAGGGTTTGGTGACCGTCTGTGAATTTCCTATTTCTCTTGTTACTCCGTCCATGAATTCACCACAGGGGAATTCATTGGATGGAGCTGGCTCAACCGACCAAGGGTGAATGCCGTCACAGAAACAGAAAAGAGAGCTTAGCATCTCAGTCTAATGCTATCCGTTACCTTCATGACCTCGGCAAAAGCATCCAGTCATTGAATAGTGCTTCATGTTACCAAAATATTGCAAGACTTTTGACTCAACCAATTAATTGTGTTCCAGTGATTGAAAATAATTTAGTAAAAAGTTTTAAGTGAATAATAAATTTATAATCAACGATACTCACATTGAATTTTCTTAGTCAGTTGTTTCAATCTGGCTGTATATTCATCTTCGACCGGAACGTTACTAGAAATTAAAAGAAACACAAAAAACATTAGCAAAGTGACAAATATCGGATTTCGGATTTCATGAAATAAAATACCTTCACAGGTACTACCATGTTTCCCCGAAAATAAGACAAAGCGATTATTTCCTAGAAGTCTAACATAAACAAAGGGGAACCACTCTTGACTGATAAATTATTTATTCATTTATTGATCTACTCGGAAAAAAGAAGTTAGGTTTAGAGTTTAGGGTTAGTTTAATGGGGAAAATAAACAATTTATCAGCCAAGAGTGGTTCTCCTTTGATCATGTTAGACTTATAGGAAATAACCGACAGAGCTTATATTAATTTTCACTCTGAAATATAACAGTAAGACTTATTTTGGGGGGGACGTCTTATTCTTCATATATTGGAAAATGTGTATTTCTTGGATTATTTCAGACTATAATAAAGATGAGGACAATAATCTGAATAATCAAAATAATCAAAAAATGACATTAAGTAGAAAATTATGAAATTTCTAACTAAAAAGAAATTATGAAAAATGATCTACATTTATTTACCATTAACATGTTCTTTTATTCAAAAATTCAGTAACGATAATTCATTCAAAAATAATCATATCATCCTCTAGAATGTTATTGTTCTGCAAGTCATTGGATTCTAAAATTCTTGCGGATTTTTCATATGACTCAATTTTCGAATTTTCGCCCCTACTCTCATGTAGAGCAATAAAGGTCTCATTGTATGAGAAGTTCTTATTTCTTTTGTCTGTCTGCCACTCTCAACTAGGGCTTATTTTAAGGGGAGGGCTTATATTAAAATTATCCTGAAAAATTATGCTAGATCTTAATTTTGGGGAAACACGGTATATTAACTAATTGTACTTCAGTGTTGCTACAACATTTCCTAAGATTTAAAAGAAAGTGTGTATGAAAGTGAAGAGATGGCAGGGGAGATATGCGGCTGTTCTCATTTATTAGACAAGACAGTCAACTTTAAACCTAATTGCCAAAATCTGAAATCAGTTTGTGCTAAAAGCAGTAGAATTCTTCCCATCTCTTTGCAGAAAATCAGTTCTTTAGAGAGTTATCTCATTTTCAATTGAAATATTTCACTTTTTATTACTATTTCTGCCCCCATCATAGTTTGAATATATAATAAAAGGATAATCCCAGGAGTAAGGTTAGCAAAGCACTACAGATGCAGGGAAACTGTTTGTATGACTATTGACAACACTGTTGTATTTGTTGTGCATGCACCTGCTAAATTATGTCTTGGCAGTCATTTCTGATTCTAATTGACACTACCACCAAGAATAAAGTTCACTGCAGTTATTTGGTTTTAAAATGCAAAAGTCATTAAACTGATTGAAAACCAACTATCCAAAAATTTCTCAATGATTCTGATTATATCACAAAAAATTAAACGTTTTTAATGTGAAATGTCTTCCCTGGTCATTGTAGGCAATGATAGAGATGATGCTACAGAGAAGAAGAATTTCTTGAGAACTTTTTACGGTTCCATCTAGCCAAATGGCAGAGTTTCTTTGAGGGTTTTTTTTATTATTATTTGTTTTGTATCACTGCATAATTTTTAGAAACTATTTTTTGTTAGTTTGTTTAAAATCTTTTACTATTAAATTTCTGAAGAAGAAAAAAAAAAACAGTTGGTGTATTTTTGTAGTTTTAACATTTTTCAGACAAAAGAAGCAAAAATTGACTAATAAAACAAATCAGCCCTTTAGAAATCTGCCTGCTTATGTGACATGTGGGGCCGTATTTACAAGTTGGCCATGGGTGAGCTTAAATCTAATTATTCAACATTAAACATTTTCCTTCAAATAATTAAAAAAAAAAAAAAAAAAAAAAAAAAAAAAAGTATTTCAACAAGGAAATTATCACTAAAAACCAATTTTTGATAAAAATGTTTTTAGTGATTTTTTTCTTGATAATAATTCTGACATCCATAAACAAGATGGCACTTGAATAGGATGAAAAAAAAAAAAGAAGAAATCTGGCATTTGTCCAAAATAGCCCACTGAAGAAATTGACATATTGAAAGTTATTACCTTTCAAAATATATTATCACAGAAATGTCACCAGTGAGCTATTCTGGACAAGTACCCAAAATATAAATAATTTTGAGAAGCTTTGAAAAATGTCGTAGGAATGAAAAAGGGTTACGAAAAAGGTGAGGGGTGCAAAATAATAAATTGTCTTAGTAGTGGAAAATTGTTTAATCAATAAAACACGTAAAAAGCTGATTAAGCTAGATTTTTAAAAAAAGAATTTTGAATAAAAACCAAGTGGCATTAGTAATTGAAATATGGATTGAAAGTAGAAAATGATTGAAAAGAAAATTTAGGATTTGGATATTACTAACAATTTGCATAAACTGAAAATGATTGGAATGCAAACTGTTAGATTATATCAAACAAATGAGATATATCTATTAATAATGGAGATTAGGTCTCTATTTGTCTATAACCGAAACTATGTCACTGCTTATATCAAATTACCTAAAATCATAACAGAATAAATACACTCAAAATTTGAACATACAACCTTAGACGATCCTCATTGTTTTTTAAAACAAGTTTTAATAAATACATGCTCGGTATTATATATCTCTCTATATATATATAGTTTGTTTTATTTTTAAAATATATATTTAAAGTTATCAAAACTAAGTTTCCATTTGAAATTGTTTTATTTTTTTTTTACTCCTTTAATAAATTTGATTATTTTACTTACTTATGGTACAAACTCTCAGATATTGAAATTTTAACTCCCAAGCAATATCTTTAAAAAATTAATTTTTACACCACTCGGAAGGCATTTTTTTTGGTTCCTAGTTACAATAATAATAATAATAATAATAATAATAATAGGACTTTATTTGAATAGAATGAGTTCTGAGGTGAATAGATCATGAGCTTTGAAATATCCCATCATACAGGGAAAAAAATATAAAGAAAATTTGGTTATTTCCTTTAACTTATCAACTCCAACCTAAAAAAGGGGAACCACTCTGAATGAATTTTATCTGCTAATTAATCTACCCATTAAACTAACCCTTATCCCTTACTTCTTTTTTCCAAGTAGATCAATAAATAAATAAATAATTTATCAGTCAATCAGAGTGGTTCCTCTATTTTTATGTTGGAGTTATAGGAAATAACCAAAAATTTTACTTGATTTTTTCTATATTGGATTTTTTAAATTTAAAAAAAAAAATATAATATTATTGTTATCATTGTTGTTATTATTTTTGTTTTTATTATGATTATTATTATTTTCTATGTATTAATTTACACATGCTCTATCAATGATATTGAGCACTCTTTACTTAGAGGGTTTTTTTTTTTTTTTCTTTAATTGTAATTATAACTTCTGGGGAAGCCAGCTAGTGTAGTGGTTAGAATGTCCGCCTGTCAGCCTGACAGGTAGGGTTTGAATCACACACAAAGCACTGCCCTGTCTATAGCTCTGCTGATGAGGCCTAATGGGCTGAAATGTACATACAGAGATCAACTTTTTCTCGATTTGTTTACGCTTTACATTTAAACTGATATGCACGCCTAATTCATTTAGTTATAATTAATTAATTAACAAAATTAGGTCTGACTTTAATTAAGCACATAATCTCCCACAAATTGTCGGCATTCGCCATTTTCAAACGCACTGTTTGACTACTTCATAACTGTATGAATAAACAACTTGTTATCCACCATGAGTTGCCCATTTTACCACACAGATCAAAGCTGTGCTACTCATGTGCAGAGTTGTCAAATGCCGGTATCAAACCCAGAACATTGTGGATCTGAGGTGGATGCTCTTCTGACTGAGCTAAACCAACCCTTATAAAAACAAAATCTACCTGTTAATGAAAATTCAGTTTTGATTATGGTTGGGTTTGTGTTACATAATTCGTGGGTAGCTTATGAATTGTGTAAGTAGTGTAGTTAGAAATTTTGAATTGAGTTTGTGGAAAATTCAAATCGGAAGGGTGAATGGAAAATTACTGTCAACTGTTACTGACAAGTGATAAACTTTGCTTGACCCCTCCGAAATGTGCTAATAGAAGGTGTGAACAGAAATCAGTTTAGAGTTCCTGGCCAACCAGTCAGTGAGAGCAGACATTTAAGGAACCCTGCTCTCAAAATGCCGCTTCTCATCCACACGGTTTCAAGAAATCCTTTGGGCTGGAGTTGTTTTTAATAAAGACTAATAAAAAAAAAAAAAAAAACGAGACTTTCGTATTAATTAAAACAAGAAATGAGCAGACACCCTTCCTCAACAGACGAGGCCAACAGCCCGTAGAAATCAGCCCTGAGGAAAATGGCTGACAAAGTAGACAAGTAGAGAATAGAAATAAGAACCTCTCTCTTGCCAATTATATACTCAATGTAAGTAAGTAAAGTAAAGTCGTCGGGGCGGCCTAAAGTCAGTATCAGCCAGTCAGCGAGAGAGTCTATCCCCTTTTCAATAGCGCTAGACTAAAGAGATTGTTTTGGCGTCTGAGGTGGAGCGCCACACCTACCACCAGCTCCTTACTTTACCGCACAGATTCCTGTGCTACTCATACGCTGAGTTGGCAAGGACCAGTATCGAACTAGGAACCTTGTTGTTTCTAGCCGAACGCTCTGCCGACTGAGCTAACCCCGGCCCCAGGCTACCCAATTTAAAGGGGTATATAACATTTGTTTTCTTTGTTTAATGGCATATCAAGCTTCATAGGTTATCTAATGCCAAAGCCATCCTTGTAGATGAACAGTAGTGGTACTATTTAACTCATAGCTGTTGGAATGAGGGAGTTCATACCTTTCCCAATAGTATTTGTCTGAAAGTGAATATAATAGTGCAACTGGAGTTCAAAATTGCTTCCTACAATGTTGTAGTCCAGCATGTTAACCACTACACCATGGGGACGCTCCAATTTTGATGATGCGCAAATAGTCTCCTCCTCCTCCCAACCCCCACACTCTTTCATATAATTTCTGCGAGTTCCCCCTCCTACTTATTCCCACCACTACTCGGTTGTTTAACCATCTTGTGTGTTTAGAAAGAACTAGGAACCCACTCAATTACATCTACCCCTGATGATGACACTTTGGAGTGGTGAAAGTACTAGGGACAAAAACTTTAGTGGACTAATCAACAGACTACAACCAGATATTAAGAAGCTTGTCAGAAAACTAGAAAAGATCAAAAAGAAACTTGTTAGACATGAAATGTCTGTCTTGTTCAACACAGTATATATATTATATATATATATATATATATATATATATATGTTTAGTCATCTACAGACACCATGTTTTGACGTATCATGTCTTCTCAGTGTGACTAGACTTAGCAGGCTACCTCTGGTCGGGATAGAAACATGACTGATTTTTCATCAGTCCAGTGTCTTAACCACTTGGCCATCAGCCACCTGCAGGGAAGGGGTAGATTTTAACTGATAAATATATACTTAGGTATATATGTTACAGCTGCTAGAGAGCTCACATCTGGTTTATAGGACAGCCTTGCCATTTTAAGCTTAATTTGTGACCGACAATCAAATTTTACCCCAGAGAGCTCAACCAACAAGGAGTTGCGATCATTATATATATATATATATATATAAAAATGGACTCTCTCGTTGATTTTCGACGCATGAGTGTTCATCCAGTGAACAACCAACACAGTGATTTGTTTATAGTGGTGAAGGCTTATGTAGGACCATTCCGCACTTTTTGGCACAGTCAATAGGAAAGAATTGGTGCATCAAGAAAAGCCACGAACCCAATCAACGACTGACCTCAGGAATTTTGAATTCAGAGTTATCCCTCTCCTCGACTGGTTACCTATCCAAGGTTAAAGAGCCCAGTCTGCCTTACTGTTTAACCCATAGCTGGAGGGAGAATATATGGATTCATACCTTTCCCAAGGGTATTAGCCCTATGTAGAATGCCAACAGCTTCGTCTAGGAATTGAACTCGAACTGACGAGTCCATTTTCCACGATTCTAACCACTAGCCACGCGCCTATATATATATATATATATATATATACATATACACACACACACACACACCTGATTATCAAGACAGTTTGGATTTTAAAAATCCTAACAACAATGTGTTATGAGAGTTAGAATAAAAAGTAAATGAATTGAAATAAAAGTTAATTTTTTATTAATATTTCCAAAATAATTATCTTAGCAATTGTTATAGTAAGTTTTACAAGATGTTATTCTACTTGATTTTGTTAAAAACAAACATTTTTCGCAAGGTTCTTTTTTAGAAAAACGGGGGACATTTTTCTCAATAGAAAAAAATACATATTTTTACTTTTAAGAATTTTAAAATTTTAATTTTAATCAGCTGATTTTGTTTTCATTTTACAAAGTTTTCAACTCATTTAAATCCTGAAAACAAGCAAAAAAATAAAAAAAAAAAATAAAATAAATAAAAATCTAACACAAAATCCAAATGTAACAGTTTGAATTTCTCCAAACAAAATTTGTTTCTGTTTGCTCAATGTGCAACTGGTACTATGTAACCCAGTACTATCTGTTTCATAATTGGATCATTGGCAACTAAACTAGTGATAAATAAAAATGAAATTAAAAATAAAAGAGGTAAGTATAAAATAAGGAAATAAAAATGAAATCAAGGAAAGGAAAGATGAACATTTGAGAAAGAGCAAACTCAATTTCAAAAATTTCACAAAAAAAAATATTTCCAAAATAATTTTGAGGTAAAGTTTAGAATTAATATTAAGTCAATTAAAAAAAAAAAAAAAAGAATAAAAAGAAAAATAATCTGATAGCAGTCAGAGGAAGGTTTGTTTTTGTGGTTTTTTTTTAAGTCTTTTTACAAAGCAATAAAAAAAAATTTCTTCAAAAATATGTTGTGATTAAATTTTTGGGGGATGGAGAGAGCAAAGTCACAAGAGATGCATCATAAAATTTACAGCAGGAATCTTGAAACTACATCACTGCTTACCTCACAATACCCTCAGGAATTGCATAGTTTATCAATGAGTATTTTTAATCTATAATCAAAATCATTAAAACAGATTAGAATATATCTTATTTCTTAACAATGTCTCTATGAAAATCTGACTTAGATTAGCCTCAAAACAGCCCATGTTATTAGTGCATTTAATATCCTAAGAAATAAAGATTTACATAATATATGGTGTGGTTAATTTGCACACTGGTTTTAACAAGACCAGGTTTGATAAATAATTACTTGGTGTTATTGATTTCTAATATTGTTTTATTCTCCAACATAAAATCAATTCTATGAATGATTTTACATAGGAAACCAATTGAAATATAATTAAAATGAGTGTAATCTTTTTATATGTATCCTTATTTAATTTCATTAAGTCTTTCTAATTTAAGATATTTTATTAAGACTTTTGCCTGGCGGAGGGTGCATATTCTTGATAGTTTCTCTAATACTTTGGCAGGAATGACACAAAAAAAAAAAAAAAAAAAATGATGATAAAAATGCAGAAATCAACTGTAACATTCACAAAGGCTCAGCTGTTGGCAAAAAATGGGGTGAAAATGATAACATGCTTAGCAGCAGAAGAAAAATAAATGTTTTTTTTTTTTTTGTTTTTTTTGTGGATCTTGAGTGATAACAGGTGCCCAACATGATGGGAAATATTTTTTTGAATAAATATATAAATCAAAAGAAAACTAAACCTATGAAAATGTCCGATGAAAATGAAGAGTCTCAACCCTCCCCCTCCCCCTAAAAAAAACATTAATATTCTTTTGAAAGTCATAATTAAATATATATGAAGCAAGGTTTGAATAAGAGCAACAAAAAAGATTATTTGTCTGTATTTTTGAGATGAGGCTTGATGTAAATAAATTTGATATTTCAGACTGTTGTCCTCATCTTTATTGTGGTATGTATAATAGGGTAGTTCGATTTTTAACTTTTTTTAAAAATATCAAATTCTTTCAAACAGCAAAAGTTGTATGTTGGTCTAATGAATACTGATACCAAAAATTAGATCTCTTACTTTCATGAGGAAAAAACATCAAAGATCTTCAGTTAAAATGCACTAAAAAATCCTCGTTTTCGCAACATTTGGCCCAGAAATTGATTAGAAAATTTAGCAATTTTAATATTTATAACAGAAAAGATTGTCATTTTATTTTACTAAGATGAATTGAATAAGATATTATAACTAGAATTCAAATTGAAAATATTCCCTCCATCATCATCGACACCTGATACGCTGCTTTTTAATTCATTAATTAAGCTGTAACAGGGATAAGATTTTAAAATATTGTAATCTATTTCCTCAAATGAAGGCAAAGTTTTGAAGAAAAATATTTTGTGGGGTAATTCTTTATGCTAATTTGCAACTTTTGTCACATGAGAGACATAACAGTTTGTAAATCGACCCATCCTAACGTGTAAACAATGTTCAGGCTGCTGTGAGCTCAGGCTTTGTTTAAGTGTTTTTTATTTACCTTAGAATAAAGTCCTCATCAGATGATAACCAGGAGTTTAAACCCTGAAACCACTTTTGAACTCAACTTTATCATCTGATGATGACTTTTATTTTAAGGTAAATAAGAAACACCTAAACAAGGCCAAGGTTACAGCGGCCTGGATTTTATACATAGTACAATAAAGATGAGGACAACAGTCTGAAAAATCAAAATTATTCATAAAAAATATTAAAAGAACAAAATGTTCACATAGATATTAGTCTTAATTTTTTAAGCTGAGATTCGATCCTTTGTATTATTTAGATTTTTCGGACTGTTGTCCTCATCTTTATTGTTATATACACAGCATTTTAGCTGATGTGCCGTCCAGCCTTCTTCAGGAGTTTCTTGTCAAACTCTAGAGTCTAATTTACATTCAGTTTTAGACCAGATGAGTAACAGAGTGTATTCAATTTCTATTTTTTCATTAGATTAGGTCATTTGCCGTGGTATGCAGTAATAAGAATCTATTTTTAGGGCGAATGATGAAATTTGTTTGGCCTTGAAAAATACTGAAAAAAAAAAATTATTTTTAATAAAGAAAGAAAAAAAAAAATCAGATTTTTATCATGCCAGATACTATTATCTTGACTGCTGATTAGTTGTCTTATGGCCATTGACAGTAATCCAAGGATGTGTACCAAAATTGTAACACTGCACAAACACGCTGGGAAGCTTTACAGATATTATCTATTAATAAATGGAGATTTGGTCTGTATTTATCTGTAACAAAAACTATGTCACTGCTTACGTCACAATTATCAAAATAATTGATATACATAGAATAAAGAACAATTAATATTAATAAAATAAATAAAAATTATTTCTTATAATTCAACATTTGAATCCTTTCCATTGTAATAAATAAACTATCTATTATTTAAATAAGTAAACTATATAAACTATGAAATTAATTTAAAAATTGTATTACTTAAATAAGAAAAATTATTTGCAAAATTTGTAATCAATTTAAAAAAATTATTTTTTTTACTCTTGCCCTTTCTTCAGTAACAAGAAGTTAACTAAAAAGTTTACAAATAAATAAATACTTAAGATTTTGTGTAAAATTTATGTGGAAAATATTCAAAATAATTATTTAATTAATAATTAATAGATGCACACATTTTAATCGAGCGAGACAGAACTAAGTTTCCATTTCAAATTGTTTTATTTTTTTACTCCTTAAATAAATTTGATGATTTACTTACTTACTTACAATACAAACCCTCTAACATTGAATTCTTAATGCCTCCCTTTATCTGTCAAAAATTAATTTTACACTGCCCTGAAGGCGTTTTTTTTTATTTTTTTATTTTTGCTAGTGATAATAATGGAATTATTCATTTTGTTTCAATGAATTTGCACATGGGTGTATATTTGCATACAGTTTTCTTACAATTAATGATAAATTTCACGTTTTTGTCTCCTTTAAATCACTTTTTAAAGCATTGTTTTATGCTCTTATTAAAACTTGTCTATAATTATTATTGTCTATGACACCAAAAAGATGAATAAATATTACTAAAGTTTTGGAGGGGGAAATATGAGACAAAGTGAAAAAGAAGGTGATTTTAATAAAAATGCAAAAAAAAAAAAAAAAAAAAAAACATATAAATAAAATAAAATAAACAGAATAGAGATAACTGTAGATTAAACAAAAATAATTAAAAGAAAAAAAAAACAAAACCAAACTCATGCTTAATTTACCTGGGGTGCTCGGTTCAATAGAGAGAGAAAGTAGAGAGAAAAATACTAACATGAATTTTGGATGGTAGGAATTGGCATCTCGAGGTCTCGAGTGCCTATAAAAATGAAGAAAATATTATCAAAGTCTTTGAAAAGGGAGGAAAAAAATGAATTCTTTCAATTTTCTATCAAATTATCAGAATTCAACAGAAACGGCCAGGTGAAAAGAAAAGAAAAAGAATTAAGTTACAGAGAGTTTTAAAATATTGAAATTAATTTTTGAATGGTATTTAATTTAAACAATCAAAATTTATATCTGAATATGGGAGCCAATCATTTAAAAGGTTAAATAATTTTTTTTCGAAAGTAAATTGCTTTAAAAATAAAAATATTGGAAAATAACTGATACTTTGGATTTTACACTTTGAGTTGTGCAGGAAACGCCAATAAACAATTTTTTTTTTTAAAAACAGTTTTATAATTTGCTTGAAGCATTGTTTACATTGGTTTGATGGTTGGTTTTGAAGGCTATCACAATACAAGTGTAAAGAAAAATGAGGTAACGGTAAACAAACACCATAGTTACCTCATTTTTCTTTACACTTGCATTGTGATAGCCTTCAAAACCAACCACCAAACAATTTTTTTTTTCTTAAAATGATCATGAAGCATCTCGGATTGATAGACGTGCAAAAAACAATGATGTCATTATTTGAATGAGATATTCAGAAGTTCTTTGAAGCTTTGTTTGCTCAACAGTCAAACTATTCAAAATGATTTCCCAGGTTGGTCATTGCTATGCGCGGATAGACAGGAACACCTGAAGAAGGCCGAAGAATACAGCAGTAGTTGGTTGGTTGGATTTTACGGCATGTCAACCCATGTTGGGTTATTTTATGCTGAAGATGTTTTGTTTTATTCATTTTAGATGGATATTTAATTTTTTTTAAAACTTTTTTAAGGCTCATTTTTTTTCTTCTATTTAACCCAGATGGGACCCTAACAGGTACTACCACTCTGGGTCAGAGTCGATTAGGAGCAATGGTGATGAAGGGGGTATTCCAAACTCCCCAAAGCTTCAAATTGGAACTTCACCATTAGATGCAGTTTAATGTCATACCTAGGACATGTCCAAATTGTTGTGTTATTACATACCACAATAAAGATGAGGAGTTCGAAAAAATAGTTCGAAAAATCAAAATTTAGTTTTAAAACTTTTATGCCAAATAGAAAATGAAATTGAACTATGAAATAATTTTAAAATCTGTAGATTAGGAAATAAATGATCCTTAGCTGAGGCCTAAGAAATAAAGTTATTAGGGAGACCTTTTGTTGGGGTTGGTTGGATTAAAGGCATGTCAACCCTTATTGGGTTATTTTATGCCAAATACAATTTTGTTGTATTCATTCTTGATGGGTACTCCATTTTTCTTTTAAACTCAATTTCTTTTTAAACACATTTTTTAAAACTCACTTTCTTCTATTTAACCAATAGATGGGACCCTAACAGGTACTACCATTCTGCTTCTGAAGATAGGGCCTTACTTGAAATGGTTGACAAGAGGCAGTTGTACAGAAGTTGGTTCTTCTCAAAGGATTATCAATTGACAAGTTCAGTCTGATGAACAGACACTGAAATAACTTGGAATATTGCATAACTTTTGACTCATCCGAGTTGAATGAGTAAAGAACAAATGAAAAGAAGCTGGTCACTAAGCAACCGAATCCATCTTTATCGTTTTAACTATTTGCTAGATTGGCTAAAAAGCTTTTCCTTTTGTGAAAGGTTTTTTTTTTTTTCCTTAACATCCTATACCGCCTCATTCTGCCCAGCTGGAAGTTACATTCGTTTTCCTAATCCGACCCAAACAATAGCCTTGTTTAAATGTAATATTAAACATATTTAAAAGTCTTATATTAAAGGGAAATAACTCTGATAACTTTAAATGAAAAGGCTATTTTTAACCATTTTTTTTAATAAATCCTTATAGGAATGCAATTCTGGATTTAGAAAATTCAACAGGATGTTAAAAGTTTTATATTACAATCTGTTCAATCCGATTCCTTTTGTATGATCTTCCTTGTATGATTAAAGTTAAAGATTACATCTTTCTTTTTTTCTTCACTAGATTATATAATTCTCCAGAAAATTAATGAACAGGTTGAGTTGGAGACGTTAGTGGTGTAATGTAACCCTCATAGGAAATGGATACGAGACGAGTTCAAATCCTGGATGAGCTGTTTGTATTTCATATAGCACTAATACCCTTGGGGAAGGCATGAATCCAATTATCCTCCCTCCAGCCATGGGAAAATAGTAGAGCAGACTGAGCTCTATAACCTTTTGTGGTTGTGTTGAAGGCGCATTGTCTAATGGTTAGAGTCATGGAAATGTATTCATCGACCAGAGTTCAATTCCTGGACAAAGCTGTTTGCATTTCACATGGCGCTTATACCCTTGGGAAAGGTATGAATCCAATTCTCCCTCCAGCTATAGGCAAATGGCAGGGAGATTGGGCTCTTTAACCATGGCTAAGTAACCAGTATAGGAAGAAAACTGAATTCAAACTGTTAAACTCTGCTTAAAAAATTGACCTTGTGTCTCATCCTGCTCGTGCGGAGGGGTTGTGTGTGTGTATGTATATATATATATATATATATATATATATAACTGTTTGTGGTTGTGGCCCTAATACCGCTAGGTGCCAAACCTGTTTACTGTGGGTGACCCCTACCAGGAACTTAAGTTTCTGATGGCATGGCTCTGACCCTACCATGTTTACACGGCCCTGCCATGATGTGCAAGATCTGCTAGATGGCTGTTGAGCAAAGAGCTTCCGAGCTGCCCAAGTTGTGTCGGTTGGTGTGAAAAAAAAAACAAAAAAAAAACATTTCTCAAAAAGGAATCATGCATTTTCCCATAAAATTTATGCCGGTTTATCGGTATATAAAATTTAACACTACTATATTGGTAAATAGATTCCTTCTTTAAATATGTTTTTTTCTGCAAAAGAGAATGTGGTTTGGTTTGGTTTGGTTTTGTTTTATGGCATATCAACTTCAGTGGGTCATTTAATGCTGATAAAGTTTTGAAATAAATCAATTCTTAATGGATGATACAATTTTTTTATAAATACATTTTTCTATTTAACCCATAGATGGGACCCTAACAGTCAGAGTGGACCAGGGAGCAATGGTGATGAACAGGTGCTCCACATTCCCCAAACCTCCAAAACTGTAAGCTCACCATCAGATAGAGTTTAACATCATTCCCAGGAGATGTAGACCTGCAGCCACCGCCTTCTAGCACCCGTATGATAAAAAGGGGGTTGGGGCTTGCCATAAGGGCAATAGGGTTGGGAAAATCATATAGGTGCTAGGGCTTGACGTGACCAGCCGATTGATCGGAGGGGGCCATTCAGACCGCCCGTCTAGCCCAAGATAGGGCCAAAGTGGAGTATTGCAGGTCATGAACTGCTCATTCACCTGGGCTCTATCCTTAAGCATCATGGGTCGCCACCCACGGCCAACAGGTGGCCCCATTGGGGGAGTCTTACCCCTCTGCAGAGGTGCAGTCGGTGCATTCTAACGCCTCAGCCGACAGGGCAGCATAAAGTTTGAGAAGCACTGATCTAAATAGTACTACAAAAAGGAAGAAGATTTATCAATGTGAGAGAGAGAAAGAGAGACAGACAGACAGAGAAAGAGAGAGAAAAAAAGAGAGAAAGAAAGAGAGAAATATGGTAAGATTTGTCAGACAGACAGACATAATGGTGGATATGCAAAAGAAATCTATAGACAAAAATAAAGTTTTTTTTAGTTTTTTTTAAATATCAGTAATCTAACTTTTCTTTATGAAAAATTTCCATCCAAAATCTGGAATCTCTTTGAGAGTTTTAATAATAAAGGGAATTGCACACAAATTTGAAAATATCATAAAATCCATCTAATCTCCACACAAAACTTAAACATGGATCTTATATCAACAGATACTAAGTGTTCAATCAATATCTCTTTATATTTGCCTTAGACACAAAAGGTAGAAAGCTAATGTAACAGTTTTCAATTATCATAGATTTCATATATATATATATATATATATATATATATATATAATAAATAAATAAAAACTTTTTTTTTCAATGTAATGAAACATTTTAAAATGTTAATTTTTGCTCTTTCTGAATAGATGCGTGTGTGTGTGTGTATAAAATATAAAAATAAACAGGAGAAAATTAAATATTTTATAAAAAAGGGGATTCGCAAAATTGATTACATTTTTTAAATTATATATATATATATATATATATATATATATTTATATACATACATATACATAGACAGTAAAGAGAGCCAGGAAGAGGGAGAAAAACAGCAGCCCCAGAAAGCATCACAGTTTGCCTGCAGTCAGTGCACCAAAGACTGTCACTCAGGAATTGGCCTGCACAATCAGTTGCACAGACACAGATAATTTTTTTTATTAATTATATATTTATTCATTTATTTATTTAGATACTACACCATCGTCCTTAGTGGACAGAAAGGTTCCAACAACAACATATACAAATATACAAGATGTGTCAAAAAGTATCAAGATTTTTTGCACTTTTTGACACACCTTGTATTCTGAGGGGAAAAAAAAATTCCATTCATTAATTTTTTTCAGAATACAAGTTGTCAAAAAAGTACCAAGTTTAAAGCTGTATTTAAAGATAGAAATGAAGTGATATTTTATGTCCGGTTTGTTATATATAAACAAACCGCACATAAGATATCACTTAATTTGATTCCAAATGAAAATCATCTAATCGTGCTATTTTAAAAAGAAAATGGAGATCTTTGAAACAAGGTGTTAAACAGAAATATATACATTACCTGTATTTTTGATATTGTTCCTGTTCAACTGGAGGTGATGGTGGAATATCAGTGTTGGAAGAAACACTAAAAAGCAAAGGAATAACATGTTATTAAAAAGAAATAAAAAAACATACAAACAGAAAATCCTAAAACAAAAAAAGAATTCTGTTCATTCATAAATTTCAAGATTTTCATTGAACAAATCAAAAATAACAAAAATGTCACTTTCGACCATTCATTCTTTTCATTTATTTAAAAAAATTTGAAAAAATTAATAATTTACATTTAGAGGTAGTAACAAACAAATTCTAATTTGATGACCGTTGAGAAATTCTCAAAATTTCAGTTTGTTAAAAATACAGCATGCCAAAATTTTACTTACCAGTTTTATATATATATAAATATGAATAAAAGTGTTTATATTATTTACTGTAGAGTTAAATATAATTGAAAAGTAGAGAAACTATAAATATTGGTGACTGTAGCCATCTTTATTGTTATGAGGGTAAGTCAAAAAGTAATGCCATTTTGTTTACAACAGGTATAATTACCAACACAGGAACATGTATCATATATCAAAATGCAGCTGGTCCTCTGTGGACCACATCCCTACTTCTCCACATTGCTATTGAGAGAAATGGTGACTATGTGAAGAAGTAGAGATGTAATCCCCAGAGGACCCGCTTCATTTTGATGTTTGATACATGTTCCTGTGTTGGTAATTATACCTGTCCTAAACAAAATGGCATTACTTTTTGACTCACCCTCATATACACACAATATTTTAGACAATGTGTGCTCCAGCTTTCTTCAGGGGTTTCTTGTTGAACTTGGGAACCTTCAGTCCAAAAAATCCACAAAAAAATCCAGATAAATAATATATAGAAACTATTACAGTTTTCATTGTGAAAGGAATTGAACATTATTAGTTACAGATTATAATTCACTATACACAAAGGAAGGGGGGGGGAGATATCGAAACTAACAACAAACTAAAGCCATGTTATTCCACAATTTCAGTCTACATAAATAAAATATAAATTACAAAAAAAAAAAAAAAAAAAAAAAAAAAAAAAACTGTAGTGAGTAGGATAATGTTAGCTTTTTTCTTTGTTAATGTCAAAATTGGGTTAAATCGAACTTAACGGACCTAAATTCCACTATCGTATATCACCCCGCCGAAGAAAAAAAAATACCAAAAATCAGGGGATTAACCAAATTTAATGACATTTTCAGTGTTGATATATTACTGAATAAAAGATATAATGCATTAATTATTTTATTTTAAAACTTTTACATTTTTTCAGGTCAGTTAAATTTGAACCACATATCTTTGAGGTGTAACACAGATTCTGAAAGATCCGTGGTTCAAAGTTAACAGACCTGAAAAAAATGTAAAAGTTTTTAAATAAAATAACTAGTGCATTATATATTTTATTCATTAATGTATCAACACTGAAATTTTCATTAAATTTGGTTAATTCTCTGATTTTTGGTATTTTTTCTTTTGGTGGGGTGACATACAATGGTGGAATTTATGTCCGTTAAGTTTGATTTAACCCAAAATTGTTATGTTTGGTTTATAGAAATTGAAGGAAAGAATTCTTGCTCAATGTATTTGTCAGAAAACAATTGATGTGTGAACAGAATTCAAATAAAAAATCTTTTTTAAATACAGAAATATAACAAAAAGTATCAATACGACATAAAGGAAAATAAAACTTTATTAATGTCAGGATTGATTAGATTTCAAAATGATGCAATTAATGCTGATGAGGATGCAATTAAAAAGATGCTCAGAAAAAGGCCAAATAAAATTTTTTTTTTTTAAATTTAAAAATTTTTAAAAAAAAGAAGAAAAAAAGGATTTTTAATTTTTAATAATAATAAATATAAATGACTTCTTTTCTAAAGGGAAAAATAAAATTATTCCCCCAAAAAGTTTTAAATTTACATTAATCAATTTATAAGATTCTTTCTTTCCTTCTTTTTTAAAGATTCTTCAGCAACTGAAAATTTTTAAAAAGTTACATTTTCAGAATTATGTTGTACTAGCAGCTACTACTGGCGTTGCCTAGGTAGAGGGGGATTTTTTTTAATTAGTCCCGCAGATCCATTATTACTGAATCGCGAGTTGAATCCACGTGGGATGCCCCATTTAAATCCCTATGTAAAAAAAAAAAAAAAAAAAAAAAACCTTGCATTGATCCAGCTACTCTGAAAGGAAATGTTAATGTCTACTATTTAAAATATCAAATGAAAAAAAAAATCCATGCTGTTATCATTTAAATTTTATTTTTTAATTATCTTCACGAATATAAATCAAACCTTATTTTTTGCTACAAAACCAAGCCCTGGTGATATTTAATGTGTATATATATATATATATTTACTTTGTCGTTAATTGTTTTATTTTTGAACTTTACTCCAGACATACATATACACACAACTACCCTTTATATACGTATAGATAGATAGATAGATAATCTGTTGGGATATTTCAAAACTTTCAATGAATATCAAAATTACCAAACATATCTAAATCAGTCATTTAATTTAATATTATTAAAACAAATCATATATATATATATATATATATATATATATTTCTTTTCAACATGCATAGCTTTTCAAAATTCTAACAAAGTACAAGGCACTAGTAATCAAACTGAAATTAACTTGAAACATTTCTTAAATTTAAAAAAATAAAAACAAAATGTTTTTAATTTGTATCATAAGAAATTGAAAAAAGCGCAAGGGAAAGGGAGTTGTCTCTGGTCTGTAAAAGAATAAGAACCGGTTTTGTGTAAGAATGTAAAAACATGCAAAGAAAAGTAACTATATATATATATATAATATATTTTTCCCCTTGTAGTTAGGATCTTTCCATGTGTGGTTTAACCAAGCTGATGCAGGTAGACCATAAGGAGAGCTCAATGTGCCTCATGCCAGTGAATGGACAGAGCAAGATATTCAAAAAAATGAAGTGAAAAAGCAAGTTTAAAGTTTTTTCCTTCATTTATTGAATATATATATATATATATATATATATATATATATATATATATATAGAAATGGTGGTGGAAATGGACCATAATCGTTATACCCCCGATATTTAAGGCTTTTTTCTTTACAAATTACTTTGCTCTGTTCATTAAAATTAAACATTGAGCTCTCAAATGTGACCTGAATCTGCAGCAACATACTGTTGGAGAAAAGGACCAGCTTAGAATCATCCTAATACCAAGAAACTTGGTACCCAACCAAAGAAAAAAAAAAAATAATATATATATATATATATATATATATACATATATATATGTATGTATGTATGTGTGTGTGTGTGTATTTGATGAATGCACACAATTAGAAGATATCATTTATAAACCATATACAAAATGTAAGCATATATATATTCATTTACCTACATAATGTAAAAAAACCTAAAATTTCAGAAAAAAATCTAATAGAAATGAAATTAATGAAATCTACTGAATTGTGACTGAAATTTCCATTCAATTCTTTGATTTTGCAGAGATTGAATGATTAAAGAGACGATTAAATGGAGTGGAGAGAAATTTTGCAAATTATTTAAAAATTTAATTTGCGTTCTAAGAATGGGACTTTCAAATGATATAAACTCATTATGTCATGATTCCAAAGAAAAAGAATTTAGATTCGTTTTTTTATAATTTGAAATTCATCAGATGAGATTCAAGAAAAATGAAAATTGAAAAACTTTAAAACAGTTAAATCTTTAAAAAGATACAAGAAAATAATGTCTATAAATATTCATTTAATTCAAGAGAAAATATATTTTATCAAAAGAAGAAAAGATTATGTTTATGTTGAAATTAAAATCTACAGATTTGATAATAAATATAGAATATTTTTCAATTACATTTATAAACAAAACTAATTATTTTCTAGCACGCATATGATAAAAAGGGTTGGGGGTTGCCATAAGGGAGAAAAGATTTTAGTTAACATTTTTATAGTAGTGCTTGACAAAGGCCAAAAATAAAGCGACCTTATATTTCATAAGATGAATTAACATTCCTAATTGATAAGAGTTACATCTATCAATTTCTATTCATCAGTAAACTTTATAATTTATCAAATAGGAACATTTTATGAATCTTATTATTATAATGGAGATTGTGTGTCTGTCTGTAACCAAAACTATATAACTACTCAAGTCACAATTCCCTTAGTTATTTACATCACATTCTCCATGATTTGATTTTTTATTTAAACCTCAATTATCAATAAAATTGTCTTACATTATGAATACTGTTGGCCATATCTACATATTAATAACATGCAATTGTATTTATATATACAACAACATAGTGGTTTACAGTGTAAATCAAAAGGTTTATTTGCATATTGATATTAAATATTTGATTTTAATAAATATGTGCTTAGTCTTATTGATTTCTAATTGTTTGGTTTTATCTTAATAAATCTTAAAAGAAATCCATTAACAAGAAGAAATAACTGCAATTTTATTCTTTACATCCTAATTTAGCTAAATTAGGAAAATTTAGCAATGAAAGACAGGAGTGATGAAAAATGATGGAAGAGTTAGTTTCAAAGTTGTTCTGTCTTTCGATTATACCCCCTCTGTTTCAAATCATTTTATCTGCATTCTTTCCTTAGTCTTTCTAAATTAATATATTTCATTAGATTAAAACTTAAATACTTGCACTCAGAGGGTGCATATTTTTGCTAATACAGAAAATGTTTCAAATACAACAGTGATATTTTTAAATGAAGAAAAAGCATACTACATATTACATTATTAAAATATACTGAACAACAATAACTGCATTAAGAGAAAGAAAGAAAAAAAAAATCATTTATATAGTCCAGGTTAAAGGCACAGTAAGGGTAACCCAAATTCAAACTTTTTAAGCCTTATTTTTTTGATGCAAGTATCATTGGGGAACAAGAAAACTTTACTTTCTCATAAGCAGAAATATAATAAATAATAAATAGACTGGAATATATCTATATTTGTTCATATCAATAAATATTTAGTCTTTTTATTTCATTTAGAAATAAACAAGCTTTTCTGAATTATATATATATATATATATATATATATATATATATATATATATTATATTTTTAAAAAAAATTTCTCTTTATTATATGAAGTATGATGCACAAACATCTTGAAAACAGGGCTGTTACCTTTGCTCATTTTATCAAAACTTTTCTTGTTCCCCAATGATACTTGCATCAGAAAAATAAGGTCTAAACTAGTTTGGCTTTGAGTTAACTGTACCATACTTTTAACCTGGACTAATAGATTTTTAAAATGATAAATATGCATTAAAAATATTTTGGAAGATTTATTTAATTCATTAAGAAAAAAAAAATTCAAAATAATCAAGCAAGATATTTCAATTGGATATTAATTACAATTTTTTTTAAATATAAGTTTACAAAAGTTTTAAATAGGTAAACAAAAAAGTTTTCTATTGTAGTACATATACAACACAACATATTCTTATCTAAACAAGAAGTGAATACTGATAAACATACCAATCTCTGACTAATTCTTATTTTAGTAATTGTAATATATACATGTGTATATTTTATAAAACAAAATTAATCTTTTTTTTCTCGTTTATATTAGCTAACAATTTGGAATGCAAATCCATTAGAAAAATTGCCCAAGATAGAGCCAAAATGTTATACAGACAAAAATAAAATTAGTTTTGTGCATGCATATGCAATGGTTGAGAAAAAAAATGTATTAAATATAGATTTATGTTAGTATAGACACATACATACCCATTCAAAAGAATATGATTCAATGATGAACAGATCAAGAAATTTAAAGATGGCACAATCGGCTAAGATTGTCTGGTGTGCAAAATACTGTCAGATCAATTTTTAAAAATTGATACAAAATTTGAATGAAAACAAAAGATAAAGAAAAAAAAAAAGAAAGAGAGAGAGAGAGAGAGAGAGAGAGAGAGAGAGAGAGAGAGAGAGAGAGAGAGAGAGAGAAGAAAAAAAGAAAGAAGAAAATAAATATAAGAAAAACCGCTAATATGATTCAATAATCCTCATAAACCAAAACAGAAAGAAAAGAGTTAAAAATAAATCAACACAAAAATAAAATTCCGTTTTTTTTTTTTGTTTTTTTTTTTTAATCAAACTGCCAAACTGTTAATCTTAAAATCCCAATTTCAAAATTCCCCATTTTCTGAAATTGGATTATTTATAGGGTCAGAATTATTCATTTTATTCATAGGATCAGAATTATTCATTTTATTCATAGGATCAGAATTATTCATTTATTCATAGGATCAGAATTATTCATTTTATTCATAGGATCAGAATTATTCATTCATTTTATTCATATTTATAGGATCAGAATTATTCATTTTATTTATAGGATCAGAATTATTCATTTTATTTATAGGATCAGAATTATTCATTTTATTTATAGAGTCAGAATTATTCATTTTATTTATAGGATCAGAATTATTCATTTTATAAGTGTAACAAACAATATTCTTTACCTGGTCTCATATTTTGACAATGCATTCATTTCTTTAAATATTTGACTAAAGTTTATTTAGCCAAATATTTTTTTAAATGAATCTAAAAAAATATTTGAAATATTTGAACAATCAAAAGAAAAAACCCCAAAATATTAACCCTTTAAACCTTTAGCACTTTGGTCCTCAGAACGAAAGGAAAAACATAATACATTCAACTTCAGTGAGGGGGGTAGGGACCATCATTGTTTAAAGCTATTCCAAGATTTAATTAAAAGAAAGGTTGTGTATGGTTCACTACATCATGTCTTTTATTAATAGTATCTGAACACAAGCCTGAAATATCAAGCTTAAAATTCATAGTAACATAGAATCTTACAAGTTCAAAGGATTTTAACAAAATATTACATTTTAATGAAGTTTGAAATGTTAAATATTGAAAAAAATGATGTAAACATTTATATTCAATATTCAGGGATTTAATCCATATTATTAGTTATAATATATTTATATAATTAGTTACCATAATTATTCATGTACATCACTTTTTCCACATTTTTACACCTAAAATTTAAGAATGTGGATGATACACAAGAAGTGAATATTAAAATTTTTATCTGTGTTATAAGTCTGTTTATTTTTTTCTCTCTAATTAGTATATACTTCTGGGGGGGGGGGGGGTTCTTATTTCTTTTAATATTAGTTATTTTTACAAGTGCAAACATTGAAAAAATAATACATATTACGCATAACAATACAAATTAATCAATTAGAACTAGAAATGTGAAAATATAAATTAAAATCTACAGAAAAAGTATTCCAACATTTGTAACATTACATGCTTGGCCAGTATATTAATTTATTCTGGATGTAAAGTAAAAGTTATCTCCCTTTAATCTGGAGTAAAAGTTATCTCCCTTTAAATACTTTGAGCTATGCAGAATAAAATCTTCAGTGACTTGTTTAATTATCAGATTTTTTGAAAGACGGAATTACAAAGAATTGAATATTATCTATTAAATTACTTACCATCAGCTTTTTTTTTTTTTTAAATATCAAACCACATATTATAAAACCGTTCACATCTATTGTGAACATAAAAAGATCTTCTTTGTCAAATGGAATAAAGCAAATAAATAAAAAAAATTGAAGAAATTGAAAATGCAAGCATAAAATAAGTTAGAGCTTGGATCATGGTTAAAGAAGGGTTTTCTTTTTTCTTTTTAATTAGAAAATAAGCTTAGGGTAATTAAGGTAAATAAAACAAGGCTTTTAGCTAAGAAGAAGAAAAAGAGATAGCATTGGCTTTTTTTTAGCACCAGTAAACGCAAACCCCGAAAAGACAGTGGCATTGAGAGGTATAATAAGTAATTGGATAATGCAAAGATCTTCAAGAGAGAGAAATATAGAAGAAAAAGAAAAAGAAATATAGGAAAATAATGAAATAAAAATATAAATTAGGAATTTATATCTATTTGAACAAGAATGTTTTTATTTTTCATCTTTTACTTGAACCATTTACGAACACAAAAAAGTAATTTTAATTAGGTAATTAATTTCTAATAAATCAGGCAAGTGTTTTTTGTTGTTGTTTTGTTTTAAATTTATATTTCAATTTTTTTCACATCATTCTTAAAAGAAAAACAAACACCTTTGTTTATCATATATTGATTATTTAAAAGATTCAGTTATTTTCATCTTTTATATATCAATCTATATTACATCTATATCATATCTATGTTATATCTATATCAGAGATTAAAAAGTATAGACAAAAATTTGATTGATTAGACAACTTTATTCCATTTATTTTAGGGTTGGTTGGATTTTACGGCATTTAAACCACTGTTGGGTTATTTTATGCCAAAGATATTTTGTTTAATTCATTCTTGTGGGTATTCAATTTAACATTTTAAAACTAATTTTTTACCTATTTAACCAATAGATGGAACCCTAACAGGTACTAACACTCTGTATCAGAGTGGACCTGGGAGTAATGACAATTAAGGTTAACGGGTACTATACACTCCCCAGAGCTTCAGAATTGGAACCTCACCACTAGAAAATAATAACTTCCTATGTGTGTCTAAGCCATTGAAGTTTCATTAAGATTTATGACAATAAAAAATGGTTCAGTTTTTTTTGTTTTTTGTCCACTACTATAATTATTGAGATAAAAGTTTAAATAGAAATTTTTTACCTTCAATTTCTCATTTAGGTGTGGTTATGAAGGGTGGGGAAGAAAAGATTAAATCAAATTTTTAAAAAAGGCCAATATTAACAAATCTTTTAGATTAATCTATAATATTAATTGATGAAGGATGAATGTTTTACTTTGAGTTTTAAATCAATACTAACCAAAACGAAATAAGAAATAAAAAGAATTTAGTTTTAATTCAACAAATACTCGAAATGGTAAAAGAAAAATCAACATTCCAAATGAAAAATCTTATTAAAAATGGAGATTCAGTGACTGTCTGTAACCGAAACTATGTGGTCTCGGAGTTAGATTTGCCTCAAAACAGCCCATGTTATTAGTGCATTTAAAATCTTGCAATGTGTCTTAGATATCACTAAGAAATAAAGGTTTAAATAATATGTGGTGTGATTAATTTGCATACTGGTTTTAACAAAATCAGGTTTAATAAATAATTACTTGGGGGTTTATTGATCTCTAATAGTTTTATTCTCCAACGTATTAAAATCAATTCTATGAATGATTTTATATATTGAAATATAATTAAAATAAGTGTAATCTTTTAATATATGTACCTATTTAATTTTGTTAGTCTTTCTAATTTAATATATATTTCATTATATTAACATTTAAATACTTATGCCCATAGGGTGCATATTATTGCTAGTAATTATAATTCATTAACAGGAAGAAAAATAATTTTGTTTTTGGAAATTTATTTTGTATAATTCCTGTTTTCAAAAAAAAAAAAAAAATGCAATAAACAGAAAAATGAAAAAGACTCATTATTTTTTTGCAGACAGGGATGGGGGAATAGATAGATTAGCAGTCTGGCAGGAGACAGAGATGAAGAGACAGAGAGAGAAAGAGGGAGAGAAAGAGAGAGAGTAAATAAATCCGAAATGATTCAAAAAGGAAAAAAAAAAAGAAAAAGAAAAAAAGATGAAAAAGAAAAAAAAAAAAGAAAAAAAAAAGGTCAGCATTATATTGGTGTTGGTATGCAATGAGGTAAAACTTTTGGTAAGAGGCATGAGTAGAGTGAATCACCTTCGCCAGAAGCCTGGTCGCAGAGCACTTGGTGATAGTGGAGCCTCGTCGTAAGCAGTAGTCCAGCTGCACACCAAAACAGAGTATAAGAACACACAAAAAGAAAAAAAAAAAAAAAAAAAAAAGAGGTATCAAGAGCAAATCACAGAAGACACAAATGAATGAAGGGGGGTTTTAAGATTTATTAGCACACAAAACGAAATATTAGCAGTGGAAACAACAACAACACTCAAAATAATGCTGGGAATAATAGTAACTGCAACAATATTGTTATCATAATAGAGAGTAAAGAAAACAAAACAAAAAAATAACAAAAACAAAAAAAACATAGCAGTCCTATTAATTAAGGTTCAACCAGGCCCATTATTATATACAACCACACACGTCACATAAACAGGTAGATTTCTAACAGGCTGATTTGTTTTATAATCAATTTATGTCTGTTTTGTCTGAAAAATGTTAAAACTACAAAAATATACAAACTGGCTGGTTTTTCTTTTTATACAGAAATGTAATAATAAAAGATTGTAAACAAACAAAAAAATAGTTATTAAAAAATTACGCAGTAATAGAAAAATACTAGTAAAAAATAGAAAATTAAAAAAAAACAACTTACCAACAATTTCTCTATGATTTCAGGTTATATGTTACAGAGAAGCAGTATTTCTCAATGAAGACTTACAGTTTCATCTAGCCAAATAACAGAGTTTGTTTGAGCTTTTTTTTCTTCTTTTTTTTTCTTTTTTTTTACTAGTAATCATTTTGTATTACTGCATAATTTTTTAATAACTATTTTTTGTATGTTTACAATCTTTTATTAGCTTTCTGAAGAAATTTTTTTTTAAAACCCAAATAACCAGTTTTGTGGATTTTTGTATTTTTAATATTTTTCAGACAAAACAGACATAAAGTGACTATAAAACAAATCAGCCTGATAGAAATCTGCTTGTTTATGTGACCTGTAGGGCTGTATTTACAATTAGGCTGTGATTCAACTTATTTAATCTATAAGTTTGAGAAGTCACATCTTCAGACAAATCTTTGCAGTTTTCTTTTCATAAAACTGAAGCACAAAGCTAAACCTTAGTAGATTTGGTAATATAATCGAACTGAACTGGAAAAAAGTAAAATCCAACTTAGAGTCTAAAAGAAATCTGACCTTTAAGAGAAGAACAGCCTGAGATAATCTTAATAAAACTGGAGAATCTTAATCTCAGATTTAACTTCTTAGCATAGAAGATAAAAAAATATTAAAATCAACTCTTTTCTTCTTTGTGAAATTTATTTTCACTAAGGTTGGAAAAAATTGTCTAACCCACTAACTCATCACTATTTAAAAAGCTTATTTGTACAATTATATTCATATATCTGTACACCATGAGACTGATAAGAAAAAATTATTTAAGTCAAGAGGTTACACTTTGTACAGTTAGAACAGAGTGACCTGCTCCTGTGTATAGTCAAAACAGAGTGATCTGCCCCTGGACAGATCTATATATAAAGAGAACAACAAGGCAGCGATTTATCTGCGGGTCAACCACAAATACCCAATTTGACAACCACAATCCGTGAGTATACACAGTACTACAAAATTAGTTGTGTTTCTCACCTTATACAGAAAAAAAGAGCACTTTTTGAATCGAAATATTGCCTTGAAAACGTCGTTTTACTGTGAGTGATAAGCATATTATAAAAATTGTTATTTGCAAGGGAAATTGCATTTGACTTAATTGTAATAATAATGTTATAATGTTATGTTAAAAATTTAGTGAGAAATGCATTTTTGGTATCATTTTTAGAAACAACATTTTAATAAGTTACTGCAATAATCAGTGTACCACTTATAAAAATAATATTAATAAAATTAATTTATTGTAAATGCATAATAAGGTTAATAAATGCATTAATTCTAGAATAAGTAATTCAAGGTTTAAAATCTAACAAATAGAAACGCCTATAATTTTAATTGCTTATATATAACTTTTAATTGCTTATATATAACTTTTAATTGCTTATATATAACTTTTAATTGCTTATATATAACTTTTAATTGCTTATATATAACTTCCAACGACAAACAAATCAATTTGAATCATCAACAACCCATTTCTTATTCACCTGGGAATTTAATTTTATATTCATAGAAAATATAAATTGACGATATCATTGGTGCACAAAAATGATCCATAGCAAAAGATTTCTGACTTAAAAATAGCATTTAGCAAAATAAAAGAATCTTTAAAAAAAACCAATAAAACAAACACAAAACACCAACAGATTATCTTAAAACATTTCAAATCAAAATGCATTTTGCTTTTTTTTTTTTGTCATAAAAACTTTCAAATTAAAAAATTTTGATAGAAAAGAAAATTTGCAAAATCATACTAAATGCTCCAATGCATAATAGAATTCTTGGAAAGTTTGAATGTTCAGAGAAAATTTAATGCAAACCGACAATTCAGAAAGTTTTGTTTTTTTAAAAATCAGTATTACCAGAGCTCCGAGAATTTTTTTTTAATGACTACATGCACATAATCTGTTAACATGTTCAGAGTAAAATCAGAAAAGGAAAAACAAGGAAAAAAAAAAATTTTTTTTAAATTAGACAAGCTATCACTAACAATACTTAAAAAATGATCAATACCCTAAGAACAGAGCTAAATTCATTTTTAATAATAATAATAAAATGTATTAGTCTAAATTACCAATAACTTGTCTTAAATGTTTCCCTTTTTGTGTGTATATATATATATATATATAAGAAAACCAGTTATTGGTAATTTGAACTAATACATTTTGTTATCAAAAATAAATTTAGCTCTGTCCTAAGGGTATTTTTTTTAGTATTGTTTGGGACTTATATATATATATATATATAAGAAAAGTAAAAAAAAAATTCAAAGATTATTGTTAATCTAAACTAAATTATATATATATATATATATATATATATATATATATATATATATATATATATATATATATATATGGAAGAAATGGAAATGAATCCAACAGTATCTGTAAAAATAATAAATGTGAAAAATAAAATGTGCATCTTTCCAACTTTTATTTTTCACATTTATACACACACACATATATATATATATATATATATATTATATATATATAAAATTTATGGTTTCAAATATCTTATTTTTATATTAAAACGTTATTTTTTTTAAATCAGGAGCTGGTAATATTTTTTTTCATAAAAAACAATAATTGTTATTTCCTTCAAAAAAGGCATAAACAATGATCTCTGTATGTTTTTCATTTCTTTACAGATAATAAAAGAATTTTAACAAAAAACAGAATTTCAACAAGAAAAACTCGGCATATAAATATTAAAGGTTCAGATTTTTGTCATTGAAATTTAATGGCCAAATCAAAACATTTTCAAGAGATAAATTCAAATTAAATTTGGAGAAAAATTTATTTGAAAAATATTAAATAATTATTATTTTTAGGACTGTTGTCCTCATCTTTATTGTGGTATGTATAAATACATGTTGGCCACTGTATCCTCCGGCCTTCCTCCAGTGTTCCCTGTGTATCCAAGTATAGTAATCCAACCTGGGAAATTATTTTTAATAGTTTGACAGTTGATCAAACTATTAAAAATAATTTCCCAGGATCATTTCTATACCTGGATACACAGGGAAGACCTGAGGAAGGTTAGAAGATACAGTGGCTGAAATGCTGTGTTTATACATACCACAATAAAGATGAGGACAACAGTCCGAAAAATCAAAATTATTCACATGAAGCCTCATCATAAAAATACAAATAAGAATATTAAAATTCAAAATGATAGGTAAAACTTTTTTGTTTTTTTTATGTTACCCTTTTAAATATAATAATCAGTAATTAACTACTTTAATATTTTTTCTAAGTTTAATAAACCAATGGAAGAATTCACAATTTATAAATATTCAATTCTGAAAAAATGAATTACCCATTTTAGTCCAGGTTAAAAATCCAGTAAGGGTAACCCAAAACCAAACATATTTAGACCTTATTTTCCCAATGTATGAGAAGTTGGGGAATAAGAAAAGTTTTGGGAAATCCCTCAAAGTCTGGTCCATTTACCCAAACTTTTCTCGTTCCCCAATGATACCTGCATCAGAAAAAATAAGGTATAAATGTTCGGCTTTGGGTTACCCTTACCGTTCTTTTCACCTGGACTAATTGTTTTAAGTGTCTGAATTTTATAGTTAGAATTATTAATAAACATTTATTCTCTATTCATTTTTATTAACTTTGATTTCTTATGTAGAACAATTTATCATAATAAATAGAAAAATGTTCAAATGTTTCGTATATAAAATTAGTGAAAAAATTTAATACCCTTTTTTCTCTTAAACATTTATAAATTTACAAAGATCTTTTTTATTTTCATCATAAAAAAATTCAATTTTTCAAGGGGAGATAATTCTAAGTTTGCATAAAAGTTCCTGTACAAAAAAAATAGAATAAATAAATAGACACCACTATTTTGCACAAACCTTGGTCTGGTTTGTTGGATTTTACGGCATGTCAACCAATTGGGTTATTTTATGCCAAAGTCGTTTTGTTCTATTCATGCTTAAGGGGTACTCATTCTTTTTTAAACTCAATTTTTAACACATTTTTTAAGGTTCGTTTTTTTCTATTTAACCCACAGATGGAACAGGTGCTACCATTCTGGGTCAGAGTGGACCTGGGAGTAATGGCGATGAAGGGGTACTTCACACTCCCCAAAGCTCCAAATTAAAGTTTGAGTTTTGTTTAACAGCACATCAACCTCAGTGGATCATTTAATGCCAGAAAATGTTATTTTGGATTTCAGTCTTTAAAGTAGTGGTTCTATGGAGATATTCAATTATGTTGTTATATCTTGTTGAAAAGGTTGTTTTTTTGGGTTTTTTTTTTTAGAAAATTTAAAATGTTTTCAGGGTTTGTATTTTTAAGGATGTCCCTCAGGTTTCTTGCTTGATAGTAATTAGTGCAGATATGTTTAAGTCTGTTACAATTTAGAAGGATATGTTTGGTTATAAGTTGTACTCCAAATTAGCACTTCACCATTAGATGCAGTTTAACATCATACCCAGGATACAGCCCCATTGGTGGGATTTTAACCCTTTGTAGATGTGCAGTTAGTGTATTCTTCTGTCCCAGGTGAGAGAGAGGGATTTTTATAACAAAATGGAGTTTCAGGTCATACAGCAAAAATGATAAACAGATGCAAAACTGATAGAAAGAATCTCTTATGGCCAAAATGAATCTCTTCATAGAAATTCTATTTAAAATGCTTAGAAATCCTCCACTCAAAAAAGTGTGATTTGTATTTTAAAGCCAGCCTATTTGGATATCCCAAAAGGAAGGTATATCAAAGTTCTGAGTTTGATACTGGCCCTTCACCAACTCAGCACATGAGTAGTGCAGCTTGATCTGTGTGGTAAAGTGTGCCACTCTGCTTCAGATGCAAAAAACAAACTCCCTTGTCTAGCACTAGTGAAAAGGAGATAGACTCCCTTGCTGTCAAAGCTAATGGCAACAATAGGCCACTCGGTCGACTTTACAATGCTTGTAAAAGTAAGAACTTTACAACTAGCTAACAGAAAGACAACCAATTTTAATTTGTATCAATTTTTGTTTGTTTTGTAACGATAGACATTCATCTGATTCAAAGCATCAGCATTGCCTGGCATGTCTGATTGCTATGTCCTGGATCCAGGCTCAGTGTTAAGATTTTGTGTGTGCATTAGTTGTTTTTGTTGTGGCCAGGATGTTGGAAGGTGAGAATTGAAGCACCTGGATGGAGTATGACCACCTGATTTATGAATGTGGTATGCAGCGAAGGTCAGCAGAAATGATTCCAATTCTTCATAAGCAAGACATTTAGGAACTGTGGTTGAAGACTGCTGTAATATTGTTGCAGGTGGATAGACTTTGGGGTGGACTTTTAACATGTTGGGAAATCGATTACTTGAATCAGTGTTTTTTGTGGGTTTTTTTAATAATTCATGTTTATGTCAACAAACAAAGAATCTTGGTTGAAAAATATAAGGTCTATTTATTTGTGCCATATCTTTGTACAGTGATTGCTTTTAATATACATTAACTCCTTGAAGACAAAAACAAAAAACACAAACAAGATATTTTAATAATAAATAATTAATATGGATTTTCAATTGAGGAGATTGATTAACAAAACAGTTAAGTGTTTTAATCTAATTTGAAAAATTAAATTAATCATTTTAATTAATTAATTGATAATTGAAATTAACAAAACAAAAAATAGATTTTACTTTCAGTTTAAATCCAATTTACGAGAAGATAGAAGAAAAATTGACTAATGAGGAGACTTTGAAGACAAGAATCTAGGACTAATAAATTAAAAAACAAAATAACTCGAGCACCTAAAAGACAATTTATAAATTAAGAATTACAGATCAATCCATGGAGAGATTAATTCATGCTTATAACAATAAGAAAACTAAACACCACCAACAGCAATAACGATCATCTATAATGAGATGGTAATAAGGAGTCTAAGCGATTGCAACAGTAAAGAAAATAAATACTTAATAAAATTAATTTAGAAAAGAAAAAAAAAAAGCTTTTTTTTTATATGCATTAATGATTTAATAGTTTTTAATTTTCTTTTTTTTTGTTCTAATTGTTGCGGAACATTCCAATAATCTTAATCTATAACTTTTTATTACATACAAAAATTTCTGCATACCCAACAGGTTTAAAATAATTAGAAAAAAAAAAAGAAGTTTATATACTTATGTAGTTTGTATTTTACCCAACTCCTCTTCAGGATGTAACATTAAAATCAATCCTATGAATAATTTTATATAGAAACCAATTAAAATATAATTAGTGTAATCTGTTTTATATGCGTTCTTATCTAATTTTGTTAGTCTTTCTAATTTGATATATTTCATTAGATTAAAACTTAAATATTTACACCCTGCGGAGGGCATATTCTTGCTAGTTCTTATAATTATGTCAAAATGAGTTAATTGCAACCAGTGTATTGATAAAATAGTAAATCAGTTATTAAATCTATACAGTTGTGTTACTAAACACAATTGCATTGCATCACGGAGACTAATAATGAATTGAACAAGTCAGGCATTACCCCCCCCCTCCTCTCCAGTTTTGAATTTGTATAAAAACAGAAAAGGAAATCTGCCAAAAACTGATTGTTAAAAAAAAATGAACTAAAAATGTACTGAAAGAAATGCCTAAACTATGTGCAATACAAAATCAAAATCAACAATTGAAAAATGATAAAATAAATTTAAAAATCAGGTATAAGCTGAAAAAGGTCTGTGTG
Source organism: Doryteuthis pealeii (assembly GCA_023376005.1). Lineage (NCBI taxonomy): Eukaryota > Metazoa > Mollusca > Cephalopoda > Myopsida > Loliginidae > Doryteuthis > Doryteuthis pealeii. The sequence continues at coordinate 14,951,959 of CM042161.1, read as the reverse complement.
TGTGTGTGTGTGTGTGTGTGTGTGTCCGTCTTTAGCTTAGTCTAGCCATAGCCTACTTGTAAATGCAGACCCACTTGTCACTTAAGCAGGTAAGAAATAAATAGGTTTTTGAATGTTGATTTTCACCTCTGGCAGATACGCCCTTGTTGCAACACGATCTTCCTACCAGCCATTTGTGCTTTAAGCTAGACCAAGGCCCACTATTATATACAGCCACACATCACATAAACAAGCAGATTTCTAATAGGCTGATTTGTTTTATAATCAATTTATGTCTGTTTTGTCTGAAAAATGTTAAAACTACAAAAATATACAAACTGGCTGGGGGTTTTTTTTCTTCAGAAATGTGAAAAAATTTTTTTAAATATTGTAAACAAACAAAAAATTGTTATAAAAAATTATGCAGTAATACAAAACAAATACTAGTAAAAAAATTTTTTTTAAGCTCAAACTGCCATTTGGCTAGATGGAACCGTAAGAAGTTCTCCTTGAGAAATTCTGCTTCTCTGTATATCATCAATATCATTGCCTACAATGACCAGAGAATACATTTCTCATTGAAAACATTTAAGTTTTTTTTTTTTTTAACTAGTATTCATTTTCTATTACTGCATTTAATAACTATTTTTTTGTTTGTTTACAATCTTTTATTATTACATTTGTGAAAAAAAAGAAAACCAACCAGTTTGTGTATTTTTGTAGTTTTAACATTTTTTTTTATAGACAAAACAGACATAGATTGATTATAAAACAAATCAGCCTGTTAAAAATCTGCCTGTTTATATAGCTGTATATAATAGTAAGCCATGGTCTGACATAAAGCTAAACACAAACAGCAGGGAGAAAGATCGTGTTGCAATAAAGGTGTATCTGCCAGAGGTAAAAATCAACATTCAAAAACCAACTTTTCACCTGGTTTCCAATAGCAACCATTGGCAAGGGTGGGGAAATACATACAACTATCTCAGCTAAAAAATGTTTAGTCTTACACGAGAAGTACCCAGTGGAGATTGAACTCACTACACTAGTAATAATTGCCTGCTAACCATTGTCCCAATGTACATTATACTCTGTTAAAATTCATCAAAACAATAATGAAATTCATAACTGATTTTTCTTCTCCCAAGGTAATCCAATAAACTAACTTGGTGATAGCCAGCTTCTTGAAAGTGGCCAGACCCTTAAAAAAATTGAAGAATTTTCTTGCTGTTTAGCTGATACCAACAATAGGCCACTCTACAGACATTTTTTTTTTTACAATGTAAGTAAAGTAAAGTCGACGGGGCAGCCTAAAGTCGGTATCAGCAAGGGAGTCTCTCCCCTTTTCAATAGCGCTAGACCAAGGAGATTGTTTTGGCGTCTGAGGTGGTGCGCCACACCTACCATTAGCTCCTTACTTTACCGCACAGATCCCCATGCTACTCATATGCTGAGTTGGCGAGGACCGGTATCGAACTAGAATCTTGTGGTTTCTATCCGAACGCTCTACCGACTGAGCTAACCCGGCCCAATGTAAAAATGAGCAAAATGGAATGGAATTAAACGAGGGAGATCTATAATCACAGTAAGTAAAAAAGAGTCAATGAAAATGACCTTTAAAGAAGAACACTTTAAAAATTAGGTTGGAATATGATGTTAGTTGATTGTTTTATTACATATCAACCCTTCTTCGGTTATTTAATGCCAAATCAATCATTTTGATAAAGGACACAGGTTGGTTAGTATTATAGGTGATATAACCTATCTACATAATGGAATGATCCTATTACTACTATAAGTAGCAAAGACAATTGTAATTTGGGGTAAGCGACACGATTCAGTTCTAGACTGTATTGTCGAACGTAATTTCACCTTCCTTCTATAAATTCTACTTTCTCTGTTCAATACTAATTTACTAAATGGGTTAAATTCAATAAACCAAAATGCATCTTAAAAAAGGAAACCTTTTTAAAAAGATGCAATAGTGTTACATAATTGATGGGTAGCCTGTTAATTATGTACAGTAACATAGATTATAAAATAATGGTTAATGGAAAGATACAGGGATTGTGAGTGGCACTATGTAACCCTGAATTAAGCTACACTTCTAGTTTGTAAATGCAAACGTTGGAAGTTAGCTAGAGAAAAATCAGTTTTTGGCTAACCATTGAGCAAGACGGACCGCAATGACTGGTTCAGTTCAATTAGCTAAATTCTCACACGTGTTTGGGATCTGGGACCTTAAATAAAATATAGATAAGCTCAAAACAAAGAAAGTCTTGTGTTGTTACTAAGAACAAACAACAACACAAGACATCCCAGATTAAGAAACATGAACCAGATCAACCAGATAGCAGACGATCGACTGATAGACAGACCAGCCTAAGTTAAGATGAAAGAAATACAAGATAAGTATCTATGTAAAGATGACAAGTACACCTGTGCAGCCACAGGTATGCAGGCGTACTCTACAATACTGCACTAGATGTTAAGATGAGTATGCTATGCAACAATAGCCGACAAGACACATTAACTAGTTTAATATACAATAGGCAAATCATGGAAATATCAGGCTTCATAGAAAAGAAAAATTATATTTAAAAATTAATGGGTAATTCTATATGAAATCATCCAGAAAAAAGTAAAATTGTCACCCACCCCCTTCAATTTTTCTTAATTTTTTTCCAGGTGTAGATTATGTTAAAGTTAGATAATCCCCAAAATTTGAGCTTCCAGTTCCAAGAATTGGTGAAGTTATATAAATTTTTAGCTTTCCAAATTTGGTGGGTTTGTGAAGAATGTTCAGTATATGTGAAATAATAGAAAAAAGTCTTTGTCATGTCATGTCACATTGGGATATTGATCTTGTTATGAAAAAATCAGAAATCATCAATAACTTAAAATTGGTCGACTTTTTTTTTTAGCATTTTTGGATTTCTTGGGTAAAAATGCTTTTATAAACCAATTTGTAGGAGTAGGGAAGCTCTAAAACTCATTTTACAGACAAAAATAGATTAGAAAAAGTTGCCATTTTTCACGAAACCCCAAAATTTGGAGAGCTAAAAACTGACTTAACTCCACCAATTTTGGAATTGGAAGCTCAAATTTGGGGATTGTCTAACTTTAACATAATCCACACACACCTGGACAGAAAAAAAAAAATAAAAATTCAAGGGGGTGGGTGACATGGCCTGGATGATTTGACATGGAATTACCCCAATACCTTCTATGAATATTCATTAATCTTTTTTTTTAACTTTTAGTTAAAAGAATTAAACCTATCTAATGACTATTTAAATATGAGATGTTAACCAATAAAAAGGTCGTTGAAGTGTAATTTAAAAAAAAGATATTTTTTGATTAGTATTAGGTAATTTGTTTTTGAATGTAAAAATTTGACAGTTACTTTTATCTACGCATTACAAGTGCACTAAATGTTTAAACTAACGCATTTCACTAATCAACTAAAAGACATTTACGTGGTATCTAAAATCTTGCATGCAAATATTACAAAATGAATTACTTACATTGGTTTTTTCTTGAATTTATTGGCCCTTGGAGAGAGAACAACAACAGGATCATCGTCGTCTTCCTCCTCATCTTCATCACTACTCAGATGTTTCTTAGCACGCTGATAAGATACAGTCTGCACCTTTTTAGAAGGTATAGGATCTGAAAAGGAAGAAAGATAAATAAATTATCAATAGTTAACAAACAGATAGATTTACTTTTAGATTTACACAATGGATTAGTTACAGAAAAGTTTGAGTGGTGGTGTGTGTGTTGGAATGGAAAAATTTAAATGATGATGTCAGTATAGACGCGTGGCATGGTTTTAATTGAACGAGGAATGATACGAGGCGAAGGGGAGAAAGGAGAATGAGAGTTTTGAGATTAAGCCAGGCCGTCAAAGAGTTCAGACGTGCTGAGGCTGGTCTCCCTGTGTGGCAAATAAGAATCATGGGCTAGATAAAATAAAAAACTTGATCAAGTAACAAAAAAGGTCTTGTTAATTCCTTTAATTTAAACAAGCAAAGCCCAATAGAAGCCCTTAGAAGAACTCAACTCCTTAGAAGAAGAAGCAGCTAGAAGAACTCAACTAGACAGAAACATGGCAACTGGAAGAGTAAAGACGTTAACAAGTGATAAAGTAAGGCCAACTCCTAATCAAGTAAGTCTCTAATCTGTCTCTTTCTAATATCTCTCTCTATCACTCTCAAGAACTCTCTCTCACACACCAATTGTGTACATGATGTCAATGTGGGTATGTAATAGTGCCACATCTTGTAGACTCGTGAATAATTTTTCTGTCCTTAGCCAGCAATCTTAAAATTCTTAATACATTAAACTTTCTGTTTCTGTGACAACATTCCCCCTGGATTGGTTGAGCCGGCTCCATTCAACAAATTCATATCCCAAATGAAAACCGACCATTGGCTGATCCAATTGATGATATGAGTGTCAGCCATTTACGGTTCCATCAACGAACTCCATAAAGGCCTGGACCCAGGATCAGCTCGGCATCTTGCTCGACCGTTTTGAGCAGGTTTACAGTGAACCCCCTTGGCATTTCTTCCAGCCCTGAGGTGGTACTGGGTTGATAGATTCATGGATAATGTCATTGGGTTGTTGACAAAGAACATGACCGAGCCAGTGAAGACGCCTGCTGGAGGGGGAGATTCTGCATCTTGGCCAAACAATGGTGTTAGAGATGAATTGCTGCCATTAAACATGGAAAAATGCGGCAAAGGCGATAATGGTCAAACACCCAAAATTTCACAGCTGTACAGGAGGATGGTGCAAAAAAGAACTTGGTAGATACGCAATGAAATCACTACATAACAATTCTTTTTTAACTTGATTATACAAATGTAAGTAAAAATGGCATTCCTTACCAACTCAACCTCCGCATTTTTTTTATTAAACTTGGACCTTCTCCATCAGATAAGAGGAAATACATAAAAAGGATCCAATATGAGGATCTAACTGTATCAGTATGGATATGGTAATCCACAGTGTACCAACAAAGTCTGGTGGTATTGTGAGATACTGCTGCATTCATTTTTATTTTCAGTGTGTCTGGATCAACGCAAGTTTTTTTTTTCTTTTTTTTTAACCAAGGGATTTTAATAGGGCATCTTGCGAGGATCTAACTAGTGATTCAACAATAATGGATCAGCGAGACTACCTTTTTTTAACCCCCCCTCAGCCTCTACCCAAAAAATGCTGGGTAGCCACTTCTAGTAGATAAAAGAAAACCATTACATGATAATAATAAGCTATTAGGGCAGTCAATAAATAAATAGATGAATAAAGAAAAAGAGGAAACTGGACAATTTCCACCTCAGATACCTATGCCACATTCTACGCATACGCTGGCAGGCCAAAGTGCCCAACACAGACGTGCTGGAACAAGCAAACATGAACAGCATGTCCACCATTATCTGCGGAAGACGCCTGCATTGGCTTGGTCATGTCACAAGGATGGACAAAGCCGCATCCCAAAAACCTACTGTATGGTGAATTAACAGAGGGCACCCGGCCGGTAGGGAGACCACGCCTGCACTTCAAAGAGGTCTGCAAGTGGGACAGGAAGACATGCCACATTGACACCAACACATGGGAGGCTTGTATGACCTTCCAAAAGGAAGGAGAGACAACAGCAACTCCAGCAAGCATCACTGTTTGTTTGCAGTCACTGCACCAGAGATTGCCATTCAAAAATTGGTCTGTTCAGCCAGTCACACAGACGTGCAGATAAAAGGAAAAAAAAAGTGGACACTATGTCATTGTCTTTAGTATACGGAAGGATAACAACAATAGAATAAATAAATGAATAAAGAGAACCATTACATGATAAGTTATTAGGGCAGTCAATAGAATAAATCTATACATATATAAAGGGCAGTTGTGTATATGTGTATGTCCAGAGGAAACTATAAAATAAAACAATTAACACAAAGTAAATATATATACACATTAAATATCACCAGGGCTTGGTTTTTGAGCAAAATAATGAAGGTTTGATATCTGTTTGTGAAGATAAATAAAAAATAAAATTTTTAATGATAGCAGCATAGAATTTCTTTTGCATTTAATATTCTAAATAGTAGACATTAATTTTTTATTTTCAGAGTCGCTGGATCAACGCAAGATCTTCTTTTTACATAAGGATTTTAATGGGGCATACTGCGAGACTAAATTTTTTGCTGCCCCTATCCCGGCGATGCCGGGTAGCCGCTTCTAGTAGATGAATAAAGAAAAAGATGAAAAGATTACAAATGAAATCTAGAGTCTTTAGGAAATTGCCACTTACCAGCACTGTCCATATGTTCATGCAAAATAGATAAATCCAATGGAGGCACCATGGGTTTTCGGTTGTTATTGGGTGAATAACTTGGTGAATGTTTGTCATCTCGATCACATCGCTCACTATTCTCATCATCTCTACTATGACTACCAACAGGGTACATATCAAGGAAGCTAATTCGAGATTTAGTGTGTTTTGGGAGGCTCTCAGAATTTTCATCTTCTTCACAGGATGAGGATGAAGTGCTAGAAATCTCAGCAGAGTTAGCTGATACCATCTCCACAATGTGTGGATGTTTGAACTGCGAGGAACTGCTACTGTTGTCTGGAGCAGAGGTATGGCCACGAATGCTACCACGGGTGTCAGGGGCAGTTGTCAGGGATTTGCTGCAGTCGAGTTTCAGATGGGGTTTGTTTTGGTTCTGAGAACGGATGTTGTACGAGCCACCAGTCGTTGGGGATTTATGAATCTGGAAATAAAATTTCTTACATTAGAACAAGATATATATTTGCCGATTCAAATTTCGTAGAGAACAAAATTATTTTTAGGATTTTCACATCTTTTCGAAGTTTGCACAAAACAGGATTTTAAAGATGTAACCGAACAAAGGTTGGAAATGAATGGAATTTTTATAACTTTAACAAAATACAATACTTGCCAGCAGTATGAAGAAAGGTAAACCAGTTAGTGGTATAAGACTACTCGGTCAGCATAATACTCCCATACTTATAAGGATTGGGACATATCCATTAACGTTCATAGATAGGGTACAGTGATGCGGATAGCTTTTAATTTAGTGCATTTTGATTTGAATAAGTTTCTAGAAAATTTGATGGAATCTTTATAACATTAACAAAATACAATACTTGCCAGCAGTGTGAAGTAAGTCTTATACCACTGCTAGTGGTATAAGACTACTCAGTCAGCATAATACTCCCGTATTTATGAAGATTGGGACATACCCATTAATGTTAGGTTGGGTATATAACAAAAAATATCATGCTCTCCCATAGTATAGAAGAATAATGACAGTTTTAGGGTTCTCAAAAATGTTTGTAAGTCAGTTATTTAATGAACGCAAGATGTTTAGTGATTATTTCATTTAGCAAGCAATTTGATTACAAGAGACTTTTTAGTTGTTGGTTGGTTGAGTTTTACAGCATGTCAACCCTTGTTGGGTAATTTTATGCTGAAGACGTTTTGTTTTATTCATTTTTCATGGTTACACAATTTGTTTTAAACACATTTTTTAACCCATAGATGGGGACCCTAACAGGTACTACCACTTCGGGTCAGAGTGGACCAGAGAGCAATGGTGATGAAGGGGTGCTTCACATTCCCCAAACCTCCAAAACTGGAACCTCACCATCAGATAGAGTTTAATGTACCCAGGAGATGAAGACCCTCAGCCACCGCCTTCTAGCACATATAATAAAAGGGTTTGGGGTTTGCCATAAGGGCAATAGTTGCAATAATCATATAGGTGCTCGTGACTTTATCAGAGAGGGTCTCTCCGAATGCCCGTCTAGCTAAATAAGGGTATAAGTGGAGTGTTGCATGTCATGGACTGCTTAGCCACTAGGGATATTATAACTAATAAACATGGGTAATTTTCACCTTTAGTTGTCAAAATTCCTAGCAAATAAGGCAATTAGGCCCCTTGACTTTCGCTAAGCCATTTGAAGTCTCCGTGCGAAATAAACAAATCTTAGAAACTTTTTTGAAAAATACAATGCACACTTTAACACAAAAATATCATAAAATGTGTTCTTAATAACAATTAAGTTCATTTAGATAATGCGCACGCACAATTTTATGCTAGGAATTTAGTAAAGGTGAAACCAAAGCGTCATACCTATCAGCTCCCCACTTTACCACAACACCAGATTACCCAAGCTGAGCTACTCATGTGCCGAGTTGGCAAAACTGGTATCAAACTCAGAACCTTAAGATTCCTAGGTTGGTGCTCTACTGACTGAGCTAAACCAGCACCTTTACAACAATAATAATGGGGTTACTTCCTATAAGTCTAACATAAACAAAGGGGAACCACTCTTGACTGATAAATTATTTATTCATTTATTGATCTACTCGGAAAAAAAGATGAGTTAGGGTTAGTTTAATGGGAAAATAAATAAATAATTTATCAGTCAAGAGTGGTTCCCCTTTGTTTATGTTGAAGTTATAGGAAATTACCAATAAAGGAAAAATAATCACTGTGTGTGTCTAAGCTATTGAAGTTTTATTAAATAATAAATTAAGATTTATTCTGTGTATTAATGATTTTGAATTAAAATTAAAATACTCATTGATAAACTTATGCAACTGCTGAGGGAATTGTGGCGTAAACAATGAGGTAGTTTCAATTACAGACTGACACTGATTCTCCATTATAATAAGATTTGTAGAGAAGGGGAGAATCCAACTTCCAAATTTAAATCCCCTAAGAGAATTTAAGACTATAAAAGATAAGAGAGGTTGAAATCGACTTCATTATACGTACATGATGTTCACTGCTTTGTGGATGTTTGTTGCTGCCAGTTTGTTGTAATGAGTTGTTATCCAAAACACTGGAGTCAAGTTTGTGGCAAATTCCATCAGAATCTGTATCAGCCCAACTAGAAGCACAACAAAAAAAAAAGGAAGAAGAAGAAGAAAATATCGCATAAGTTATGTATGGACTTAAGTGGGCAAGTTTCTGTAGGTGGACATAAAACAAGCAAATGAAAAACATTTACAAGTTTTTATAGGCGTAACAGCTTCAGAGAAAAGTGGAAGAAAGAAAAAAAAAAAAAAAAAAAAAAAATAATATATATATATATATATATAGAAAGGAAGGAAAAACTCAACACACTAATTCCATAATAAATTTATTTCAACAAAATTGGGGCCTATATAAATCTAAGTCGATTTAATATAGCTCCCAAAATCAATCTCATCAGATGGAAAATCAGGTTATTTGAATTGCATAACTGAAAAATTTTACTTCTTAAAAAAAAAAAAAAATTAAATAAATTTTTAAAAAAATTTTTACATTGTAAGACTGTCACCATGGTGACAGGAAGTCAAATGAGAAAAAAAGGATACTTTTCAAGGTCTGGTTTCTTAGGGGGATGGTAGTCAGACAAAATTAAACTATGAATTAAACTATTGAATGAATCTGAACAAGTATAGAGTAAGAAGAAAACAAAGAATTATATAAAAATAATAAAATATAAATAAAGAAAGAAATATATATATATATATATATATATATATATATACATACATACACACACACTTTTTTGACACATCTTGTATAAAAAAAGAATGTATATAATATATTATAAATAAATAATATATATATATATATATATATATATGCATATGCATTATATATATATATCATATATATCATAAAATAAGGAAGTGCGTGGTGTAATGGTTAAAGTCATGGGAAATGGACTTGTCGCCCCCGAGTTCAAATCCTGGACGTGGTAATTGCATTTCACTTAGCACTAATACCATTGGGAAAGGTATGAATCCTACTCTCCCTCCAGCTATGGGTAAATAGTAGGGCAGACTGGACTCTTTAACCTTGGTTAGGTAACCGGTCTAGGAGAGGGAAAACACTTAATTCAAACCTGTTAAACTCCGCTTAAGAAATTGACCTTGTGTCGCATCCTGCTCATGCAGAGGGGTTGGTAAATTTATATATATATATATATATATATATATATATATATATAACTTTTGACTCATCCTAGTATTAACAACTGTTTTTAAACCAAATTAATTACTGCATCACATTTTAGATTTATGCAGAAGTGAGTAAAGTTTCATAGTCAGATCATCGGTGACTAAACCGGTATCCCCACAGATTTTGTCTGGTGCGGAGAGAGGAGGGGTTGACATCCTGCAGAATGAAAAACAAAACCTGTAAAAGGGAGGAGGAGGAAGTTCTTTGCTCAACAGCCATCTAGCACATTATTTCTAAAATCCAACCTTTCTTCATCGTGACAGGGGCGTGTAAACTTGGTAGTGTCAGAGCCATGCCTTCAGGAACTCAACTTCCTGGTAGGGTCATCCAAGATGGACAGGTCTGGCACACAGTGGTATTAGGGCCACAACCCAACCAAACAGGTTCTGGTAAAAAAATCCAAAGGGCGCTTCCATCATCATCTGGAATCAACAGCTTTGGGCTTACTTGTCAACTTCATCTGGGCACCAAACAAGGGTATCTCTTTCTCCTAACTGGGATATGCATGTGGGGTCTGGTGACCGCTTTTGAATTTCCCATTCTTTTGTTAGGATTTTCAGGATTGAACCGGCTCAACCGACCCAGGGTGAATGGTGTCACAGAAAAAGAAAAAGACTAAAGTTATCTATTCCTTCATTCATATTAAAAAAGTAAAAGTAAAGTCGACAGGGCGGCCTAAAGTCGGTACCAGCCAATCAGCGAGGGAGTCTATCCCCTTTTCAATAGTGCTAGACCAAGGAGATTGTTTTTTAGCATCTGAGGTGGAGCACCACACCTACCATCAGCTCCTTACTTTACTGCACAGATCCCTGTGCTACTCATACGCTGAGTTGGCAGGGACCGGTATTGAACTAGAAACCTTGTGGTTTCTAGCAGAACGCTCTACCGACTGAGCTATCCTATAAGTCTAACATAAACAAAGGGGAACCACTCTTGACTGATAAATTATTTATTTAATTATTGATCTACTAGGAAAAAAGAAGACAGGTTTAGGGTTAGGGTTTAGGGTTAGTTTACTGGGAAAATAAATAATTTATCAGTCAAGAGTGGTTCCCCTATGATCATGTTAGACTTATAGGAAATAGCCTTAGTTTTTTTAAAAAAAGAAAAAAAGTCCAACTTACCACTCAATTGTTCCATGTCGGGGAACATGATGAGTATCAATATTCTTCATTTGATTCACCACACTTGAATGTTGCAGGGGTCGTCTACTTTTTGGACTTGCAACTTCTTCACTCTGTAAGAAATATTTTGAAAGTTCACATTGCGTCACCAACGCAATACATAACACAGTCATTATTATTAACAGCATAATTGAAAATACATTATATTAATTGCACAAAACATACATAACTAAGAATACCAAACACAAATACTGGGAAATTCTTAAAGTTTCTTTTTTATGTCAGAGTTGGTGGCGCTCAATGGGTAATGGTTATTTGCCATAGGAAATGGACACAGCTTGAATTGCTGTGATTGGTTGAATCATTGGATGAAAACATTGATTTTATAATCACTTAACAGCATAAACAATCATTTTACCAAGTCTCAATAAAATTTCATAACTACAGAAAATCAGCAAAAAAATTATTATAATAGAGATTATGTAACTGTCTGTCTGTAACCGATACTATGTCACCACCAGTATCACAATTTCCTTAGTTATAATATAACCTATCAAATATCGGACATATTCTGCCAAAATAATAATTCAATGCCTGAAGAAGACAACAGATCAGAAACACATGTCGCATATGTAAGATAAAAAGAATTTAAAATTTTTTTCTGAGAACATAATACATTTTGTGGACCTTCTTTTTTATAAAATATTAAATTTTCTCCCATTGGAACCAGAACAACATTTTATAATATATATATATATATATATATATATATATATATATATATATATGTATGTATGTATATGTATTTTAACTATTGATCCATTACTCATTTTTTAGTACAATCCCACTTCTTTTAGGAAGTGTAAAATCCTGGATGGTTTTATTTTTGTTAAAAGTTTTTTAAAGTTCTTTGCTTGGTAGTATTTTGTTTGCACTAGATCAAAGTCTACACACTCTAGCAGTATATGTTTCACTATAAATCTCTCTTGGTATGTAGTGCATATTGGGGATTCTGTGCCTTCTAGTAAATGATGATGGGTGATGTAGGTGTGGCCTATGTGAAGGCAGGTCAGCACATCCTGTTCTCTTCTATTTAATGTTGTATTTTAAGTTCCATTCTCCATTCTCCGTAAAAAGAAAAGAAAATGTTTTAGATTTTCTAACCTGAATGCCAATGCTTGATCCACTCATTTCATTTGATGTCCGAGTTGATTTTGTCTTTTGTTTTTTGTTATCAATCACAGATTTTCCCAAATCTGAAGAATGCTCAGGGCTTCTGAAATTAAAAAACAGAGAAAACACAATAGAGAATTTCTTCTGGATTCATCAAATAAAAATATTTTGGAAAGTTATAAAAAAAATAAAAAAATAAAAAATTTTAAAAAATTGTAAATATGTTCAGTTAAACATTTTAAGGAACAGGTTGGTAGGGCTTTATGGCATGTCAACCCTTGTTGGGACATTTCATTCTGAAGACATTTTTGTTTTATTTATGATGGGTACAAAATTTATTTTTAAACTCAATTATTCTTTGAACACATTTTTTTATATTTAACCTCAAAATTGTTTTTTTGTTTTATGGCATATCAACCATGGTGGGTTATTTAATACCCACAAAGTTTTGAAAGATTTGTAGCGATTGTTTAGAAAATTTATTTAAACTATAGATGATACCCTAACTGGTACTACCACTCCGTGTCACAGTGGACCAGGGAGCAATGGTGATGAAGGGGTGCTCCACATTCCCCAAACCTCCAAAACTGGAACCTCAACATCAGATAGAGTTTAATGTCATTCCCAGGACATGTAGACCCTCAGCCACCACCTTCTAGCACCCATATGATGGAAAGGGTCAGTGGCTTGCCATAAGGGCAATAGGGTTGGAAAAATCATATAGGTGCTAGGGCTTGACGTGACCAGCCAATTGATCGGAGGGGGACTCTCCAACCGCCCGTCTAGCCCAAGATAGGGCCAAAGTGGAGTATTGCAAGTCATGAACTGCTCAGCCACCTGGGTTCTATCCTTAAGCATCACGGGTCGCCACCCACGGCCAACAGGTGGCCCCATTGGGGGAGTCTTACCCCTCTGCAGAGGTGCATTCTAACGCCCCAGTCGACAGGGCAGGGAACAGGTTGGTTGGGTTTTATGGCATGTCAACCCTTGTTGGGTCATTTCATTCCGAAGACATTTTTGTTTTGTTTATGATGGATACACAATTTATTTTTAAACTAAATTATTCTTTGAACACTTTTTTTATATTTAACCCTGAAATTGTTTTTTTTTTTGTTTTATGGCATATCAACCATGGTGGGTTATTTAATACCTGCAAAGATTTGAAAGATTTGTAGCGATTGTTTAGAAAATTTCTTTAAACTCAAATTTTTTTGTAAACAAATTTTCTATTTAAACTATAGATGATACCCTAACAGGTACTACCACTCCGGGTCAGATTAGACCAGGGAGCAATGGTGATGAAGGGTTACCCCACATTCCCCAGAGCTCCAGAATTTGAACTTCATCATCAGATAGAGTTTAACGTCATACCCAGGACACTAAGACTCTCAGCCATTGCCTTCTAGCACATATATGAGAAATAGGGTTTTGGCTTGCCATAAGGGCAATAGGGTTGGGACAATCATAATATTTCCAACATAAACAAAGGGGGAACCACTCTTGACTGATGAATTATTTATTTTCCCATTAAACTAACCCTAACCCCATCTTCTTTTTTCCTAGTAGATCAATAAATAAATAATTTATAAGAGTGGTTCTCCTTTTGTTTATGTTGGACTTATAGGAAATAACCAAAAACTTATATGCATTTGTATATATAATTTTAAGAAATGTACTTACTTCCTCTCAGACTTTTTGGTATCTTGAATTTTGCCGCTACCAGTCAAACACAACAAGCCTGTGGAAAAGAAAGAAAAATAGTTAAATAAATGAAAATAGTTTTTAAGAAGACAAACAAGTTTTACAATAGGGTAACATTTTTATTTAACTCAACATCCTTTCCAAATATAATTATAACTTATTTGTCTAAATTTTTGAAATGAGGTTTGATGTGTATAATTTTGATTTTTGGGGCTGTTGTCCTCATCAGTATTGGTACAAGGGGAAACAGCAAAGTCGGGTATGGCTGACCATATAAGGAAAGAAAAGAGAAACCATCTACCCTTGTGGGATAAAGTTAAAGTAATAGATAGGGAAGGACACTGGAAAGAATATGTCTCAAAAAAGCAACGTATATGTTGGGCTGCAGTGACCTCTTGAATAGACCAAGTATCGAGATGAACACATTATGTATAGAGAGAAAAAGCTTATATCCGTATTTTGGACAGTTTTAATTTTGAAAATAAAGACATGATTGGTACATGAAATTGAACGCTAGCCATAATACGATTATGAACCTTTTCTCTATATAAATGGAATGGAATAAAAAACATGAAGCAGAGAAACCATAATTAGGCTTTATTCAGCTTATGGTTAGTTAGTATAAAGAGGACTTATCTATGAGCATGAACAGTTCATTTTAGTATTATCTGCGTTATTCGGACTATTGTCCTCATCTTCATTGTTATCTGCACAACGTTTCGGCTGATATGCCCTACGGCCTTCATCAGGTATTTCTTGTCGGACTCCCTTGCTCATTGGCTGATACTGACTTTAGGCCACCCCGACGACTAATATATATATTATATATATATATATATATATGTATATATATATATAAATATGGAATAAATCCAACAATATGTAGAAATAGAAAAAAAGTATTTAAAAAAAAAAAAAAAAAGATGAATTTATTCTTGACGTTTAACCATTTCAGTTTATATTAAACCATCATCAGGGCAATATAATAAGGAAAAATTGTTGTCTATCCCCTTTTCACTAGCACTAGACCAAGGAGATTGTGCACCTGAGGTGGAGCGCCACACCTACTATCAGCTTCTTACTTTACCACACAGATCACAGTTGGCGAGGGCCGGTATCGAACTAGGAACGTTGTGGTTTCTAGTCAAACGCTCTACCGACTGAGCTAACCCGGCCCTATATATATATATATATATATATATATATATATATATATATTTAAAATTTTGTGTTTTTGCTATAGGTAGGTCAATAGCTTCATTTAATGAAGTGCAGGAAGATTTGGAAAATTTCCAGAAAATCAAATGAAAACTTTTTAAAAACAAACCAATACAGGATGTGACACACACACACATTTCACATAGAACTAATACTCATGAGAAAGGTATGAATCCAACTATTATCCCTCTGGCTTTAACCTTGGTATGACAACCAATTTAGTAAAATGAAAACTGAATTCAAACCAGTTGAACTCCGCTTTGAAACTGACCTGTGCTGCATCCTGCTTGTGGCAGAGGGGTTGGGTAAATATAGACACCAATAACTCTCCACCCACAGAAACTTATAGAACCTATATAAAGTCCGCACCTTTAAAATTAATTGCCAATTATATACATCAATTTATAATATTTCATATAAAATGCAGAAATATTGCAAACATTTTGTGTGGTTTCTGTTTTTAGGTCAATAGCTTCATTGAATGAAGTGCAGGATGATTGGGAAAATTTGCTCAAAATCTAATGAAAACATTTTTTGAAACATGAACCAATACAGGGTGTGACACGCACACACGCATTTCACATAGCACTAATACTCATGGGAAAGGTATGAATCCAACTATTACCCCTCTAGGAAGATTTGGAAAATTTGCTAAAAATCTAATGAAAACATTTTTTGAAACATGAACAAATACAGGGCATAATGATATAGGATTATAATAATAATAATCTATATATTAATACTCATGTTCCTTAAAAGTACAACTGTTATCTTTCAAAACCCTCTGGTTAAAAATGAGACAGTGCAAAAATCATCGAAGATGAAATACAAAAATGTAAATCCTGATTATCTGGTGTTGCTTATCTGCCAAATTTTTATTTCTTATGAGTGTCGTTACACCATTCTGTTTTTATTAGAAAGAGAAGAAAAAGGACATGCTACACAAAAATATAATAAGAAAGAAAGATAGAAAGAGGGAGTAAGTGCATGGAAGTGATAACGCTAATCGGTTTCAATCGAATATACTGAAAAGATGAAAAAGAAGGAAAAGATGAAAAAGAAGGAAAAGATGAAAAAGAAGGAAAAGATGAAAAAGAAGGAAATGATGAAAAAGAAGGAATGATGAAAAAGATGAAAAGGAGGAAAAGATGAAAAAGATGAAAAAAAAAAAAGAGTGAGAAAGAGTTAAATCAAGATTATTATACTTTTTACATATTGAACTATTTGCAACAGCTCTTAAGTAACATACCAAACATAATAATTAAATTATCATACTGTGGTATATATACAGATCCTGCTAGTCATAGATTGAAAAGAAAGAAACTTGTTAAAAACCACATAGATCAGATTATTGTGGTTGGGATAAAAGATAACAGTAAATATGCAGTCAAACAAAAATAATTTGATATCCAACTATTCTTCTTTCAGCAATGGGTAAATAGTAGGGCAGACTAGTCTCTTTAACCTTAGTATGGCAATTAGTCTAGAAGGAAAACTCTAAATGGCCACCTTTTATAGGAATGTGACTGGGAACCACCCTTGGATACCAATCCCCTCAAGAAACACAACACATGTGCAACTGGCTTAACCCATATTGGGTGAATGATCTCACACACACTTTTCAATACTTTGCTGTCTAATTTTAAACTGAGCAAAGCGTTACTCAATAGTTTAAGAGAAAATTAGTTAATTCTAATTTTGGTTTTAGAAATGATTGAACTATACTCACTGTTTTATCGTTCAGTTTCCTAATGTGAAATGATTCAAGATTCATACAAAAAAGACAGTGGGAATTTGTTGATACGAAATAAAACAATTTAAAGAAAAAGAATAGGCAAAATCAAGAAGAATGATAATTTTATTGTGGAGGAAGATACGTATATCTCCTCGACACCACAGCTGATATGTTTTCATCAAAAGTCGGATTAGATAACAGTAACCAATGGTCAAGATAATGGAAATTACTAAAATTCAAGGTCAGTTTGTATCACAGTTTTGTAAACACATAACAGTCATTATTACCTCATAAAAATTCTTTTATTTTAAACACCAGTGTATTTTATAAAACTTATCAAAAAATGTTAGATACTTGGTTTGGTTTGGTTGGTTGGGTTTTACGGCATGTCAACCCCTTGGGTTATTTTATGCCGAACACTTCTATTGGTAAAAAAAAAAAAAGGTTAAATGCTAACAAAGTTTTTAAATAATTTCATTTTTAATGGATAATAAAATTTTGTTTATAAACTCATGTTTTCTATTTAACCCATAGATGGGACCCTAACAGGTACTACCACTCCGAGTCAGAGTGGACCAGGGAGCAATGGTGATGAAGGGGTGCTCCACATTCCCCAAACCTCAAAAACTGGAACCTCACCATCAGATAGAGTTTAACGTCATTCCCAGGACATGTAGGCCCTCAGCCACCGCCTTCTAGCACTCATATGATAAAAAGGGGTTGGGGCTTGCCATAAGGGCAATAGGGTTGGGACAATCATATAGGTGCTAGGGCTTGATGTAACCAGCCGATTGATCGGAGGGGGCCTCTCCGACCACCTGTCTAGTCCAAGATAGGGCCAAAGTGGAGTATTGCATGTCATGAACTGCTCATCCACCTGGGTTCTATCCTTAAGCATCACGGGTCACCATCCACGGCCAACAGGTGGCCCCATTGGGGGAGTCTTACCCCTTTGCAGAGATGCAGTCGATGCATTCTAACGCCCCAGCCGACAGGGCGGGTTAGATACTTGAAATAGTGCCCCCTGCACTATTTCAAGTATCTTCACATATGATTTAATAGTGAGATAGATTAGCACACCATTGTTAGTGAGGTTGATATTTACTGGGTGCCCCCATACTATTGGCCTTGTGCTAAGCTAAGTTTAATAAATAACTTTTAGGGCATCCTATCGGGGTGTAAAGGTTAATAAGCTAGTCTTGCAGATCCATTACTACTGAATAGCAAGTTTGATTCTTGCTGGATGCCTCATATTTGCTACCTTAAAGAGGCGCTCCGATATTAATGCCTCCTACCAATTTCCACTGGAACGACAACAAATACAGGAAGAACAATGACACTATTGGATAGGGTAAGTTTTCAGCTACAAACCACTATTTGTAAATATCGTTATCACTATTGGACTAAATTAATGCCTCCTCTTTATTTCTACTGAAACTACAACACATACCAGGATCATAATATCACCGGCGGATAGAGCAAGTTTTCAGTTATAAACCTCTAATTTCTGAATCACCATTGAGCTATACTTTTTTGCCGAGGATGAATAAGAGGCTGAGTGCTGTACGGATTCGTTCTGAAAGTAATGCCTCCTATTTACTTGCAATCCTACACCCATGATGAACAGGTTGGGTAATTACCTAATTGTAAGAAAGCAGTCAATTTTCATTTTATTTTTATCTGAGTCGTCTGTCTGACGTGACTGAACTTCTAGGGAGTTTTAGAAATTTATTTAAATTTCTAAAAGCCTTTTAAGTTTTGGTTGAAATAAATTTATTACAGAATGACGGTTTATTGAGTTTTTACTTCCTTTCAAGGTATATATATATATTATATATATATATATATATATATATATATATATATATATATATTGGGGGGGGGAGAATATGTGCTTGATTGAAGTTACACCTAATTTTTGAAAATTAATTAATTGATAATTAATGAATTAGGCGGGCATACCCGTTCAAATGTAAGGCTAAACAAATTGAGAAAAAGTCAATCCCAAAAATTGTCGGCTGAAAAGTCATATCAAACACATTGTTTGTTTGTTTACTTCTCATATATATATATATATATATATATATATATATATATATATATTATATTATATATTATCTTCGGGGTTAAATCCACTGGATTAATCAAGATGGATTAATTGCAGTCGATTTCACATGTGTTTTTTCACAATAAACAATTGATTATAGGTCTGCAGTCGAAGAACGATGGTTTTGAAATTCAAAAATTCGAAAAGACCAGAAGTTGTATTTTTTTCAAAGGAACAAAATATAAAAATTGTTAAAAATCCGCTTTGTGCTATTGTTTTAAAGGTTTACGAAAAGTATGTATGTGTAAAATACATTATTTAAAATAAGTTTTTCTAACTATTGAAATTCTTTGAAAAAAAAAAAAAAAAAAAAAAAAAATTACAAATATTTTTTTTTCAATTTTTATCTTTCTGTACTAAATATACAACAAACGTTTCCATCTTCAAATTTTCTTTGCTTTTTTCTGAAAAGTTATAAGCACTTGTTAACAGTAATATATTTGCAAACAACTTAAGTGACCCACTTGATATTTCTCCATTTACATATGTGAACAATCTTTTAAAAATACAAATTTAAATGTTACTTTAAAATGGGGTGGGGGTGTGCTAAACAAAAAGTCTGTTTGAATAAAGTTTTGAAATTAAAGTCAGATGTTTCACATTAAAACTTAAAATTCAAATGAGTTTCTCTCTTATCTTTACTTCATTAAGAAAAAAAATGATATTATAATTGGATGAGTAACGAATATCAAGGTCAAACGTTTTGTATTTCATTGTTAAGATAAACCAATACTGGAGAGTGTAGAATAGGCCTTCATCGCCATTACTCCCAGGTCCACTCTGATCCAGAGTGGTAATACCTGTTAGAGTCACATTTATAGATCAAATACATCTGTTTAAAAACTATTCTTATTGAATTGGGAATAATGGTGATGAAGGGGTACTCCACACTCCCCAGGACTGGAGCCTTATGATGCAATTTAGTGTCACACTACTTTTTTTTTGAGGAGGAGGTAGTGTCTTACCATGTGCAGAGGATACAGTTAGTTTACTCTAAGCCTTGTTGACAGGGCTAAAGAAAAACAGATGGGACCCTAATAGGTACTACCACTCTGGGGGGCAAAGTGGACCTGGGAGTAATGTCAATGAAAGGGTACTCCTTACTCCCCAAATCTTCAGATTTGAAGCCTCACCATCAGATACAGTTTATTGTCATACCCAGGACACCCATTTGGTGGGGTGGGTGGGTGAGGGAGGCGTCTTACACCTCTGATCGTTAGTGAGTTTAATTCTCATTGGGCGTCCCATACTTCTGGCTTTGTGCCACATCTAAGCTAAGCTAAGTAAATAATTATATACATACGATTTGTTTAAGAAATGATTTTTATTAACTTCATGTGTTAATAAATACTGGTAGTCAACCATCAACTTTTAACACTTATATGATGAAATAATTACACAAGGTTCTTCACCATAAACTACACAATTTTTTTTATCTTGTAGTCATATTTTTTTTTATTAAGGCTGAAAATGTTTTTCTTCTTTCATCTTCAATATTAAAATAGAAAAGTAAAAATAAACCAATTTTGACACTTTTTCTCATAATCATGAGGGTTAGCTGAAAAGTTCATAGGCTAACCAAGATACTTTCATGGAATGTGACCAAACAAGGTTTATATTTCAACACAGTCACCCTTGTGGTCCACACACTTCTTCCATCAGTGTTGCAGTGCTTGGATCACATTGGTAATAAAAAGTCATCAGCAGCAGATATGACATGAATCAAATCAACTTTTCAGACCATTCTCATATGTCAATTGTCAAAATACAATCGAAAACAATTTTTGAATGAAGTAAGAACTAAACCCTCCTAATGCCATCTAATAACACAAGCGGAACAAACTTTCTTGGCCAACACAATAATATTAACCTACTTCATCTTATCTTGTTGGTCTTTTTGTTGCTACAACAAAATTACTGAAGGTTTTTTGGGTTTTTTTTCTAAACTGTGCTTAATAACCTTTACTAGCAGATATTTATAATTTTCGTATCACAAATACGGAACAAATTACCAATATGAGCAGAACTTTTACACTTCTTTAAAATTGTGCTTTCTTATTTTAACAAAATATCCTGAATTCTTTATTTGCTAACCATTTGGAAATTGAAATTTTGTTAACGTATTTTTAAGATAATTTGTATCATTTGGACAATTGTCCTCATCTTCTTCAGGTATTTCTTGCCAGAGTCCGACAAGAAATACCTGAAGAAGGCCAGAAAGCACATTGGCCAAAATGTTGTACAGACAACACTAAAGATGGTCTGAATAATCCAAATGATACAAATTATCAATCCTCATCTGAAAAATTGAGAGAAATTTAAGATCGATGTAAAATGTTACCTTTTTCTTGCCTTGCATCACCAGAGTTTCCAGCTGATTGGTAACCTCCAAAGACATGTTCAATAATGGCTTCTTTGATGGTCTTCTCAACAATACTAAAATTAAACAATAATAAAATATTACAAATAATAGAAAGAAACAATAATAATACAGTCCAAGTACATTCCACCATAACCAATGTGTAACTGCCACTAAGACCAAGTTAATTATTTCTTATTTTCATATAATTATTTTTTGTTTATAAAAATTAACTACAACCACGGTATTTAATTTAGGGTAGTTTAATGGGTTTAATACCATTTGGTGCTGACCACTAGTTTCTGCGTTCTATGAACCCTAACCGGAAAAGGGTTCTCAAAAGGTAGAGTTAAAGTTTTTTGTCAAATGAACGGATGAGGCAAAAACGGTAAGATTCCATTTCTTTGAAGAATTTTCAATTTCTTTGAAGATTTTCACATTTCTTAAAAGTATTTGCTGTATACGTCATTAAATGTTATTTTTTCCTTGTACAGTTTCATGGTGTTTATCAAATAAACTTAATGACATCAGTAAAGAATCGTCATGCCATCCCTTTGTTTGAGACCATTAGGCAGTTAAATGATGATCATTTGGAAGCCTGTTTAGGGTCGGCTACCAATTACGGTCCAGACTATGCAACCCTGACTGATTCTATTCAGTGTAAGACTAAGGTTGTAGTATACCCACCCGCCTTTCGGGGCGGGGGTCCAGTGGCTTTGGCCCTGGATGTGGCTACAATTAATAGCGTTAATCAGGGGGCTATACCCCAGGCAATACCTGCCCCCTTGATTTAATGGGGCAGGTCTGGGTTTATTGCACAGTGCTAGAGGCGCCCCTTGAGGGGGAATGCAGACGGGATCAACGCAATTTTTCACTGCCACCGGCAGACAGACCAGGTGAAAGAACTAACGAACTTACCTTGATGCAACTGCTGACACAACAGGTGATTCTATTAGGCTGTGTCCACTATCACTGAAAAAAATAAAACGGATTGTTAAATATCACAAAATCAACATTATATTGCCGATAAAAATTTCATAAAAATAAGACTTTTTTTCTTTTATAAAATGATACCAAATGCAAAACCAAAATAAAAAAAAATAAAAAGGGTACCGTTATAGTATGTGGCCAACCTTTTTGATTCTGTTATAGTATGTGGCCTACCTTTTTGATTCTGTTATAGTATGTGGCCTACTCAGTTTGAATGTGTCCTACCTCAGTAAAAGTATATTTATAGATATAAGTAGTAGGCAATTTATTGAAACTAATTATTTTTCACATATATTCAATTTCAAGAAATGTAATTCAGTCATAAGCTGTATATAGTAATTAAGAATAATCAAAAAATAATTTATCCATAATTTACATGAATCAGATCTATTTAATTCTAAAATTGTCTAAAATTCCGAAACAGGGTTAGAGTTAGGGTTAGGAGTTATTATTATAACCTTATAATGTGCTTTATATGGTAGACCACATAATATAAAAGAGACATGATTTTATAGGTTACATACTATAATGGTACCCTAAAAAGACATTTTAATATATTTTGTAAAGTAAATAATTTAACACGTTGGCTGCGATTGCTAATGCAATACTTATTGTAACTGGCGACATGTTCCAACTCGTAATTTCAGTACCAAGCCAAATATGAGAATAAAAAGCTGTGTGCAGATTTGCAGAGTTAAGTCTTTTTTGGACATACTTCTGCAAAGCTACACAAAATACTTTGATGATTTTTATGAATAATTTGAAGGCATCTAACTAGAATTCATTGAAATGCAAGGAGGTTTTTTTATTTTATTATTATTTGTCATTTGCAGTTACAAATAAATATTTCTTATTATTTGTTGTTTACTTTGAATACTCTTAACAGTATTAATGTTTTGGATTCTGAAATTCGATAATTAAAATTTATTATATAGCCATTTTAAGAATATACATATTTCTATACGTATATACCATATGTAGTGGCCAATGTGTTAAACGGTTACACAGCAGAAAATTATTGACAAAAATATGAAATCTTGATTTAACTCTTCACTTTTTTCTTTCTTTCCTATTTTTAAATTAATGTTCAATTGAAATAGATTAGTGGCATCGCTTCTGCATGCTCACCCTCTCTATATATTTCCTTACTCTTTCTTTCTTTTATTATATTTTTTCTGTTGTAGCATCTCATTTTTCTTCACTTACTTTAAAATAAAAAGTGGAATGGTCCATTATTTAGTTGAGGTTTGGTTTGTTTTACGGTAAAACTCTGTGGGTCATTAATGCTGACAAAGTTTTTGAAATAAAATTAATTCTTAATGGTACTCAATTTTTATTAACACTTTTTTCTATTTAACCCATAGATGGCACCTCAAGGTACTCCACTCCGGCCAGAGTGGACCAGGGAGCAATGGTGATGAAGGGGTACTCCACATTCCCAAACTCAAAACTGGAACCTCACCATCAGATAGAGTTAACGTCATTCCCAGGACATGAAGACCTCAGCCACCATTCTAGCACCCATATGATAAAAAGGGGTTGGGGCTTGCCATAAGGGCAATAGGGTTGGGAAAATCATATAGGTGCTAGGGCTTGACGTGACAGCCGATTGATCGGAGGGAGCTTTCCAATTGCTAAGTAAGGAACAAAGTGGAGTGTTGCATGTCATGGACTGCTCAGCCACAGGTTTGGTTTGTTTTGTGGCATATCAACCTCAGTGGGTCATTTAATGCCAACAAAGTTTTGAAATAAATTAATTCTTAATGGATACTCAATTTTTTTTTTATAACACATTTTTCTATTTAACCATAGATAGGACTAACAGGTACTACCACTCTCAGGTTCACGGTTTTAAGCATCACGGGTAACCACTCATGGCTAAAGGTGGCCCTATTTGGGGGAGTCTTACCCCTCAGCAGAGATTAGTTGGTGTTTCTAATGCTCCCCACCGACAGGGGCAGCAAAAAGGATTGAGGACTGGTTTGAAATGAGTAAAAGAAGAAACTATGATTACACAAAGACTAAAATAAGATTAGATTTAACAATGAAGAAGTTTAGCTAAACAATTTGTAAAATTATATAATGTCTGTGTAAAAGGTCAAGTTGGAAAAGGTCAAGTTCCAAAATTGAGTTCAACTACTATCAGTTAATAGTGTTTTTTTTCAGTTTTTACGTTAGACTCATAGATATGAATCACTAAGACGACGACTTTGTTTCTCAAACATATTGTTCTTTTATGAAGTGAATCACTTAACTGGGTGAGGATGAATAGATTGAAATATAACCTAAGATAAAGAATATGTCCAAATGAGTTTAGGCATTTTGGCCTTTCCAGGTTATTTCCCCACCAATTTGGACAGTGGGTCAGTCTACTATGTAAATGCCAAACAACACACAACACAATCCTGAATAGATCTTAGCCTGAAGAGCATTAGCGAACTTTTTAGTAGGTTCATCTGATCATTAGATTTATTTTTTATTATTTGCTCTACTTAGGTATTGAGCACTTTTTACTTATTAGCTTTAGTCTCCTGGCGGTTTTGTATGAATATATATATTTATATATATATATGCATATAAATTGTTTTTTTCTTTTGGCCAAAATTTGTACCAACAGATTATTTTTTGGTTGGTACGATTATATTTGGTCTTTTCTTTTTTCCAAAATTTTTTTCTTCCGGTTGATGTTTGGTAGTATATTTTTACAATCAAACTATTTGCTGGGTTTTTTCTCACGCGAGGATTATCAATAGTTTGGTATATTAAATATATATATTTACCACCTCTGCACAAGCAGGATGTGACAAAGTTCAACAGGTTTGAATTCAGAGTTTTCCTTCTCCTAGACCGGTTGCCTAACAAACTTAAAGAGCCCAGTCCTGCCCTACTATTTATCTAGCTGGAGGGAGAGAGGATTCATACCTTTCCCAAGGGTATTAGCGCTAATGAACTGATTTTAACCATTACACATACACTTCCATTGGCCCAACAGATATAAGGGTTGAGTTAATAAAAGTGACATCATCTGTAGGTTGCAGGTTCAATCCTGACCCGGGGTGATAACAATTGAATACTTAAATAGATTAACCCTTGTACCTGGTCATGGTTAATGAAATGAGAACAATCTACACAATGAATAAATAAACGGTTATTTCCTAGTTGAGTAACATGAATGACCCAGAAAAACAGAACTCAAATTATTTATTCATTTTCCCATTAAACTAACCTAAACCAAACCCCTAACCTTTGTTGGACTTTTAAAAAAATTAAAATTAAAATTAACAGTTTTATTACAAAATGTGTGGGGTTCTGTTTTTTTCTGGGTCACCTGTAATATTATGTTACTCACTAGGGGGGTTAGGTTTAGGGTTTAGGGTTTAGGGCTAGTTTAATGGGAAAATTAATAATTTGGTTCTGTTTTTTCTGGTCAGGGGGGTTTAGGGTTAGGGGGTTTAGGGTTAGTTAGAAGTTTAGGGTTGGGGTTTAGGGTTATTTAATAAATAATTTGGTTCGGTTTTTTCTGGTCACCCTGTATATCATGTTACTCAACTAGGAAATACCAAATAAAGGATTGGTTTAAGTTCTGTGAAGGCTCCTGATTATGAAATAAAGGCTCCAATTTCGATAAGAAACACTGGAAGAGCAGAGATCACATCAGCCAAAATGTTATGTGTATAACAATAAAGAGGAGGAAACAGTCTGAAAAATCTAAATAATACAAAATTATGAAGCCTCATCTCAAATATTCAGAGAAACTATATATCAATACCTTGTTCGTTAATTGTGCGAATTAATTCTTGCAACACCTCTGGTTTAAAAATGAGACAGTCCAAATCGTCCAAAAGGAATGCAAATGTAATCCTGATTATCTGGTGTTGCTTATCCGCCAATCTTATTCTATGAGTGGTTTACTCAGCTAAATAATGGACCATTTATTAGAAGAAGAAAGAAAGAAAGGGAAGAAAAATACTGCTACACAGAAATATATAAGATAGGGACAGAAAGAAAGTTATGGAAAAATAGAGGGGTGAGCGTGCGAGTGAAATGCTAATCTGTTTCAATCGAACTTAATGAGAGATGAAAAGGAAAGGAAGAAAAAGAAGTGAGAGAGAGTTAATTCAAGATTATTATACTTTTAATATTGAACTATTTGGGCAATAGCTATTAAAGTAAACTATAAATGTAATGATTATCATACTGTGGTATTCCACAGGTCTGCTAGTAATCGTAATTTTCAAGTAAAATTTAAAAATAAAAGAAGGCTTTACCAATTCAATCTTAGAAAACTTCTTTTTTTTTAAGGCTAACTTGTCACATAACAATAGCTTTAGTCTCTTCAAGCACCCAAGAAAGAAATTGTATTTCATACAGTCTAGAGAGTGGAATTAAACGGGGGGGGGGGGTGATATAAACAAATTACCTACTCACGAAATACACCCAAGGAAGAAGGAGAAGGGAAAAGAAAAGGAAAAAAATTACCTACCACACACCTTCCTCGTCTATCTCACCATACCCCCCCCATAATGATTTTTAGTTGTTGAGTGTTTTGGGTGCAGGGAATACAAGGGTTAATAAAGCTTAGGTTATATCAATGTCAGCATGGGATTAACTGTTGTAAAACACAGGTAAAACAATTTGTGACAGGTCATTACGTTTGTTGTTGTTGTTTGCTTGATGATGATATTGTTAGGTATTGTTTTTAGGAAACTTGCAAATCGGTAGGAAAATTAGGGTCACCCAGAAAAAACAGAACCCAATTGTAATAAACTTATTTTAACTAGGGGGGTTTAGGGTTGGGGTTTGGGTTTAGGGTTAGTTTAATGGAATAAATAATTTGAGTTTCTGTTTTTCTGGTCATCTGTATTCAAGTGACAGACAAACGACCACAATTTTGTTAATAAAACTTAATTTAATGGGGGTAGGGGTTTAGGGTTAGTTTTATGGGAAAATGATAAATATATTTGGCTTCTGTTTTTTCTGTCACACTGTAAAATTTAATTTTCCGACGATTGCATATGATTAATTTTTTATAAATGGTATTTTGTGTTAAAAATAAAATAAATAACATTTTTTAAAAACTAGAAGTATTACATCTATAAGAAACTTCAATACGGTTTGAAGTAAAACATATATAAGTAAAGATAAAAGATGACTAAAAATGTTGGATGCAATTCCAGCCAAAAGCAAGTTTCAATCAGTCCGAGCACATAGGAAGATACGGAATTTTTTTTACCACTTTTTTTTTCTAAAAATGTTCAAGACATTCCAGCCGAACGAAGAGCGTTGTTTGTGCTTCGTGCAAACGGTTTAACTATCCATCTATTTTTCAATAATATAGTTGCTCTTGGCAGGATGACGTTTTATTAAAAGGTCGAAACAGAATTCTGTCAGCATACTAATATTATCGTTTGTTTTTTTTATACTATTTTCTCTCATAATGTTGGATCATTTACATTTATTTTTTCATATATATATATATATTAGTATATATATAGTTATATATATATATATATATATATATATATTATGAAAAGTTAAGTACCATTCCAACGGGCATACTATTATACCTATCTAAGATTAATCGAAAACTGCGATTAATTTAACTAAAAGTAACTGAAGGATCAATCGATGAACTCGAGGTAGGTTACTTTTTTCTTGTTAAAATAAATTTTTGCTCTACATTGGTATTGAGCACTATTGTTTTTTCTCGAATCTTAAACTCTTGGATATGTGGTTCAACTGATCTACTCTACCCCGGTAAGTTACTATTATCATTAGCAATATATATAATTATATTATAATAAATGGCTGTTACTCTATTTATGTATAAATTATTTTACTAATAAATTAAATATATAACTGTATTTTGCATAAACTTATTCCTTAAATTATGTGACATAAGCAATGACATAGTGTTCGGTCAAACAGATACTGAATCTCATTATATTAGATATTCATTTATTGGTAGATTTAAGTGTAGAAGAAGAACGTAAATAATAATAATAAAGGAATTGAAACTCACTTTCAACAGTGAATGGGGACAAATGCGTCCAGAAGATCTTCGTTACTCAGAGTGGACTAGTAGAAAAGTTGGTCACGAGGGATTGTGAACACGCGCTGAGACGGTTGAAGGTCGTCCTGGAGCTAAGGACTAAGATGTTGGGGTCATTGAAGAGGTTAGTGAGGAATTGGCAGTTGGCAACGCCAACAGTAGCGCACGGGATACGACCAACCGCCGCTGTAGGAGTTATGTGAGAAGTTTTGGTATTTGTTTGATTCCAAGTGGAAAGCGTTCTCAGAAATCACACTGCTGCTTATTCTGAAGAACAAAGAATTTTGGGTTTATTTTATAGTTATTTAATGCAAACTTTCATTTTGATAAAGTTTCTATGTTTTTTAAGTTCTTAAAAATATCTCAAATTGTTTGAATGTTGAGATGAGCTTGAAGATAGTATTATCTGCGTTATTCAAACTATTGTCCCAATCTTCATTGTAATTTGTACAAGTTTGTTCCGATATGCCCTGCTTCTCAGATATTTCTTATGCGGACTCGGAACCAGAAGTTCTGGTTCAATTGGTATAAATAATTTCAGAAATTCATTGGTTTTGTTTTGGTTAGATGGTATAATTCACCCGTGGATTTTATGCGAAAAAAAGAAACAAACTGGGGGTTATTTCTATATAGTCTAACATGATCAAAGGGAACACTCTTGACTGATAATTATGTTATTTTTTCCCATTATAACTAACTAAACGTCTTTTTTTCTAGGTGTCAATTAAATAATAAATTAATATTATCAGTCAAGCGATGGGTTCCCTTTGGTTTATTTAGACTTATAGGAAATAACCAAAGCTGGACTTCAAGTTTCTTTGAAGATGATTTCGTGGATGATATAAATAAATAAATAAACAGATTTCAATAATTAGTGTTTTACTTACACTTAACATACATCACGCCTGTTTTCTTTTTTTCCTTTCCCTTGTTTCTAGTTCGGGTTTGATATTATTTTTTTTTTTTTTCTCTGCCGTTAACTACTGCGAGGTAATTTTTTTTCACATTGTTTATTATTTCGTAGTTTTTATAATGTTTTTTTATTTTTTGGCAAATTAATTGAACAAAAAAATTTAGTTATTATTATAATTAGCAATCTCTCTGTAGCCCTTGCAAATAATAGATCATAATTAATGTAATTTCTCAAATCAAAAGTGACAAGATAAAACATCCCATCCCTACAAAATGGTGATGACACTCTCTCAAAATTACTGAGAAATATTCTTAACTCTGATTTAAAGTAATTATCTTCTTTAATTACTCTTGAGTGTTCCAGAAACAACTTCATGGGATTATCTTACAATCTCTCATTTCTAAAACATGTTTATACAAAAGATCAAACAGAAAGAAAATGGCAAAGGTTTTGTATCTCATCTAGTTTTATGTCAATAAACTTGAAGGAGATTTTGGTTTGATCTTGAAAATAAAGCTAGGTTTTAATAAAGAATGTACGTATTTTGACAGCATATAAGACGCACTTTTTTCCCCAAACTTTGGCTCAAAATTGCCCTGGTCTTATACTCGTAGGTAAGTTTTGAGATNCAGTACAATTTTGCCAAATCAGCTCTAACTGCCAGAACACGGCACCAGTTGACAAGGAACCAATGTTGACCATCAGCGTTTCATTCTTGGCAAGTTTTTGTACCTAAAAAGGAAAAATAAATATATAAATAACTAAAAAAAAACAAAAGGTTGACCAAATTTTTTATTTTTCTCAAAAAAGAAAAAAAAAAAAAAAAGAAAAAAAAGAGACAAAATTTTTTCTTTTAAAGAAATTCCACACATGTTTCTTCTTCTTACCTTGGCTCCCTTTTTTCCGTTCTGTCTTCACTCCAACATCTTCTCAACAAGAAATAGGAAATTTCCAATTCAGTTAAATATCAGGGAGGATTTCAACAGCTCCCAATACATGACAACCATTCGGTCAGCACGACATAATGTTGGGTCCATCTTTGTACAACACCTGCAAACAACAAAAATTGAAATAAAAAAATTAATCAGAGAAATGAAACAAGGGAATCTACGCTTCTGCATTATTTCACATTTTGTATAGATTGAATAACTAAAGTTTTTGCCATATCAATCTAATATAAGTAATTTATTTACCTCGCATCCCACTATGCAGGTGTGACACAAGATCTTTTTAATGTAGGACCACCATGAACAAACTCATGGGATGGTAGGTGCAAAAAATGCGTAGATCCTGTCTGCATTCTCCCGGGGAGGGGGCTTAGGAATAAACCAACCCTGCCCCTGCCTGGAGGATAGCCCCTGGGATCAACGTTGTTCATTACATACGGTCCAGAGGCTGAAGACACTGGCCCGATGGCCAGGTACATATATATAAAGTAAAGTTGGCGGAGTGCCTATTGTCGATATTAGTTGAACAATGAGGGTTTTTCCCTTTACTAGCACTAGGCAGGAGATTGTTTTACCGAGTGGAGTGTCATACCTACATCAGTCCCACACATTACTACACAGATCCATACTAACTCATACACTGAGTTGGCAAGGACTGGTATCAAACCTAGAAACTTTGCGTTCTACCAACCCTTATAAGTGATACCCCCCCCCTTTTAATTGATATTTTCTAAATTCCATAAGTAATTATTATATCCATGATTTCCAATTTTGAGGTCTTATTTTAAAATGGCATTTGCTTTGATTAGAAAGAAAGTAATTTTGATCTTACACCATTGAAACTAGCAATATAGGTTTTCAATACAAGAAAGCAATAACTTTTTTTTGTACTTCAAATGGTATTACCTTATTCTTTCTAGATTAAAATGGTTGGTTGGTTTTATGGTATTCAACCCATACTGATTATTTAAATGTCAATGTCTTTTTGTTGTTGTTGTGTTGAAAGAACATATGGTTTCAAGTAACTAATAATAAAATCTTTATAGACAATTATTGATTTAAGTAACTATTTTTTTAAATACAAATTGCAGTTATAGGGTTTTAAGTATCCTGTCTAATCTATTAATAATGAAGATTGTCTGTAACAAAACTACGTCATAGCTCTACGTCACAATATTCTTATGCTATATACACCCAAAATTTTGAGTAAGCAATTTTTAAAATTGTTTTTTTTTTCAGTTAACAAAGAAGTTAACTAAAAGTTTCACAAATAATAAATACCTACGATTTTGTGGAAAATTGATGTGGAAAATATTAAAATAATTGTTTGATTATTACATCATGCAACATTTATTTGAGAGGGAAGGGACTCAGTTTCATTTCAAATTGTTTTTTTGTTTTTTTACTACTTAATAATATGAGGATTTTGCTTGCTTTATGATACAACCCTCTGACATTGAATTTTTAGCTCCCACCCCTCAGCAATGTCTTTCAAAAAATTAATTTTACGACACCCAGAGGGTGTTTTCTGTTGCTAGTATTAATAATTTTCAAAAAAGATCTATTAAAAAGCATCTCAGGACCAAAATAAAAATAAAAATTTGGAGAAGGAAATTTAACAAGGATTTTTAGATATAGCTGTCTAAGGAAAGTCCTATCCACTATTAGATAAGACATACAGACTAAAGCCAGTCTTTAATATCACAGCTTAAAACGCCACCCTAAGTATCTTTTAACACTTAACATGGAGCTGGAGCTGTATTGAATTTATAGCATTAAAAGACTTTAATGAAAGGTACATACCAATCAATCCTCAGGGAAGCATACTGTAAATCGTTCTTTCAGCAAAAAGAGAGAGGATACGAGACAAGATTGGTTTACAAGACAATTGTCCATCTTCCTCTTACTTACAATTCCGGGTCGTACTTAATTTCCTGTCCAAACTAGAAAGAAAAAAGAAAAGAAAAGAAAAAAAAAATGTTAAAATTAAATCAATTATTATAATGGTTGTTTGTCTGTAACCAAAACTATATTACTAAAGTCACAATCCTTTGTTATTTATGTCACATTCTCCTTGATTTATTTTAACCTCAATTATAAAAAAATTGTTTTACATTAATACGTTGACCTATATTAACATACTTAATAACATGCAATTGTATTTATATATACAACAAAATAGGGTTTAAAGTGTGAAAGGAAGGCTAATTTGCATATTGATATTTAAAAATTGGATTTTAATAATATGCACTTAGTATTATTGATTTTTAATTGTTTAGTTTTATCTTAATGAATATGAGCAAAAAAAAAAAAAAAAAAAAAAGGGATAAATCTTAAAAGAAATCATTAACAAGAGTTAATTAGAAAATTTAGCAATGAAAGACAGGAAGAGTAATTTCAGTTCTTTTTTCGATTTACCCCCTTCTGTTTCAAATATTTTATCTGCATTCTTATTTAGTTTCATTGCCTTTCTAATTAATATTTTATTACTTAAAACTTAAATACTTTACCCATAGGGTGCATACATTTGCTAGTTATTCTAAATGGGATAGAAATTGTGAAATATTTATTGCTCTTCTTTAAAGAGATTCGTTTATAGAAACTGTAAAAATTCAAAGCAAATTTGACCTTTGACCCTTACTTGATTGTTAAATAAATTTGTTTCATTGATTTTAATAGTAAGACAAAATCTGTAAATATCTGTACAATTTGCCAAAGAGACAACTAGTCACATTGTCTCTCCCATTTTATGACAAACCCACTGCTTGTTTAATATTAAACTTCAATTTGTTAATTATATTTATTCATAGCACAAATTGTTTTGAAAACATTGTGTCTAATTGGAACATTTTAACATTAGATGTAAAATCAAATTCAAACAATCTAGATTTTTTTTACAGTGTTGAGAATTTCTTTAAAATAGAATTTGTAATGCATTTACTTAATTGTTCCAAGTCAAATATAGTTCAAAATGTACAGGATGGCTGAAAGTCTTGTCATTCCTACCAATATAAATCCTAATTAATCACAAAAAATAAGCACTGGAAATGAATTAGAAATTATTATTATTATATTATTATTATAATAATGATATATATTATTTTAAAAATCAAAATAATGAAATTAAACGATATCTAAGTAACAAGATGTTCAGAACACCCAGGTTATACAAGGCGTGTCAAAAAAGTATGAAAATCTTGTATAAAAAAATAATTCAATGTAATTATGTTTCCACCCAATGACTACATCAATAAAACAATTGTATTGTGGAAAAAAAAAAAAAAAAAAAAAAAAAAAAGTTCATTCATATCTTGGTAATTAGTTTAATTTGTTACTTTTTGACACACCTTGTATCTGAAAAAAATTTTTTTATGAATGAACGTTATTTTTTCTCTCTCAGAATACAAGGTGTAAAAGACAAAAAATCTCAATACTTTTTGAACCCTGTATGTAACATACCTAGTGATTATTAGGGGACAGTCAGGAAAGCTTAGTTGTAGACATTCAAAGAGTTAATAATTTCAGAATTTTAGGTACTAAAAGCAAACCTTATTTATAAAGAAGAGCTGATCCAAAAGCCATGGAAAAGTTAAGGGTAATTTTTATTTTTCTACTTTTATATTGAAGCATCTTTCTTTTCTTGCTCATAAAACTCATTTGAAACAGTTTAGATGCAGATCTCTCATTCATACAGGACAAGACAAGAGATTGTAAAAAGACATAACTGACTTGCAACAACCTTAAGAACACCTTTTAAGAACTGCCACCAGCTACACACCTTTTACTTCATTTACTTCACAGCCTGGCTTGTTCACATCAAAGACCGGATCACTAAAGAGAGAAAAAAAGAAAGAAAAAACTTGTAGAAAACAAAACAAACAAGAATACAAGAATAAGCACAAACATGAGTTTTGAATGAATAAAAGCAACAAATTAATCCTAGTTTAAATCCAGTCAATAATTTCCTGATAAATATTTTTAGCAGCTTTTGTCAAGAAAGATGAAGGGGGGAGGATCACTAATTAAGAAGCCTTAAATCATTATTTAACTCTTAACATCCTGTTGAGAATTTTCTAAGTCCAAAGCCCAATTCCTTTAACAATTTATCAAAAAATGGCTAAAAATGGCCTTTTCATTTAAAGTTACCAGTTATTTCCCTTAAATCAAAGACTTCTAAATATGTTTAATATTACATTTAAACAAAGGCTATCATTTGGCTAGATTAGGAAAATGAATGTCACTACCGGCCGGGTGGAATGAGGTGGTATAGGACGTTAAGAGTTAAAGCAATTATAAAAAGATACAAAAGTATTCTATGATGTATTTATAATGAATATCAACAAATATATGATGACCAGTGAGTCTATTGGGTTCCTACTGTAACTGGTACTATGATGCTACTATTTAAGATAGAATGAAGGACTAACATTTGATAGTTATCTGTTATATTGAGAATATGTAAGATTTTTTTTAAAGAGATTCAGCATGAACACATTGACCATCTCTATAAAAGTATGATTCAGTTGCAAATTCAACTGGGAATTGCTTTAGTCTCATTTTAAGTGCATTGCTCTAATAAAAATCTTGGTATGATGCAATGGTTTTGCCGGTTTACATATGCAAACATGAAAATAAAATTTCATTAAATCTACAATAAACCCAATTGATCATTTAAATCTTTATATCAAATTAGCAGAGCTGCCCAGCATTGCCTGGGCTTTAAAAAGTTAAAAATAAATCTATATTATATATAGATTAATTAAAAAATTTTTTCTATTTATCTTTATATATTCTCATTTTCAAGTTATTTCTTTCTTGTTTGTATTTTCTTTATTTGCTTTTATTATGTTTATCCATTTTATTCTAAATTATTTTTTTTTTATATATATCCTTGATAGAGATAGAAATAGAGAGAAAGAATTACAAAAAAACAAAATTTTATAGGAGAGAGAGATATAGAGATCTTGTTCTACTTACCAATGAGTCTTGGTTTTGATGTAAAGTCCCTGATAGGTACTGGAATTTTCTTATGTATATATTCACAAACTACATCAATATTATATTTCAGCTGTGCTGACACAGGAATAATGGGAGCACCTTCAGCTATCGTACCTGTTAAACAAACGAGGAAAAAGTCAATAAAATAATTACATAGCAAATTTTAAATGCTATCTTAAGAAAATTTTCTAATTATTATTGCATGTAGCATTTAGGCCAAGAAATCTCTGATGTGCTAACAGCTAGGTATGACCACACAGTTAAAAAAAAAACAAAAAAAAAAAACAACTTTATTTACATAACATTTAATCAGTTTTATAAAATCAATATTAAAAAAAAAGAATTACAAAAAAAACAAAACAAAAAAACATAAAAATGTTCTTATGTAGAAATGATGTTATTAAATGTATGCTTACATTTGTAAAAAAAAAAAAATCAATTTGAACATTTTTAGTACAAAATACTTGTTTTAAAAATCTATTTAAAATAAATTAGGATATGTTTCTTTGTTTAATGTCATATCAACCTTCATAGGTTATTTAATGCCAAAGATATCTTTGTAAAAAACAGTAGTGGTACTATTTAACCCATATCCATGAGGAGCTTCATACCTTTTCCAAGGGTATTAATCTGAAAGTGAATGTAATAGTGTAACTGAAGTTTGAAATCGCTTACTATGATACTGCAGTCCAGTAATTTAACCATTATGCCAAAGGGACTCCAAGAAACTAATTAATAAAATCTAATTAAACTTTGTGTACTTTTCTAATCTTTTTTAATGATCCAAATTTTATGAAAATTGACTGAACTTTCTTTTATGAATAAATTAGTTTAGTTTATGAATGAATTTGAGTCAATTTTTCTTATACCAAAGTAAATTAAAAATTTATCAAATTATGACCTACAATCTTTTTTGATAGTACTTCTACATTAAAAATTAATCAAATTATGACCTACAAGCTAATCTTCTTTGATAGTACTTCTACATTAAAAAAAAAAATAAATTTGAATTTGAATTTTTAAAACATTACATAATTTGAAATTATAAAGATTATAATTTGACAATGAATGACAAAACAAATTTTAAAATAAAATTGAGAATTTCCTTAATATCATTAAAAGAAATACAGTCAATTTTTAACAGTCATCATGGGATACAAAAGAGATGAATAAATGAAATTCTTACCTTTGACAAAAGCTAATATTTGCTCGTATTGCTCTTTTGCCTGACTTTCCTTGACTAGATCTATTTTATTTTGCAAAATGATTATATGTTTTAATTTCATAATTTCTATGGCTGCCAAATGTTCTGAAGTTTGAGGCTGTG
>CM042161.1:14840287-14912787 GCA_023376005.1 Doryteuthis pealeii | reverse complement strand
TTTAAGTGCTTCAAAAAGCCAGTTCTTTTAAAAAAAAAAAAAATTAGCAGAAATTTAAGCTTAATTAAGTAAGTGGATTACCTCATAATGTGAATTTCCCAGTGCATCCTGGACGATCGCAAGGAAAGACATCTTCCTTGGCACTACCACAAGATCGGTAGTTACCAGGACGTGGACAGGATTCAGAATCACATCTGTAGATCTATGTAATAAAAATTTTTTTTTTTAAATTAAAAAAACAAACACTGTATTAGAATATAAGCAATCATAGAACAAAAAATATATAAAAATGTAAAAATTCCAATACTATTTGGATTATTCAAACTATTGTCCTCATCTTTTATTGTTATCTGTACAACGTTTCGTCCAATGCGCCCTCCAGCCTTCTTCAGGTATTTCTTGTTGAACTCAAGAACCTTCTTGTCATAATCAGGAGCCATCATGGAACTTTGAACCCAACCTTTTATTCAATCCACAGTGGTATTCTGTTCTCATTCCATTACTGTTGCCCTTGACCATGATTGAACCTGCAGCCTAGAGATAACTGGCACTTAGAACTATCTTAACACAACGCCTTTATCCACTAAGCTATGTGTCCAATTGGATAACAGATAACAATAAAGATGAGTCCAAATAGTACTATTTATCAAGCCTCATCTAAAAAATTCAGAGAAATAGTAAAAATTCCAAGTTAGTATTTCTTTTTATAAGTTATTGGCAATCTTTATAGAAAATGTTTAAACATTTTTTTCTCTATTTCTTTTTACACCAGTTTATTACATTTGAAATTTTAAAATGGCTAGAAAATTGTTTTAAATGTTTGCTTGAACATCAATAATTTTTCAGTTTCTATAAGGGCAATCCCAAAGATAACTAAGTAAAGTCATCAGGGTGGCCTATAGTCAGTATCAGCCAGACAGCAAGAGAGTATCTCCTTTTCACTAGCGCTAAACCAAGAAGATTGTTTTTACGTCTGAGGTGGAGCGTAACACCTACCATCAGCTCCTTACTTTACTGCACAGATCCCCGTGCTACTCATACGCCAAGTTGGCGAGGGCTGATATCGAACAAAGAACCTTGTGGTTCCTAGTCGGACGGTCTACAGACTGACCTAAAGGTCTCCAAAATAAGTAGAAGTCACAGAAATGTCTATTGTTTATTGTCAATGATATTTACATCATTCTAAAGTTTGTACATGTATATTTTTCTACATGAGTGCCATTTCGGTTGATGCATTTTTGTAGGCACTGTGGTAGTTTTTGTATGCCCATGTCGTACCAGTTTGCCGCCATGTCATTGAGGAAGTGTTGAACCTTGTCATCATTGCAAACTCCCTACACTACTTGCAGACCTTTTTGAAATCCATATATGATGAATTTCAATTGGTTTAATACTTATTGCATTATAAAACCAAATAACTGCATGAACTTTACACTTGGTATTAGTGTCAATTGGGAGCTCCATCAGCAACAACTGCCAAGCCAAGACTGAGTGTGGCAGTGAGATGCACACAAGGGTAAACATATACACAAAAAACAACATTGTTACCAGCAGCTGCACAAACAGTTTTCCGGTGTCCCCAACACATTGGAAACCTTATTGTCAATAGGCAGTTTAATGGCAGTCCCTATAATGGTGGACGATTGTCGTATATGAAGTCTGTTGCCAACTAACTTTCTAACTCTTTTGCTAAAGAGTTCCTTCAACTGAAACAGTCCAAGGGAGATAACTCCTAATCTACATTGCAGCGTTGGGATGTATCAAGTACCTTTAGCAATTAGTGTAGATGCTCCTCTTTTGGTCAAGAGATCTGCCAGTTGTAATTTCCCATCTACCCAAAATACCTTGATTTCCCCCTTAGACGCCATTTTACTCAATCTTCCCATGTCCAGCTCTTTTTAAAAACTTTTTTCTTTTAAAGTTGGGATGTATCAAGTACCCCTAGCAATTTTAGCATAGATGCTCCTCTTTTGGTCAAGAGATCTGCCAGTTGTAGTTTCCCATCTACCTAAAATACCTTGATTTCCCCCTCAGACACCATTTCCCTCAATCTTGCCAGGTCCACTCTCAATCTTCTATCACTAACAATATTTGTAGTGCCTAAAGCACTAGTTAGTGATACATTGTCTGTATAGTATCGTACTGGTGGTAGTACAGCCATACCAAAAGTTTCTTGCACCAAAGAAGAAATGAAGAATCCTGCATCTACGGCCTCACTTAATGCCAAAGTTTCAGATGCTAACGGACATTTTGTAACTGTCCAACTTTTTAGATTGTCAGCTGATAGGTGCTACCTTCTTGTTCTCACCTTGAATAAAAACACTTATTTTTGGGATTACCCTCGTATAATACACTTGAAATATTTGATATAATGAAATTTCATGAAACAAAGAGAACAGTCTTTACTAATCAAAGTTTTTTTTTTTTACCTTAGCATTAGCATATCCCAGTTTGATTGTAATATTTCTTTCAAGTTCATTTTTGAAACGAACAGTCTGAAATGAGAAAATACAAGATTTGATAAAATAAATAAATAAATGAATAAATAAATATTTATTTTTAAGAAATATATCAATGCAGGTCTATTTCATCAAATAATGTTAGTAAAAATATTTTCATAAAATAGAAAACCCAGGTGAATTTAAATAAAAAAAAACCTTTTAATAAAAATAATAGATCAGTAACAATCAAGCCCCTACCCCCTCTTTTTAACAGCCTATGTGGGACCAAAAAGCCTGTTAGTAACTAAAAATGTGGAATATGCAAAAATGTTATCTTTAAGAAATCATGATTATTGAAGTCAGTCAGTATACTTTTGGTTGGAACAACAGCAATCCTATTACAGAATGCCAGAGTATTTATGAAGCCTCATAACATCATATAAACCAACCAGCCAATCAAGACTCAAGGAATGGAATCACCCAAATATGGACTATTCTTGAGTTCCATAAGTACCAGCTGATCAGTTGTGCTTAGCCAGTTGCTGTTGTCCAAACCAGCAGTATACTGACTGACTGATTTCAATAATGATTTTGTGTCAAATTTTATTAAATAAAGAACAGAGCTTGGTCAGTTTTATCATCATTATTATTTATCTTTATTTTATTCTTGAGCATGGCCACACGGTTTACAGGGAACAGGTTTCATGTAATTACCTATTTCAATTTTCAACTTAAAAATGAAAGTAAAATTAATACTTTCTATTAACTTGATAATAGCATATATTCTTATTTTCATTTTTTGCTAGAATTTTTTTTTACTTTGAATTGTGTTAAGTCATATTTATTTAATGTGTATTAAGGTTATCAATTTTAAAAGACAATTCCATAAAGTCAGTTTGCAGTAACACACACACAAAACCGTAATCCTTACTGTAATTCAGCAAATGTTCATCTAACCATTTTTGGTTTAGTTTCAAGTGTTAGTCTTCCTAAAAAAGGTTTTAAACTATATTTAACTCTTAACATCCTATACCACCTCATTCCGCCCGGCTGGAAGTCGCATTTGGTACTCTATGAGGAAGTTCGTCCCGGTCCCCTGCCTCCAAATTTGCTGTTCGGTGATGTATCAAATTTCAACCCCAACTATAACCGCTAGAGCGGTGTTACTTGAAAGAAAACAACCAACTCAAATAACAATCCCAACTATCGTATCGACGCCTATTTGGGGGGGGGGGCTTTTTTGTCTTAATTCTAATTTTTCTTTTTTTGTCGTAATTCTTATTAAAACATTAAACCGTTTTTTGTCGTAATTCTAATTTTTCTTTTTTTGTCGTAATTCTTATTATCGTAATTTGTCGTAATTCTAATATCGATATTTTCGACAGATAGATAGATAAACACAGATAAACACAACGATATAGATAGATAGATAGATAGATAGATAAACACAACGATATAGATAGATAGATAGATAGATAGATAAACACAACGATATAGATAGATAGATAGATAGATAGATAGATAAACACAACGATATAGATAGATAGATAGATAGATAGATAGATAAACACAACGACATAGATAGATAGATAGATAGATAGATAAACACAACGATATAGATAGATATCTATCTATGTCGTGTTTATCTATCTATCTATCTATCTATCTATGTCGTTGTGTTTATCTATCTATCTATCTATCTATCTATCTATCTATCTATCTATCTATGTCGTTGTGTTTATCTATCTATCTATCTATCTATGTCGTTGTGTTTATCTATCTATCTATCTATCTATCTATGTCGTTGTGTTTATCTATCTATCTATCTATCTATCTATCTATGTCGTTGTGTTATCTATCTATCTATCTATCTATCTATGTCGTTGTGTTTTATCTATCTATCTATCTATCTATCTATGTCGTGTTTATCTATCTATCTATCTATGTCGTTGTGTTTATCTATCTATCTATCTATCTATCTATATCGTTTGTTTATCTATCTATCTATCTATCTATCTATCTATCTATCTATCTATCTATGTCGTTGTGTTTATCTATCTATCTATCTATTAATCTATCTATCTATCTATGTCGTGTTTATCTATCTATCTATCTATGTCGTTGTGTTTATCTATCTATCTATCTATGTCGTGTGTATCTATCTATATCTATCTATCTATCTATCTATGTCGTTGTGTTTATCTATCTATCTATCTATCTATGTCGTTGTGTTTATCTATCTATCTATCTATCTATGTCGTTGTGTTTATCTATCTATCTATCTATATCGTTGTGTTTATCTGTGTTTATCTATCTATCTGTCGAAAATATCGATATTAGAATTA
Organism: Doryteuthis pealeii; assembly: GCA_023376005.1. Taxonomy (NCBI): domain Eukaryota; kingdom Metazoa; phylum Mollusca; class Cephalopoda; order Myopsida; family Loliginidae; genus Doryteuthis; species Doryteuthis pealeii. The sequence goes on along the minus strand of CM042161.1, from coordinate 14,908,001 downwards.
CGACAAATTACGATAATAAGAATTACGACAAAAAAAAAAAATTAGAATTACGACAAAAAACGGTTTAATGTTTTAATAAGAATTACGACAAAAAAAAAATTAGAATTAAGACAAAAAAACCCCCCCCCCCCACAAATAGGCGTCGATACGATAGTTGGGATTGTTATTTGAGTTGGTTGTTTTCTTTCAAGTAACACCGCTCTAGCGGTTATAGTTGGGGTTGAAATTTGATACATCACCGAACAGCAAATTTGGAGGCAGGGGACCGGGACGAACTTCCTCATAGAGTACCTCGCATTTGGTTTTATTAATCCACCCCAAATGATAGTCTTTGCTTAAATGTAATATTAAACATATTTGGAAGTCTTTAATTCAAGGGAAATAACAAGTAATTTTAAATGAAAAGGTCATGTTTAGCCATTTTTTAATTAAAAAACAAATCCTTATAGGAATGGGACTCTGGACTTAGAAAATTCTCTACAGGATATTAAGAGTTAATAAAGATTGATTTCTTTTTACTCCAAAATCCCAATATGAAACTATTTAAGCCAATTAAATATTAAGTACTGTAAATCCTCGAGTATAATCCGTACTTTTTCCAAAAACTTAAAAAGGTCAAAATCCCTAGTGCGTACTATATAAATAAAAAATATTTTCTAAGCAATGTCAGCGTCTCTATTTGCTGTCCGGCAATGTTTATTCAGACACATTTTTTTCAGAGGCACAGTCCCCTAAAAATCCACTGCGTATTATACTCAAGGGCGGACTACACTTGAAGATTTACGGTAATCACAAATTAATGACATGGCTGGGGGAGGGGGGGGGGTAACCAAGAGACTTGAGATTCAAAGAGCGTACATCATTTTCAAAAGCTCCAAGAAAGCAACAATTTATCAGATAATAGGAAAGTAACAATTTTATATTAATTGGTATATTAATTACCTTAAAAATATATAACTTATATAAACTTAAAATTCAATTATTTGTATCATTTTTAAAACCTTTTATATACATTACTTTTACATATCTACCTTTTTGATTTTCTTTTTAAATCTTCACAGAAATAAAACATTTCTGTTCACATATTTTTAAATCTTCAAATCTTTTTAAATAAGATTAGATTTTTTTCAAATCTTCACAGAAATAATAGGACATTTCTGTTCACATTTCCACTGTACATGTAACCAATGTTGGTATGTATCAAAGGTGCTTTTTTTTTTTTTTTTTTTTTTTTTAAATAGATATAAGCAATATTTGTTTATTATAGATATCATCAGGATGGCTTCAAATGAAGGACTGAATGTTGTCGTAGAATTTTCCAAACTACTAGAGCGGCAGAAAACAATAAATTGTCACCAAGTGATACTATCCAGTTTGGAGAATATTTAATGAAATAAGTGAATATTTATTAATAAGCATGGAAGTATTCAATAGAGAAATTTCTTGGGTATTGTTTTACTTAATGAACATCAATGACCATCTTAAAACCCATCTATTTATACATATATAAAGAGCAGCTTGTGTGTATGTATGTCCGGAGGAAAATATGAAAATAAAACAATTAATGACAAAGTAAATATGTATAAACATTCGGAATCACCAGATCTTGTTTTTTGAGCAAAAATAATGAAGATTTGATTTATATTTGGGAACATAATTAAAAAAGAACATTTAAATGATAAAAGCATGGTATTTTCCTTTGCATTGTCTATTTTAAATAAAAGTCGTCAGGGTGGCCTAAAATCAGCCAGCCAGCAAGGGAGTCTATCCCCTTTTCACTTTCGCTAAACCAAAGAGATTGTTTTTTTAGCATCTGATGTGGAGCGTCACACCTACCATTAGCTACTCATTTTACCACACAGATTCCTGTGCTACTCATACACTGAGTTGGTGATGGCCGGTATCAAACCAGATTCTTTGTCAAGTGCTCTACCAACTGAGCTAAACCAGCTACTATTTTAAATAGGAGACATTAATTTTTCTTTTCTGAGTGTCTGGATCAATGCAAGTTTGTTTTTTGTTTTTCTAGGGACTGTAATGGGGCTTCCTGGAAGGATCCAACAATAATGGATCTGTGAGACTACCATTTTTAGCCCTCTCTACCCAGGCGATGCCGGGTAGCCAGTTCTAGTAAGTTAATAGGAGTAAGTACTGATAGTAAATGGCCTTATTTTGATATAAAAAGATATTTAAAATGGACCAATGTAATTCTTTACCTGAACTCCTGAGATAGCTTTTACAGCTGTTGATTTACCATGGGCTACATGACCAATGGTTCCTGAAAAAAAAAAAAAAAAAATAAATAAATAAATAAATAAATAAATTTTTTTTAAAAATCAAGATATTACAACTTACATATATATATATATATATATATATATATATAAAAATGGCAGAAAACTTACAGAATTTCCTGTGTAGTTTATTTTTAATGATACAAAAGAATTGTAATATCTTCTAATCAATGAAATAAAACCCACATTTTTCTTACTTTAAAATTCTATGCCAGGGATGGCCAAACCGTGGTTCTTTGACCTTTAATATGTTGATTGTCGAAATTTTTTCCAGAAATTCTAGAAATCACGAAAACCATATCTGTCTTTTACTTCTCATTTTTTGTAGAATGGAAATCTGATTAAGATATATTAAATATTTTGGTTTACCTTAATTTTTTTTTTTTTATACACATATCTGTGTCTTTGCAATTATTGAATCTAATTTACATAAAATTTTTGTAACAAAATGTGTTAAAATCTATGTGTAAATTTTGTTAATGTTCTACAGATCTAAAACATCTGAGCTTAATCATTTGTGCCTTACATTAAACAATGTTGGGCCACCCTGCTATATACATGTTGATGATTAGTGTTCGAGACACATTACTTACTAAAAAAAAAATCATTGTTGAAGGAAAAGGAATCTGCGATTTGAGTTCAAATCCTGAACAATACTGTGTTTAACTTTATGCCAATGCTCTTAGGAAAGGCATGAATCCACTCTTTTCATCCCCACCTATGGGTAATAGTAGGGACAGAGTTTGTTTTTTTTAGCTCTAGTTTCAAATCCTGGACATGGTAATTGTATTTCACTTAGCACTAATACCCTTGGGAAAGGTATGAATCCTACTCTCCCTCCAGCTATGGGTAAATAGTAGGGCAGACTGGACTCTTTAACCTTGGTTAGGTAACTGGTCTAGGAGAGGGAAAACACTTAATTCAAACCTGTTAAACTCTGCTTAAGAAATTGACCTTGTGTCGCATCCTGCTTCTGCAGAGGGGTTGGTAAATTTATATACCTATATATATATATATATCATAAAATATATATAGCTTATATAACATTATATATATTAAAATATTAATTAAATCAATAAGATTAAATTATAAAATATAGCATAATACATTATATATATATATATATATATATATATATATCTATATTATAACTTTTGACTCAACCTAGTATTAACAACTGTTTTTAAACCAAATTAATTACTGCATCACATTTTAGATTTATGCAGAAGTGAGTAAAGTTTCATAGTCAGATCATCGGTGACTAAACCGGTATCCCCACAGATTTTGTCTGGTGCGGAGAGAGGAGGGGTTGACACCCTGCAGAATGAAAAACAAAACCTGTAAAAAGGGTGGAGGAAGTTCTTTGCTCAACAGCCATCTAGCACATTATTTCTAAAATCCAACCTTTCGTCATCGTGACAGGGGCGTGTAAACTTGGTAGTGTCAGAGCCATGCCTTCAGGAACTCAACTTCCTGGTAGGATCATCCAAGATGGACAGGTCTGGCACACAGTGGTATTAGGGCCACAACCCAACCAAACAGGTTCTGGTAAAAAATCCAAAGGGCGCTTCCATCATCATCTGGAATCAACAGCTTTGGGCTTACTTGTCAACTTCATCTGGGCACCAAACAAGGGTATCTCTTTCTCCTGACCGGGATATGCATGTGGGGTCTGGTGACCGCTTTTGAATTTCCCATTCTTTTGTTAGGATTTTCAGGATTGAACCGGCTCAACCGACCCAGGGTGAATGGTGTCACAGAAAAAGAAAAAGACTAAAGTTATCTATTCCTTCATTCATATTAAAAAAGTAAAAGTAAAGTTGACAGGGCGGCCTAAAGTCGGTATCAGCCAGTCAGCGAGGGAGTCTATCCCCTTTTCAATAGCGCTAGACCAAGGAGATTTTTTTGCATTTTAGGTGGAGCGCCACACCTACCATCAGCTCCTTACTTTACTGCACAGATCCCTGTGCTACTCATACGCTGAGTTGGCAGGGACTGGTATTGAACTAGGAACCTTGTGGTTTCTAGCCGAACGCTCTACCGACTGAGCTATCCTATAAGTCTAACATAAACAAAGGGGAACCACTCTTGACTGATAAATTATTTATTTAATTATTGATCTACTAGGAAAAGAGAAGACAGGTTTAGGGTTAGGGTTTAGGGTTAGTTTAATGGGAAAATAAATAAATAATTTATCAGTCAAGAGTGGTTCCCCTATGATCATGTTAGACTTATAGGAAATAGCCTTAGTGTTTTTTTAAAAAAAGAAAAAAAGTCCAACTTACCACTCAATTGTTCCATGTCGGGGAACATGATGAGTATCAATATTCTTCATTTGATTCACCACACTTGAATGTTGCAAGGGTCGTCTACTTTTTGGACTTGCAACTTCTTCACTCTGTAAGAAATATTTTGAAAGTTCACATTGCGTCACCAACGCAATACATAACACAGTCATTATTATTAACAGCATAATTGAAAATACATTATATTAATTGCACAAAACATACATAACTAAGAATACCAAACACAAATACTGGGAAATTCTTAAAGTTTCTTTTTTATGTCAGAGTTGGTGGCGTTCAATGGGTAATGGTTATTTGCCATAGGAAATGGACACAGCTTGAATTGCTGTGATTGGTTGAATCATTGGATGAAAACATTGATTTTATAATCACTTAACAGCATAAACAATCATTTTACCAAGTCTCAATAAAATTTCATAACTACAGAAAATCAGCAAAAAAATTATTATAATAGAGATTATGTAACTGTCTGTCTGTAACCGAAACTATGTCACCACCAGTATCACAATTTCCTTAGTTATAATATAACCTATCAAATATCGGACATATTCTGCCAAAATAATAATTCAATGCCTGAAGAAGACAACAGATCAGAAACACATGTCGCATATGTAAGATAAAAAGAATTAAAAAATTTTTTCTGAGAACATAATACATTTTGTGGACCTTCTTTTTTATAAAATATTAAATTTTCTCCCATTGGAACCAGAACAACATTTTATAATATATATGTATTTTAACTATTGATCCATTACTCATATTTTTTAGTACAATCCCACTTCTTTTAGGAAGTGTAAAATCCTGGATGGTTTTATTTTTGTTAAAAGTTTTTTAAAGTTCTTTGCTTGGTAGTATTTTGTTTGCACTAGATCAAAGTCTACACACTCTAGCAGTATATGCTTCACTATAAATCTCTCTTGGTATGTCGTGCATATTGGAGATTCTGTACCCTCTAGTAAATGATGATGGGTGATGTAGGTGTGGCCTATGTGAAGGCAGGTCAGCACATCCTGTTCTCTTCTATTTAATGTTGTATTTTAAGTTCCATTCTCCATTGTCCGTAAAAAGAAAAGAAAATGTTTTAGATTTTCTAACCTGAATGCCAATGCTTGATCCACTCATTTCATTTGATGTCCGAGTCGATTTTGTCTTTTGTTTTTTGTTATCAATCACAGATTTTCCCAAATCTGAAGAATGCTCAGGGCTTCTGAAATTAAAAAACAGAGAAAACACAATAGAGAATTTCTTCTGGATTCATCAAATAAAAATATTTGGGAAAGTTATAAAAAAAAATAAAAAATTTAAAAAAATTGTAAATATGTTCAGTTAAACATTTTAAGGAACAGGTTGGTAGAGCTTTATGGCATGTCAACCCTTGTTGGGACATTTCATTCTGAAGACATTTTTGTTTTATCTATGATGGGTACAAAATTTATTTTTAAACTCAATTATTCTTTGAACACATTTTTTATATTTAACCTCAAAATTGTTTTTTTGTTTTATGGCATATCAACCATGGTGGGTTATTTAATACCTGCAAAGTTTTGAAAGATTTGTAGCGATTGTTTAGAAAATTTATTTAAACTATAGATGATACCCTAACTGGTACTACCACTCCGTGTCACAGTGGACCAGGGAGCAATGGTGATGAAGGGGTGCTCCACATTCCCCAAACCTCCAAAACTGGAACCTCAACATCAGATAGAGTTTAATGTCATTCCCAGGACTTGTAGACCCTCAGCCACCACCTTCTACCACCCATATGATGGAAAGGGTCAGTGGCTTGCCATAAGGGCAATAGGGTTGGAAAAATCATATAGGTGCTAGGGCTTGACGTGACCAGCCGATTGATCGGAGGGGGACTCTCCGACCGCCCGTCTAGCCCAAGATAGGGCCAAAGTGGAGTATTGCAAGTCATGAACTGCTCAGCCACCTGGGTTCTATCCTTAAGCATCACGGGTCGCCACCCACGGCCAACAGGTGGCACCATTGGGGAGTCTTACCCTCTGCAGAGGTGCATTCTAACGCCCCAGTCGACAGGGCAGGGAACAGGTTGGTTGGGTTTTATGGCATGTCAACCCTTGTTGGGTCATTTCATTCCGAAGACATTTTTGTTTGTTTATGATGGATACACAATTTATTTTTAAACTAAATTATTCTTTGAACACTTTTTTTTATATTTAACCCTGAAATTGTTTTGTTTTTTTTTTTTATGGCATATCAACCATGGTGGGTTATTTAATACCTGAAAAGATTTGAAAGATTTGTAGCGATTGTTTAGAAAATTTCTTTAAACTCAAATTTTTTTGTAAACAAATCTTCTATTTAAACTATAGATGATACCCTAACAGGTACTACCACTCCGGGTCAGAGTGGACCAGGGAGCAATGGTGATGAAGGGTTACCCCACCTTCCCCAGAGCTCCAGAATTTGAACTTCATCATCAGATAGAGTTTAACGTCATACCCAGGACAATAAGACCCTCAGCCATTGCCTTCTAGCACATATATGATAAAGAGTGTTGTGGCTTGCCATAAGGGCAATGGGGTTGGGACAATCATATAGGTGTAAGGGCTTGATGTGCAGTCAGTACATTCTAATGCCCCACCGACAGGGCAGAATCTGTTCTTGTGTTCGACTGACATGGTGGGATATCAGTAAATAACTACTTTTGGGATTACCCTCGTATATAAAACAAAAAAAAACATTTTGAAGGAATAAAATCTAAGATCAAAAAGAACTGAAGCAATTAAAATGCCAGTGTGTATTGGAAAAAAAACCAAAAAAAAAAACAAACATTTTTATAGAAGAGAAAAAAACTTGGTTATTTCCTATAAATAAACAAAGGGGAACCACTCTTGACTGATAAATTATTTATTTATTTTCCCATTAAACTAAGACCTAACCCTGTCTTCTTTTTTCCTAGTAGATCAATAAATAAATAATTTATCAGTCAAGAGTGGTTCCACTTTTGTTTATGTTGGACTTATAGGAAATAACCAAAAACTTATATGCATTTGTATATATAATTTTAAGAAATGTACTTACTTCCTCTCAGACTTTTTGGTATCTTGAATTTTGCCGCTACCAGTCAAACACAACAAGCCTGTGGAAAAGAAAGAAAAATAGTTAAATAAATGAAAATAGTTTTTAAGAAGACAAACAAGTTTTACAATAGGTAACATTTTTATTTAACTCAACATCCTTTCCAAATATAATTATAACTTATTTGTCTAAATTTTTGAAATGAGGTTTGATGTGTATAATTTTGATTTTTGGGGCTGTTGTCCTCATCAGCATTGGTACAAGGGGAAACAGCAAAGTCGGGTATGGCTGACCATATAAGGAAAAAAAAGGGAAACCATCTACCCTTGTGGGATAAAGTTAAAGTAATAGATAGGGAAGGACACTAGAAAAGAATACGTCTCAAAGAAGCAACGTATATGTTGGGCTGCAGTGACCTCTTGAATAGACCAAGTATCGAGATGAACACATTATGTATAGAGAGAAAAAGCTCATATCCGTATTTTGGACAGTTTTAATTTTGAAAATCAAGACATGATTGGTACATGAAATTGAACGCTAGCCATAATACGATTATGAACCTTTTCTCTATATAAATGTAATGGAATAAAAAACATGAAGCAGAGAAATCTTAATTGGGCTTTATTCAGCTTATGGTTAGTTAGTATAAAGAGGACTTATCTATGAGCATGAACAGTTCATTTTAGTATTATCTGCGTTATTCGGACTATTGTCCTCATCTTCATTGTTATCTGTACAACGTTTCGGCTGATATGCCCTACGGCCTTCATCAGGTATTTCTTGTCGGACTCCCTTGCTCATTGGCTGATACTGACTTTAGGCCACCCCGACGACTAATAATATATATATATATATAATAATATATATATTATATATATATGGAATAAATCCAAGAATATGTAGAAAATAGAAAAAAAAAAGTATTTTTAAAAAAAAAAAAAAAAAGATGAATTTATTCTTGACGTTTAACCATTTCAGTTTATATTAAACCATCATCAGGGCAATATAATAATAAGGAAAAATTGTTGTCTATCCCCTTTTCACTAGCACTAGACCAAGGAGATTGTGCACCTGAGGTGGAGCGCCACACCTACTATCAGCTTCTTACTTTACCACACAGATCACAGTTGGTGAGGGCCGGTATTGAACTAGGAACGTTGTGGTTTCTAGTCAAACGCTCTACCGACTGAGCTAACCCGGTCCTATATATATATATATATATATATATTTAAAATTTTGTGTTTTTGCTATAGGTAGGTCAATAGCTTCATTTAATGAAGTGCAGGAAGATTTGGAAAATTTCCAGAAAATCAAATGAAAACTTTTTAAAAACAAACCAATACAGGATGTGACACACACACACACATTTCACATAGAACTAATACTCATGGGAAAGGTATGAATCCAACTATTATCCCTCTAGCTTTAACCTTGGTATGACAACCAATTTAGTAAAAGGAAAACTGAATTCAAACCAGTTGAACTCCGCTTTGCAACTGACCTGTGCTGCATCCTGCTTGTGGCAGAGGGGTTGGGTAAATATAGACACCAATAACTCTCCACCCACAGAAACTTATAGAACCTATATAAAGTCCGCACCTTTAAAATTAATTGCCAATTATATACATCAATTTATAATATTTCATATAAAATGCAGAAATATTGCGAACATTTTGTGTGGTTTCTGTTTGTAGGTCAATAGCTTCATTGAATGAAGTGCAGGATGATTGGGAAAATTTGCTCAAAATCTAATGAAAACATTTTTTGAAACATGAACCAATACAGGGTGTGACACGCACACACGCATTTCACATAGCACTAATACTCATGGGAAAGGTATGAATCCAACTATTATCCCTCTAGAACGATTTGGAAAATTTGCTGAAAATCTAATGAAAACATTTTTTGAAACATGAACCAATACAGGATATGATCATATAGGATAATAATGATAATAATAATAATAATTTATATATTAATACTCATGTTCCTTAAAAGTACAACTGTTATCTTTCAAAACCCTCTGGTTAAAAATAAGACAGTGCAAAAATCATCGAAGATGAAATACAAAAATGTAAATCCTGATTATCTGGTGTTGCTTATCTGCCAAATTTTTATTTCTTATGAGTGTCGTTACCTCAGATAGATAATGGACCATTCTGTTTTTATTAGAAAGAGAAGAAAAAAGACATGCTACACAAAAATATAATAAGAAAGAAAGACAGAAAGAGTAAGGGAAAGATAGAAAGAGGGGGTAAGTGCATGGAAGTGATAATGCTAATTGGTTTCAATCGAATATAAAGAAAAAGAAGAAAAAGATGAAAAGGAAAAGATGAAAAAGATGAAAAAGATGAAAAAGATGAAAAAGAAAAAAAAGATGAAAAAGAAAAAAAAGATGAAAAAGAAAAAAAAGATGAAAAAGAAAAAAAAGAGTGAGAAAGAGTTAAATCAAGATTATTATACTTTTTACATATTGAACTATTTTGCAGCAGCTCTTAAGTAAATATACCAAACATAATAATTAAATTATCATACTGTGGTATATATATACAGATCCTGCTAGTCATAGATTGAAAAGAAAGAAACTTGTTAAAAACCACATAGATCAGATTATTGTGGTTGGGATAAAAGATAACAGTAAATATGCAGTCAAACAAAAATAATTTGATATCCAACTATTCTTCTTTCAGCAATGGGTAAATAGTAGGGCAGACTAGTCTCTTTAACGTTAGTATGGTAATTAGTCTAGAAGGAAAACTCTAAATGGCAACCTTTTATAGGAATGTGACTGGGAACCACCCTTGGATACCAATCCCCCCAAGAAACACAACACATGTGCAACTGGCTTAACCCATATTGGGTGAATGATCTCACACACACTTTTCAATACTTTGCTGTCTAATTTTAAACTGAGCAAAGCGTTACTCAATAGTTTAGAGAAAATTAGTTAATTCTAATTTTGGTTTTAGAAATGATTGAACTATACTCACTGCTTTATCGTTCAGTTTCCTAATGTGAAATGATTCAAGATTCATACAAAAAAGACAGTGGGAATTTGTTGATACGAAATAAAACAATTTAAAGAAAAAGAATAGGCAAAATCAAGAAGAATGATAATTTTATTGTGGAGGAAGATACGTATATCTCCTCGACACCACAGCTGATATGTTTTCATCAAAAGTCGGATTAGATAACAGTAACCAATGGTCAAGATAATGGAAATTACTAAAATTCAAGGTCAGTTTGTATCACAGTTTTGTAAACACAACAGTCATTATTACCTCATAAAAATTCTTTTATTTTAAACACCAGTGTATTTTATAAAACTTATCAAAAAATGTTAGATACTTGGTTTGGTTTGGTTGGTTGGGTTTTACGGCATGTCAACCCCTTGGGTTATTTTATGCCGAACACTTCTATTGGTAAAAAAAAAAAAAAAAGGTTAAATGCTAACAAAGTTTCGAAATAATTTCATTTTTAATGGATAATACAATTTTGTTTATAAACTCATGTTTTCTATTTAACCATAGATGGGACCCTAACAGGTACTACCACTCCGAGTCAGAGTGGACCAGGGAGCAATGGTGATGAAGAGGTGCTCCACATTCCCCATACCTCCAAAACTGGAACCTCACCATCAGATAGAGTTTAACGTCATTTCCAGGACATGTAGACCCGCAGCCACCGCCTTCTAGCACTCATATGATAAAAAGGGGTTGGGGTTTGCCATAAGGGCAATAGGGTTGGGAAAATCATATAGGTGCTAGGGCTTGATGTAACCAGCCGATTGATCGGAGGGGGCCTCTCCGACTGCCTGTCTAGTCCAAGATAGGGCCAAAGTGGAGTATTGCAAGTCATGAACTGCTCATCCACCTGGGTTCTATCCTTAAGCATCACGGGTCGCCATCCACGGCCAACAGGTGGCCCCATTGGGGGAGTCTTACCCCCTTGCAGAGATGCAGTCGATGCATTCTAACGCCCCAGCCGACAGGGCGGGTTAGATACTTGAAATAGTGCAGGGGCACCTCACATATGATGTAATAGTGAGATAGATTAGCACACCATTGTTAGTGAGGTTGATTTTTACTGGGTGCCCCCATACTATTGGCCTTGTGCTAAGCTAAGTTTAATAAATAACTTTTAGGGCATCCTATCGGGGTGTGAAGGTTAATAAGCTAGTCTTGCAGATCCATTACTACTGAATAGCCAATTTGATTCTTGCTGGATGCCTCATACTTGCTACCTTAAAGAGGCACTCCGATATTAATGCCTCCTACCAATTTCCACTGAAACGACAACAAATACAGGAAGAACAATGACACTATTGGATAGGGTAAGTTTTCAGCTACAAACCACTATTTGTAAACACTGTTATCACTATGGGACTGAATACTGTACCAGTAAGAGTGTTGCTCCGAAAGTAATGCCTCCTATTTATTTCCATAGAAACTACAACAGATACAAGAAGAACAATAACAATATTGGATAGGGCAAGTTTTCAGCTACAAACCACTATTTGTAAACATCATTATCACTATTAGACTAAATTAATGCCTCCTCTTTATTTCTACTGAAACTACAACACAAACCAGGATCATATCACCGGCGGTAGAGGAAGTTTTCAGCTATAAACCTCTAATTTCTGAACACCATTATATTTCTGAATCACCATTAAGCTATACATTTTTGCCGAGGATGAATAAGAGGCTGAGTGCTGTACGGATTCGTTCTGAAAGTAATGCCTCCTATTTACTTGCAATCCTACACCCATGATGAATAGGTTGGGTAATTACCTAATTGTAAGAAAGCAGTCAATTTTCATTTTATTTTTATCTGAGTCGTCTGTCTGACGTGACTGAACTTCTAGGGAGTTTTAGAAATTTATTTAAATTTCTAAAAGCCTTTTAAGTTTTGGTTGAAATAAATTTATTACAGAATGACGGTTTATTGAGTTTTTACTTCCTTTCAAAGGTATATATATATATATATATATATATATATTGGGGGGGGGGAGAATATGTGCTTGATTGAAGTTACACCTAATTTTTGAAAATTAATTAATTGATAATTAATGAATTAGGCGGGCATACCCGTTCAAATGTAAGGCTAAACAAATCGAGAAAAAGTCAATCCCAAAAATTGTCGGCTAAAAAGTCATATCAAACACATTGTTTGTTTGTTTACTTCTCATATATATATATATATATATATATATATCTTCGGGGTTAAATCCACTGGATTAATCAAGATATGGATTAATTGCAGTCGATTTCACATGTGTTTTTTCACAATAAACAATTGATTATAGGTCTGCGGTCGAAGAACGATGGTTTGAAATTCAAAAATTCGAAAAGACCAGAAGTTGCATTTTTTTCAAAGGAACAAAATATAAAAATTGTTAAAAATCCGCTTTGTGCTATTGTTTTAAAGGTTTATGACAAAGTATGTATGTGTAAAATACATTATTTAAAATAAGTTTTTCTAAACTATTGAAATTCTTTGAAAAAAAAAAAAAAAAAAAATTACAAATATTTTTTTTTTTCAATTTCTATCTTTCTGTACTAAATATACAACAAACGTTTCCATCTTCAAATTTTCTTTGCTTTTTTCTGAAAAGTTATAAGCACTTGTTAACAGTAATATATTTGCAAACAACTTAAGTGACCCACTTGATATTTCTCCATTTACATATGTGAACAATCTTTTAAAAATACAAATTTAAATATTACTTTAAAATGGGGAGGGGGTGTGCTAAACAAAAAAGTCTGTTTGAATAAAGTTTGGAAATTAAAGTCAGATGTTTCACATTAAAACTTAAAATTCAAATGAGTTTCTCTTATCTTTACTTCATTAAGAAAAAAAAATGATATTATAATTGGATGAGTAACGAATATCAAGGTCAAACGTTTTGTATTTCATTGTTAAGATAAACCAATACTGGAGAGTGTAGAATAGGCCTTCATCGCCATTACTCCCAGGTCCACTCTGATCCAGAGTGGTAATACCTGTTAGAGTCACATTTATAGATCAAATACATCTGTTTAAAAACTATTCTTATTGAATTGGGAATAATGGTGATGAAGGGGTACTCCACACTGCCCAGGACTGGAGCCTTATCATGCAGTTTAGTGTCATACTCAGGACACTACTTTTTTTTTTTTTGAGGTGGGAGTGTTTTACCATGTGCAGAGGATACAGTTAGTGTACTCTAAGCCTTGTTGACAGGGCTAAAGAAAAACAGATGAGACCCTAATAGGTACTACCACTCTGGGGGGCAAAGTGGACCTGGGAGTAATGTCAATGAAAGGGTACTCCTTACTCCCCAAATCTCCAGATTTGCAGCCTCACCATCAGATACAGTTTATTGTCATACCCAGGACACCCATTTGGTGGGGTGGGTGGGTGAGGGAGGCGTCTTACACCTCTGATTGTTAGTGAGTTCCATTCTCATTGGGCGCCCCATACTTCTGGCTTTGTGCCACATCTAAGCTAAGCTTAGTAAATAATTATATACATACGATTTGTTTAAGAAATGATTTTTATTAACTTCATGTGTTAATAAATACTGGTAGTCAACCCTCAACCACCAACTTTTAACACTTATATGATGAAATAATTACACAAGGTTCTTCACCATAAACGGCACAAATCTTTTTATATTGTAGTCATTTTTTTTTTTTTTCTAAAGCATAGGCTGAAAATGTTTTTCTTCTTTCATCTTCAATATTAAAATAGAAAAGTAAAAATAAACCAATTTTGAAACCTTAAATACAAAATTTAAAAAAAAAAAAAGAAAAAAAGACTCACAATTATGAAGGTTAGCTGAAAAGTTCATAGGCTAACAAAGATACTTTCATGGAATGTGACCAAACAAGGTTTATATTTCAACACAGTCACCCTTGTGGTCCACACACTTCTTCCATCAGTGTTGCAGTGCTTGGATCACATTGGTAATAAAAAGTCATCAGCAGCAGATATGACATGAATCAAATCAACTTTTCAGACCATTCTCAAATGTCAATTGTCAAAATACAATCGAAAACAATTTTTGAATGAAGTAAGAACTAAACCCTCCTAATGCCATCTAATAACACAAGCGGAACAAACTTTCTTGGCCAACCCAATAATATTAACCTACTTCATCTTATCTTGTTGGTCTTTTTGTTGCTACAACAAAATTACTGAAGGTTTTTTTTGTTTTTTTTCTAAACTGTGCTTAATAACCTTTACTAGTTATAACCTTTACTATTTATAATTTTCGTATCACAAATACGGAACAAATTACCAATATGAGCAGAACTTTTACACTTCTTTAAAATTACGCTTTCTTATTTTAACAAAATATCCTGAATTCTTTATTTGCTAACCATTTGGAAATTGAAATTTTGTTGTTAACGTATTTTTAAGATAATTTGTATCATTTGGACAATTGTCCTCATCTTCTTCAGGTATTTCTTGCCAGAGTCCGACAAGAAATACCTGAAGAAGGCCAGAAAGCACATTGGCCAAAATGTTGTACAGATAACAATAAAGATGAGGACAATAGTCTGAATAATCCAAACGATACAAATTATCAATCCTGAAATTGAGAGAAATTTAAGATCCATATAAATGTTACCTTTTTCTTGTCTTGCATCACCAGAGTTTCCAGCTGATTGGTAACCTCCAAAGACATGTTCAATAATGGCTTCTTTGATGGTCTTCTCAACAATACTAAAATTAAACAATAATAAAATATTACAAATAATAGAAAGAAACAATAAGAATACAGTCCAAGTACCATTCCACCATAACCAATGTGTAACTGCCACTAAACCGACCAGTTAATTATTTCTTATTTTCATATAATTATTTTTGTTTATAAAAATTAACTACAACCACAGTATTTAATTTAGGGTAGTTTAATGGGTTTAATACCATTTGGTGCTGACCACTAGTTTCTGCGGTTTATGAAGCCTAACCGGAAAAGGGTAAAGGGAAGGTAGAGTTAAAATTTTTCATCAACTGAACGGATGGAGCAAAAATGGTAAGATTCCATTTCTTTGAAGAATTTTCAATTTCTTTGAAGATTTTCACATTTCTTAAAAGTATTTGCTGTATACGTCATTAAATGTTATTTTTTCCTTGTACAGTTTCATGGTGTTTATTAAATAAACTTAATGACATCAGTAAAGAATCGTCATGCTGTCCCTTTGTTCGAGACCTGTAGGCAGTTAAATGATGATCATTTGGAAGCCTGTTTAGGGTCGGCTACCAATTACGGTCCAGACTATGCAACCCTGACTGATTCTATTCAGTGTAAGACTAAGGTTGTAGTATACCCACCCGCCTTTCGGGGCGGGGGTCCAGTGGCTTTGGCCCTGGATTGTGGCTACAATTAATAGCGTTAATCCCAGGGGGCTATACCCCCAGGCAATACCTGCCCCCTTGATTTAATGGGGCAGGTCTGGGTTTATTGCACAGTGCCAGAGGCGCCCCCTTGAGGGGGAATGCAGACGGGATCAACGCAATTTTTCACCTGCCACCCAGGCAGACAGACCAGGTGAAAGAAACTAACGAACTTACCTTGATGCAACTGCTGACACAACAGGTGATTCTATTAGGCTGTGTCCACTATCACTGAAAAAAATAAAAACGGATTGTTAAAATATCACAAAATCAACATTATATTGCCGATAAAAATTTCATAAAAAAATAAAGACTTTTTTTCTTTTATAAAATGATACCAAATGCAAAACCAAAATAAAAAAAAAATAAAAAGGGTACCGTTATAGTATGTGGCCAACCTTTTTGATTCTGTTATAGTATGTGGCCTACCTTTTTGATTCTGTTATAGTATGTGGCCTACCCGTTTGAATGTGTCCTACCTCAGTAAAAGTATATTTATAGATATAAGTAGTAGGCAATTTATTGAAACTAATTATTTTTCACATATATTCAATTTCAAAAAATGTAATTCAGTCATAAGCTGTATAGAGTAATTAAGAATAATTAAAAAATAATTTATCCATAATTTACATGAATCAGAGATCTATTTAATTCTAAAATATTCTAAAATTCCGAAACAGGGTTAGAGTTAGGGTTAGGAGTTATTATTATAACCTTATAATGTGCTTTATATGGTAGACCACATAATATGAGACAGACATTATTTTATAGGTTACATACTATAATGGTACCCTAAAAAGACATTTTAATATTTTTTGTAAAGCTAAATAATTTAACACGTTGGCTGCGATTGCTAATGCAATACTTATTGTAACCTGGCGACATGTTCCAACTCGTAAATTTCAGTACCAAGCCAAATATGAGAATAAAAAGCTGTGTGCAGATTTGCAGAGTTAAGTCCTTTTGGACATACTTCTGCAAAGCTACACAAAATACTTTGATGATTTTTATGAATAATTTGAAGGCATCTAACTAGAATTCATTGAAATGCAAGGAGGTTTTTTTTATTTTATTATTATTTTGTCATTTGCAGTTACAAATAAATATTTTCTATTATATTGTTGTTTACTTTGAATACTCCTTAACAGTATTAATGTTTTGGATTCTGAAATTCAATAATTGAAAATTTATTTATAGACATTTTAAGAATATACATATTTCTATACGTATATACCATATGTAGTGGCCAATGTGTTAAACGGTTACACAGCAGAAAATTATTGACAAAAACTATGAAATCTTGATTTAACTCTTTCACTTTTTTCTTTCTTTCCTATTTTTCATTATGTTCAATTGAAATAGATTAGTGGCATCGCTTCTGCATGCTCATCCCCTCTCTATATATTTCCTTTACTCTTTCTTTCTTTTATTATATTTTTTCTGTGTAGCATCTCATTTTTCTTCACTTACTTTAAAATAAAAAAGTGGAATGGTCCATTATTTAGTTGAGGTTTGGTTTGTTTTGTGGCATATCAACCTCTGTGGGTCATTTAATGCTGACAAAGTTTTGAAATAAATTAATTCTTAATGGCTACTCAATTTTTATTAACACATTTTTCTATTTAACCATAGATGGGACCCTAACAGGTACTACCACTCCGGCCAGAGTGGACCAGGGAGCAATGGTGATGAAGGGGTACTCCACATTCCCCAAACCTCCAAAACTGGAACCTCACCATCAGATAGAGTTTAAAGTCATTCCCAGGACATGAAGACCCTCAGACACCACCTTCTAGCACCCATATGATAAAAAGGGGTTGGGGCTTGCCATAAGGGCAATAGGGTTGGGAAAATCATATAGGTGCTAGGGCTTGATGTGACCAGCCGATTGATCGGAGGGAGCCTTTCCAATTGCTAAGTAAGGAACAAAGTGGAGTGTTGCATGTCATGGACTGCTCAGCCACCAGGTTTGGTTTGTTTTGTGGCATATCAACCTCAGTGGGTCATTTAATGCCAACAAAGTTTTTGAAATAAATTAATTCTTAATGGATACTCAATTTTTTTTTATAAACACATTTTTCTATTTAACCCATAGATAGGACCCTAACAGGTACTACCACTCCTCAGGTTACAGGGTTTTAAGCATCACGGGTAACCACTCATGGCTAACAGGTGGCCCTATTGGGGGAGTCTTACCCCTCAGCAGAGATGTAGTTGGTGTATTCTAATGCTCCCCACCGACAGGGCAGCACAAAGGATTAAGGACTGGTTTGAAAATGAGTAAAAGAAGAAACTATGATTACACAAAGACTAAAATAAGATTAGATTTAACAATGAAGAAGTTTAGCTAAACAATTTGTAAAATTATATAATGTCTGTGTAAAAGGTCAAGTTGGAAAAGGTCAAGTTCCAAAATTGAGTTCAACTACTATCAGTTAATAGTGTTATTTTTCAGTTTTACGTTAGACTCATAGATATGAATCACTAAGACGACCGATTTGTTCTCGAACATATTGTTCTTTTATGGAAGTGAATCACTTAACTGGGTGAGGATGAATAGATTGAAATATAAAACCTAAGATAAAAGAATATGTCCAAATGAGTTTAGGCATTTTGGCCTTTACCAGGTTATTTCCACCCCATTTGGACAGTGGTCAGTCTACTATGTAAATGCCACCACACACACACACACAAAAAATCCACTGAATCAGATCTTAGCCCTGAAGAGCATTAAGCGAAACTTTTAGTAGGTTCATCTGACTCATTAGATTTATTTTTATTATTTGCTCTACTTAGGTATTGAGCACTTTTTACTTATTAGCTTTAGTCTCCTGGCGGTTTTGTATGAATATATATATCTTATATATATATATGCATATAAATTGTTTTTTCTTTTGGCCAAAATATTGTACCAACAGATTATTTTTGGTTGGTACGATTATATTGGTCTTTTCTTTTTTTCCAAAATTTTTTCTTCCCGGTTGATGTTTGGTAGTATATTTTTACAATCAAACTATTTGCTGGTTTTTTCTCACCGCGAGGATTTACCAACACGCTTGGTATATTAAATATATATATTTACCAACCCCTCTGCACAAGCAGGATGTGACACAAGTTCAACAGGTTTGAATTCAGAGTTTTCCTTCTCCTAGACCGGTTGCCTAACCAAACTTAAAGAGCCCAGTCTGCCCTACTATTTATCCATAGCTGAAGGGAGATTAGGATTCATACCTTTCCCAAGGGTATTAGCGCTAAGTGAACTGATTTTAACCATTACACCATACACTTCCATTGGCCCAACAGATATAAGGGTTGAGTTAATAAAAGTGACAATCATCTGTAGGTTGCAGGTTCAATCCTGACCCGGGGTGATAACACCATTGAATACTAAACATAGATTAACCCTTGTACCTGGTCATGGTTAATGAAATGAGAACAATCTACCACAATGAATTAAATAAACGGTTATTTCCTAGTTGAGTAACATGAGTGACCCTGAAAAAACAGAACTCAAATTATTTATTCATTTTCCCATTAAACTAACCCTAAACCCCAACCCCTAACCCTTGTTGGACTTTTTTTTTAAAATTAAAATTAACAGTTTTATTACAAAATTTGTGGGTTCTGTTTTTTCTGGGTCACCCTGTAATATTATGTTACTCAACTAGGGTTAGGATTAGGGTTTAGGGTTAGGGTTAGTTTAATGGGAAAATAAATAATTTGGGTTCTGTTTTTTCTGGGTCACCCTGTAATATCATGTTACTCAACTAGGAAATAACCAAATAAAGGATTTGGTTTAAAGTTCTGTGAAGGCTCCTGATTATGAAATAAAGGCTCCCAATTTCGATAAGAAACGCTGGAAGAAGGCCAGAGATCACATCAGCCAAAATGTTATGTGTATAACAATAAAGAGGAGGACAACAGTCTGAAAAATCTAAATAATACAAATTATGAAGCCTCATCTCAAATATTCAGAGAAAACTATATATCAATACCCTTGTTCGTTAATTGTGCGACCGTTATTATCTTGCAACACCCTCTGGTTAAAAATGAGACAGTCCAAATCGTCCAAAAGGAAATGCAAAAATGTAAATCCTGATTATCTGGTGTTGCTTATCCGCCAAATCCTTATTTAATGGACCATTTTATTAGAAAGAAAGAAAGAAAGAAAGGGAAGAAAAAGTACATGCTACACAGAAAAAATATAATAAGATAGAAAGAAAGAAAGTTATGGAAAAATAGAGGGGTGAGCGTGCGGAAGTGACAATGCTAATCTGTTTCAATCGAACATAATGAAGAGATGAAAAGAAGGAAAGGAAGAAAAAAAGTGAGAGAGAGTTAATTCAAGATTATTATATTTTTTACATATTGAACTATTTGCAATAGCTATTAAAGTAAACATATCAAATGTAATAATTATCATACTGTGGTATATCCACAGGTCCTGCTAGTAATCGTAATTTCAAGTAAAAAATTTAAAAAAAAATGAAAAGAAGGCTTTACCAACTTCAATCTTAGAAAAACTTTTTTTTTTAAGGCTAACTTGTCACAAACAATTAGCTTTAGTCTCTTCAAGCACCCAAGACAGAAATTGTATTTCATACAGTCTAGAGAGTGGAATTAAACGGGGGGGGGGGGGGTGATATAAACAAATTACCTACTCACGAAATACACCCAAGGAAGAGGAGAAGGGAAAAGAAAAAGGAAAAAAATTACCCTACCCTACCCTCACCTTCCTACGGCTATCTCACCCCCTACCCCCCATAATGATTTTTAGTTGTGAGTGTTTTGGGTGCAGGGAATACAAGGTAATCAAAGCTTTAGTTATATCAATGTCCAGCAATGGGATTAACTGTTGTAAAAACAAAGGTAAAACAATTGTGGACAGGTCAATTACTTGTTGTTGTTGTTACTGCTGATGATGATGTTGTTTAGGTATTTTGTTTAGGCAAAACTTGCAAATCGGTAGGAAAATTAGGGTCACCCAGAAAAAACAGAACCCACAAATTTTGTAATAAAACTTAATTTTAACTAGGGGGGTTTAGGGTTGGGGTTGGAGTTTAGGGTTAGTTTAATGGAAAAATAAATAATTTGAGTTCTGTTTTTTCTGGGTCACTCTGTATACAAGTGACCCAGAAAAAACAGAACCCACAAATTTTGTAATAAAACTTAATTTAACTGGGGGTAGGGGGTTTAGGGTTAGTTTAATGGGAAAATGAATAAATAATTTGGCTTCTGTTTTTTCTGGGTCACCCTGTAATATGTTTTAATTTTTTCCGACCGATTTGCAATGACTTAAATTTTTTATAAAAATGCGTATTTTGTGTTAAAAATAAAATAAATAACATTTTTAAAACTAGAAGTATTAACATCTATAAGAAAACCTCAATAAGGTTTGAAGTAAAAATATATAAGATAAGATAAAAGATGAATCAAAAATGTTTAGGATGCAATCCAGCCACAAAAGCAAGTTTAAATGCAAGTCCCCAGCACAATTAAGGAAGATACGGAATTATTTTTAACACTTTTTATAAAAATGTTTAAAAGACATTCCGGCCCAGAACGAGAGCGTTGTTTGTGCCTCTCGTGCCAAACGGTTAACTATTCCATCTTTCTTTCATAAATATAGTTGCTCTTGAGGATGACCGTTTTATTAAAAGGTCGAAACAGAAATCTGTCAGCATACTAAATTATCGTTTGTTTTTTTATTATCTATTTTCTATCATACTGTTGGATTCATTTCCATTTATTATTATATATATATATATATATATATATATATATATATATATATATATATATATATTATATTATAGAAAAGTTAAGTACCATTCCAACGGGCATTATATTATACCATCTAAGATTAATCGAAAACTCGATTAATTTAACTAAAGTAACCCTGAAGAATCAATCGATGAAACTCGAGTAGGTTACTCTTTTCCATTGTTAAAATAAATTTTTGCTCTACATTGTATTGAGCACTTGTTTTTTCTCAATCTTAACCTCTGGATACTGTGCGCTTCCAACGATCATACTCATACCCACCGGTAAGTTACTACTTATACATTAGCAATATATATATATATATATATAATACAATGCTGTTCTCTATTTTATGTATAAATTATCTTTACTATAAATTAAATATATAACTGATTTGCATAAACTTAATTCCTTAAATTACTGTGACATAAGCAGTGACATAGTTTCGGTTACAACCAGATACTGAATCTCCATTATATATAGATATTCATTTTATTTGGTAGATTAATGTGTAGAAAGAAGAAACGTAAAATAATAATAATAAAGGAATTGAAACTCACCTTTCAACAGTGAATGGGGACATGCGTCCAGAAAGATCTTCGTCACTCAGACGTGGACTATAGAAAAAGTTGGTCAACGAGGGATTGTGACACACCGCCTGAGACGGTGAGGTCGGTCCTGGAGCAAGGACTAAAGATGTCTGGGTCATTGAAGAGGTCAGCTGAGGATTGGCAGTGGCACCCGCAGCAACAGTAGCCGCACCGGAACCACCACCGCCGCTGCTTCCAGGGAGAATGTGAGAAGTTTTGGTATTTGTTTGATCCAAGTGCAAAGCGTTCTCAGAATCACACTGCTGCTTATTCTGAAAAGAAACAAAGAATTTGGGTTTATTTTATAGGTTATTTAATGCCAAAACATTTCATTTTGATAAAAGTTTCTATGTTTTAAGTTCTTAATATCTTCAAATTGAATGTTTGAGATGAGGCTTGAAGATTAGTATTATCTGCGTTATTCAAACTATTGTCCCCATCTTCATTGTTATTTGTACAACGTTTCGTCCGATATGCCCTCCGGCCTTCTTCAGATATTTCTTCTCGGACTCGGGAACCAAGAAAGTTCCTGAGTTCAAATTGGTATAAATAATTTTCAGAAACTTCATTTGGTTTTGTTTGGTTAATGGTATATTAACCCTGTGGGATATTTAATGCCGAAAAAAAGAAACAAACTGGGGTTATTTCCTATAAGTCTAACATGATCAAAGGGGAACCACTCTTGACTGATAAATTATTTATTTATTTTCCCATTAAACTAACCCTAAACCGTCTTTTTTCCTAGGTGATCAATAAATAAATAAATAATTTATCAGTCAAGAGTGGTTCCCCTTTGTTTATGTTAGACTTATAGGAAATAACCAAAGCTGGTACTCAAGTTTCCTTTGAAGATGTATTTCGTGGATGTATAAATAAATAAATAAACAGATTCCATAATTAGTGTTTTACTTACATTAAAATACATACACCCTTGTGCAAATTAATTGAAACAAAAAAATTTAGTTATTATTATAATATCAGCAATCTCTCTGTAAGACTTGCCAAATAATAGAAATCATAAATTATGTAACTTTCTCAATCAAAAGTGACAAGATAAAACACCCCATCCCCCTACAAATGGTGATCAGACCCCTCTCCTAAAAATATTGAGAAATCAATTCTTAACTCTTGATTCTAAAGTATTATCTTCTTTAATTACTCTTGAGTGTTCAGAAACAACTTCATGGGGATTATCTTACAAACTCTTCTCATTTCTAAAAACATGTTTATACAAACAAGAATCAAACAGAAAGAAAAATGGCAAAGGTTTTGCTATCTCATCTAGTTATATGTCCAATCAAACCTTGAAGGAGATTTGGTTTGATCTTGAAAATAAAAAGCTAGGTTTCAATAAAGAATGTACCGTATTTGACAGCATATAAGACGCACTTTTTTCCCCAAAACTTTGGCTCAAAAAATTGCCCTGCGTCTTATACATCGTAGGTAAAGTTTGAGATCTCCTGTAGGCCTAGGCTAATCTTCTCTATGATACACACTAACCATCTTTTTTTATACAGCTATGTTTCTGCTTGTGTAATGCACAGCTAGACTGTTTTCAACAATATATGCTTAAATACACTAAAAAGTTTTTTTCCTGAATCTGACCTGCTGAAATGGGGGTGCATTTTATATGTGCATCAAATATAGTAAGTCCTTATCTTTTTAAAAATGTGGAAAATAATACAATAAGTGTAGAATGTGATAATACCTCTTCATGTCATTATTCCCATTTATGGGATCAAATAGATAAGTTTGAAAATTATTTATATTGGATAGGAATACATGAATATCATAATTTTTTATAAATTAATATTAAATAGAATTATTAAAGTCAAATGTGAATAGTTGAAACCATTTAACTGGATGGAAATTATTTGTATCAGGTTACTTGAAGATGTGATTATTTACTAAGTTTACTAACGATTATTATAGGGACTGGCAAAAAGATCAGCTTCTACGAGTTTTAAAAGCGAATTAAAATTAATTAAATCTATTATTTAAGGTCAAACTTTGTCTAAATTGATAAGTAGTAACATAATGACCATCATTAAAAAAAGAAAAATATCATTATATATGCAGTTTATTTTTGAAAGATTTAAAACCATTTGTTTTGGTCAATTTCGACGCAATCCGCCATTTTGGCTGTTTTTCAAGGGTTTTAAGCGCTTGTTTACAATTTTAATATAACATTTGTGATTGCAAAAAAATTTACCAAAATTCAGGTAATTATCCGATTTTAATGAAATTTTCAGTATTGATTTCATCAATTAATGAATTTTATAATGCATCAGTTATTTTATTTCAAAACTTTAATTTAGTATTTTTGCTATGAAAAATTAATATATAAAATTCATTTAAAATAAAAATATTCGAATTTTAAGTTTAAAAGGTTATATTTTTAGATTCTAAAAGTAAATATCTATTTAATGCAAACCTTATTTTAGGCGCAAAAGTAATAAGTTTTGAAGAAAAACTCTATTGAAAATGTACCCCCTCCCTTTTTAAGCAGAAAAAACATTGATGTATAATTTTTTATTTTATAAAATAATAGCCAATTAAATAATTATCGAAATGAGTAAAAAAGAAATCTCCAAAAAATTAATTATTTATTATTTTTTTACATTTTATTTTTCGATTTTCAGTACTTATTTTCTCATAAAACAACAACCGTAAAAAATGTATTTTTGTTTCTATTCATAAGTTCGGTCTTTTATCTCTTTATTTTTACTGTAATTAGTATCGAAAATGACCAACTCGCAAAACATTTTACGCCCCCACCATAAGGGGGGTCAAAATTAAGTGACCTGAAAAAAATGAGAGTTTTGAAATAAAATAAATAGTGTATTATAAAGATCATTCATTGATAAATAAACACTGAAAATTTCATTAAAATGCGATAATTCCCTGATTTTTGGTAAATTATTTTCTGTAGGGGGGCTAAAGTCATTTTGTCAAAAACGCATTTTAGGCTAGTTTGTCAGTAGCTAGATTATTACTAGTTACCTGAAATCCTATTTGAGTAAGTAATTCCATTTTTGAATGCTTTGCTATCTCATCTGGTTATGTGTCAGAAGATTCAACCTTGAAAGAAATTTGGTTGCTCTTGAAAATAAAGATTTATGTTTCAATAAAGAATGTAAATCCTTATCTTAAAATGGGAAAAATGATACAAGTGTAGAATGTGATAAAAGATAATTATTTTCTGACACAAAATACTTATGTATACTCTTTCATCATTAATCTCTTATTCTTCCACTGTGTTGTATGTGTTAACCCAACCCATCTGCCAGGAACAGGATGTGACACCAGGTCAATTTTTAAGTGGAGTACAGCTGGTTTGAATTCTGAGTTTTCCTTCTCTTAGACTGGTGGCCTAACTAAAGCTAAAGAACTCAGTCTGCCCAACTATTTACCCATAACTTGGGAGAAAACAAATAGATTCATGCCTTTCCCAAGGTCATTAGTGCGAAGTGAAATGCAAATAGCCGTACTTAGGATTTGAACTCGGATCGTTAATTCTATTTCCTACAATAATAATCGTTACACTAAGTGCATCTCCTTAACCATTGTGTTGTATGGCTAGAGATTTTTTTTTTTTTGCTGCTGAATTTAAAAACATTGTTTAATGGCATATCAACCTCTGTGGATTAAAAAGGGTTAAGTGGGTTTGGGGCTTTAGGGTAGGGTTTTCATGGTCGTATTTGGTTATGGTTGGTCCGTTTTTGGTGAAAAGGTTAATTTGGTTAAATCTTAATGAAAAGGTTGCCCCCCCCCCCCCGTCCCTTTTTTTCTTAAAACTCAATTTGTCCTTTGGTTTGAAGTTTTTGAAAAGGTCTTTTAACTCTTCACATGCCAAATTTCCCCTACGGCTGTACAAAATTTTCACTATCTATTCACCTCAGAACTCATTCTATTGAAATAAAGTCCTAAGGGCTGTGTTAGCTCAGACAGTAGAGTGTTCTACAAGGTTCCTTGTTCGATACTGGTCCTCATAAACTCAGCGTTATGAGTAGCACAGGGATCTGTGTGGTAAAGTAAGGAGCTGATGGTAGGCGTGGCGCTCCACCTCAGATACTAAAATAATCTCCTTGGTCTAGTGCTAGTGAAAAGGGGATAGACTCCATCACTGGTTGGCCACCCCGACGACTTTACTTTTTCTTTAATTATTGTAATAAAAGTCCTTTTGCTCAATTATAATGAACTAACCATCATCTATTTTGTACTTTGCTTGGGTGTGGTGAGAGAGCTGCTGTGAGTGGATTAAAGTGGGCAAAGAGTTAAGTTGTTTGAAAGACAGAAAGAGAAACAAAAATAATGGGAATACATTGGCAGTAGCAACCAACAAAATAATCCAATGACCGATTTACCTATATTATCATTAAAGATAAATATAAAACAAAAATGTTTCAGTCATGTGGGATGACATTTAAATCTTGGCTATTTATTATGAGTTAACATTCACCAATTTCCTAATACTCAATCTTGCCAGACCTTTTTTTAACAACAACATCTATTAATAATGGAGATTGTCTGTATTTCTGTCTGTAACAAAAACTACGTCACAGCTTACGTCACAATATTCTTATGCTATATACACCCAAAATTTGAGTAAGCAATTTTAAAAATTGTTTTTTACTCTCGTTCTTTCTTTTTTTTTACAGTAACAAGAAGTTAACTAAAAAGTTTACAAATAAATAAATACCTACGATTTTGAGTAAAATTGATGTGGAAAATATTCAAAATAATTGTTTGATTATTACATGCACACAACATTTTATTTGAGAGGGACGGGGATCAGTTTTCATTTCAAATTTTTCGCCACACCTACTATCAGCTCCTCACTTTACCGCACAGATCCCTGTGCTACTCATACGCTGAGTTGGCGAGGGCCGGTATCAAACCAGGAACCTTGTGATTCCTAGCCGAACGCTCTACCGACTGAGCTAAAACCGGCCCATTGCTGACTATTTACTTTATGAAGGTCAACTGACTGCGTCTTCTGAATAATTATTTACAGTGTGGCACGTGCCTGGTTTTAATCAATGATTTACTTACAGTTATAGATAAGAACTATTAGTCTAAGAGCATTAATTTCCCTAAGGAATTGCTTAGTAAATAATCTTGGCACTAAGCTAGATGCAAAAATAAGTCAGTTTAGATCTCTAATATTTATTTTTCAATGTTGATTTCTTTCATGGTAGTCTACATAAGATAGAGCTACCATTACCACTTGCCCAAGTTCACTTGTATCACACAGGTGACAGTTTAAAAATGTGGGAGATATTTCTGTCGCATCCTGTATTATAAGGACAATAACCTGCAAGTATCTACAACAATCAGATTCATTTAATCTTATTATAATAGAGATTTGGTGTCTGTTGTAACCAAAATTACATCACTGCTTATGTCATAAAACCCTCAGGAATTGCTTAAGTTTATCGAGTATTTCATTTATAGTCAAAATCATTAATAAATAGAATAAATATTAATTACTAACAATCTGTGGTATATTGGTTAATAAGAAACAGAAGCACCGTTTCGGCCATCTTTTGTTATTATGAATAAAAGGCGGAAGTGATTACTTCTCATGGGTTAACGTCAGCTGGACTACTTGTGTTATTTATTTCAATAAGCAAGCTACAACAATATCTCTATGAAAATCCGAGTTAGATTTGCCTCAAAACAGCCCATGTTATTAATGCATTTCAAGTTAACTGTAAATACATTTCAATATTTTCTTACAAAAAAATTAAATGGGATGGAGTACAATGTAATGGTTAGACAGCTTTAGTTGTTTCATCAAAGAAAACTTCCCTGTCCTCTTTCCCCAGTTCATAAAAAAAACTATAATTTATTAAGAAACATTAGATGGGACCCATCAAATTTCCGGGGACTCATTCAAATCAAATCCATGCATCCCAGGACGTACTAAATTAAAAGGCTATCCTTTGGGAAAGGTGTACATCCAATTATGGGTAAATAGTAGGGCAGACTGGGCTCTTTACGCTTGGTATGGCAACTGGTCTAGGAGAAAGAAAACTGAATTTAAACCCATTAAACGCTACTTGATCACATCTTGTTCATGTGGGAGTTCGGTAAAAAATTTAAAAAAAATAAAATAAAAAATACATTCAAAACAATATTTATAATTTTATGACAACCAATTCTAGTGGTGAAGTTGCAATTCTGGAATGTGTGAGTACCCCCTCATCACTATTACTCAGGTCCACTCTGACCCGGATTGGTAGTACCTGTTAGGGTCCCATCTATGGGTTAAATTTATAAAAATTTTTTTTAAAAATTGAGTTAGAAAAAAAAAATTGAATACCCAACAAGAATGAAAACAAAACGTCATCAGCATAAAATAACCTAACAAGGGTTGACATGCCATAAAAACCAACCACAAGCAACACAATTTTTCTGCTATTGATAGAAGGTTTGGGTAATTTACAAACAGGTGGTCACCAATAACACAAAAAAAAATGTAATTCAATATGATAAAAAGTGAATGTTCTAAATTAAGAAATCCCAGTTAATTATATGGAAATGAGATTGACATTTTGTGTAGTCAATAAAATGTGATTTTTTTAGTCATTATGATAATCCTAATGACAAGTGGAAAAATATTTTTAAACAGCTGACTTCCTTCCGGATTTCCTTAACTGATCTAGTTAAGGAAATCCGGGTGAATGATCTCTATGTTCTTATCATATAGTTTTTGTATGTCAATGTAACACTGCAAAAAAAGGCACATTGTAGCAAGATAGTTGTTAGCACAATTATCTTAAAGAACTCTAACTTGGAGAACAATACAATTTCCAGTTTAAATTTATAACTTAATAATGTAGAAAGTAAAAAAGAAATAATTGATGTTAATGGTATGTCAACCCATCTAGGGTTATTTTATACCTAGAGGTTAGGGAATCGTGTTCATATTTTCATTTTTTTGTGTAGTTGTTACTTGAGGGTTTTTTCTCTTTTTTTTTTTTGCATATGGTCCTATAGAATACAAATAAATTGGACCATATGACCTTTAGGCACCCCTTTTGCGATCTCAATCCGTGGGGACATTTTTTCCATTACACCGTCAAAATACGGTTAATTGTTAACAGATGATTTATAGAGTTTTTTTTTTTTTTAAATATAAAACTAACCCCTAACCCTAACAAACAACCAAATTTTGACAGTGTAAATGAGAAAAGTGTCCTTGTGAGTCATGATCGCGGAAGTGGTGCCTAAAGGTCATATGGTCCAATAAATTTTAGACAAATCTATTTGACCAATAGATGGGACACTATCACTCCGGATCCAAGTGGACTTGGGAGTAATGGTGATGAAGGGTTAATCCAGATCTCCAGAACTAGAGATATAGACACAAAGACCCTCAGCCACTGATTTCTAGCACATATATCATATAAAGGGTTGGGGAGGGTTGACATAAGAGGTAAAGTTTCAGGACATTCATATAGGTGCCAGGACTTGAAGTGCCAGCGTTTTAATCGGTGCGGGCCTCACCCACCGCCTGTCTAGCCTAAGTAAGGACCAAAATGGAGTGTTGCATGTCATGAACTGCTTTGCTACCAGGATTCCGTCCTTAAGCATCACAGGTCACCACCCATGGCCAATTATAATGTTACATTCAAAATAAAATTCAAAACCCATTATAATTCATTCCCCTTTTCATAATGGCTAAAAATAGAACAGTATTTAACTAATTATTAGTAATTAACTAATTAATATTTATTTATCTCAATTAATTATAATAGAAATTCTATAAAACGGGTGTAGCTTGATATGAAGCTTAATAGCAGCTTTTAAGTGTGTTAAAAAAAAAACAATTAAATGGAAGATATAACTGCAAATTATATAATCCATCACTGCCACCACGGATATTCGTTAGATAAAAGTTTAATTCTCAAAGTGTGACTAGCAAAGAAGGTTTTACGAAAAGAAGGTTCCCGAGTCCAACAAGAAATACCTGAAGAAGGCCGGAGAGCATATCGGCCGAAACATTGTACAGATAACAATGAAGATGAGGACAATAGTCCAAATAATGCAGATAATACTAATCATCAAGCCTCATCTCAAACATTCAGAGAAAAAGAAATTAAATGTAAGATATAAGTGCACATTATATAATCCCCACCATTGTCACCATCTGATATTCATTAGAGAAAAGTATAATTCTGAAAGTGGGACTAATCCTAAAAATGTCTAAACAGATTTGTGTGAAAATTTAATTAAAAAAAGAAACAAAATCAAACGTCAACACCAATGAAGATCAGATGCTGAAAAGTTTTGACCCTATCAAGAAAGGAATGTTGAGTCCTTGTGGTGGAGACATACAGTTGTAGTGATATAGATGCAGAGAGAGAGAGAGAGAGAGAGAGAGAGAGAGAGAGAGAGAGAGAGAGAGAGCGTGTGTGTGTGTGTGTGTGTGTGTGTGTGTGTGGTTTAGCTCAGTCGGTAGAGTGTTCGTCTGGGAATCACAAGGTTCTTGGTTCGATACCGGCCCTCGCCAACTCAACGTATGAGTAGCACAGGGATCTGTGCGGTAAAGTGAGGAGCTGATGGCAGGTGTGGCGCTCCACCTCAGATGCTAAAATAAACTCCTTGGTCTAGCGCTAGTGAAAAGGGGATAGACTCCCTCGCTGTATGTCTGATACTGACATTAGGCTGCCCTGACGACTTTACTTTATTTATACACACACACACATATATATATATACTAGCAAGAATATGCGCCCTCCAGGTGTAGGTATTTAAGTTTTAATGTAAGTAAAAAGTAAAGTCGTCGGGGTGGCCTAAAGTCAGTATCAGCCAAACAGCGAGGGAGTCTATGCCCTTTTCACTAATTCTAGACCAAGGAGATTGTTTTTAGCGTCTGAGACGGTGCGCCACACATACCATCAGCTCCTTACTTTACCACACAGATCCCTGTTCTACTCATATGCTGAGTTGGCGAGGGCCAGTATCAAACAAGGAACCTTGAGGTTCCCTGCTGAACACTATCGACTAAGCTAAGAAAGACTAATGAAATTGAATAAGAACATATACAAAAAAGATGACACTTATTTTAATTACATTTTAATTGGTTTCAATATGAAATTATTCATAGGATTGATTTTAATATGTTGGAGAATAAAACAATAATATTAGAGATCAATAATACCAAGTAATTATTTATTAAACCCGGTTTTATTAAAACCAGTATGCAAATTATGTAAACCTATATTTCTTAGTGATATATAAGACACATTGCAGGATTTTAAATTCACTAATAACATGGACTGTTTCGAGGTAAATCTAACTCAAATTTTCATAGAGACATTGTTAATAAATATTTATTTTATGTATTGATTAATAATTTTGACTAAAATAAATATTCATTGATAAACTTATGCAATTCCTGAGGGTATTGTGACATAAGCAGTGAAGTAGTTATGGAGGAATACGAGAATTTATTTCTGCCATTCCACAAGAGTTCCTGGGAAGATCAATTGATGTGATTCCAAGCGGCTTAAGAGGCTGGAGGCAATGTTGTTGCCCATATAGAATTTTAAATAAAACTCCATGTTATGTGTGTTCTCTATTCATCTTTTGTAAAAATAAGGATTCAGAAATGAATTATAAGATTTTTTAAATAGGGAAGGGAGTTACTTTAAAATCACCCTGGATATTCCTAATCAGTTGTCATTTTTTTTAAATAAATTTCTAACATTTCAAAAGTTCCTGCAGTCCATTTCTTAAAATAGATTTTGTTTTGAGATAAAAACATAGTTCAACCATTAGATAAATAAACACTTAGACATTCAGTAAATATTTTGACATTGTTATCTTTTCTCTTTGAAATTTGATTAAAAGAAAAAAAAAAGAAAAAAAAAAAAGAACATTTTTCTTGAACTCTTTTTCTAAATTTGAAATAACTTCCTAGACATTTATTTTCCTTGCTGGCACTTAGTCTCCAAAATTTACATAACTGTATTTTGTTTGTAAAAAGTAGCAGAGGTCACAGACAATAAATAAAAAATGTATGACATTCTTTAAAACATAACAATGTCTTATCTAAAATTATCAATGTATTTCACTGTTAGTAAACAACTTAAATTGGCAGATCTGTGTTGATGAATAACATTACAAGTGCAATAAAATGTTAATATCTTGTACTTATCAAAGCTTTTTTGAGTACTAAAATCACTTGTTCATTATTAAGATATTAATACTATATTCCTTATGTTTGTTTTGTTTTATGGCATATCAACCTCGGTGGGTCATTTAATGCCTACAAAGTTTTGAAATGCATTCATTCTTAATCTATACTCAAATTTTTTTTTATAAAAACCTTTTTCTATTTAACACATAGATAGGAGACTAACAGGTACTACCACTCCGGGTCAGAGTGGACCAGGGAGCAATGGTGATGAAGGGGTGCTCCACATTCCCCAGACCTCCAAAACTGGAATCTCACCATCAGATAGAGTTTTAACGTCATTCCCAGGACATGTAGACCCTCAGCCACTGCCTTCTAGCACCCATATGATAAGAAGGATTGAGGGTTGCCATAAGGGCAATAGGGTTGGGGGCAATCATATAGTTGCTAGGGCTTGACGTGACTAGCCGATTAATCGGAGGGGGCCTTTCTGACCGCCCTTAAATGAATAGGACCTACTCCATCACCAACGGATGGGTCAAGGCACCAATACAAAGAGGTGGCACAAGGCCCACAGGTAGGCAAGGACAAGACCAATAAACACACACACACACACAAAGAATTTGGAAGAATACTAATACATTAGATAGATAGATAGATAGATAGATAGATGTATTATGCAGGAATAGCTTGATGGAGCCCATCCCTCTCCAGGTTTTTGATTTAAATTCATAATTTTCCTTTTTTTCCTATACTGACTTAGTTAAGACCGATACTGAATATGGAACTTTGTGGTTCCAAGGCGGATGCTCAACCTAGTGAGCTAAACCAGCTCATAGCAGACATTAATAAGAAAAGTGTTTATTTACTTTTGTTCAGTAGCATATTTTGAGGATAGAAAAGTGGGAGGGGGGGGGAGAGAAGGTAGTCCCTTCCTCTCCTCCCCTTCTACCTGAACGCATTCTTCAAGAGTGGTGCCTTTTCAACAATTCCGTTTTAAACATTCTGGGAATTAAAACCAATCAGAATATTCCAACCACTGATGACAGATGATATCATAGAGTCTCATCATTTTCATATCACAAGTCACAATCCCACATTTGATATATGCAATTTTGAATGATTACTGAAATGTTTGGCTTGTAAAAGAACAGTAGTTGTACTATTTATCCCAGGGCTTGGGGGAGGTGGAATCAGGAGGTGTATACCTTTCACAAGGGTATTGGTCCATAAGCAAACTTTATAGTGCAACAGGAGATTGACCTTGAGGTCACAGTCAAGCATGTTAGCCACTACGCCATGGAGACTCTCCCTTAGTGAAAAGTGGAATTTAATAATCTCTGTTCCTTTCAACATGTCAACATTTGTCAACAATAAAATGTCTGAAACTTGCAACATGTTTATTTTATCAAAATAATTATGCACTTTAAAACTGTAAATAGGTTTTTAAATAGCCCTGTCGGATGGGGCTTTAGAATACACCGACTGCACCTCTGCAGAGGAGTAAGACCCCCCCCCCATGGAGCCACCTGTTGGTCGTGGGTGGTGACCCATGACGCTTAAGGACAGAATCCTGGTGGATGAGCAGTCCATGACATGCAAAACTCCATTTTTGGACGGGCGGTCGGAGAAGCCCTCTCCAATCAATCAGTTGGCCATGTCAAGTCCTAGCACCTATATGATTGCCCCAACCCTATTGCCCTTATGGCAAGCTCCACCTCTTTTTATCATATATGTGCTAAAAGGCGGTGGCTGGGAGTCTTCATATACTGGGAATGATGCTAAACTATCTGATGGTGAGGTTCCAGTTTGGAGATTTGGGGAATGTGGAGCACCCCTTCATCACCATTGCTCCCATGTCTACTAGTGGTAGTACCTGTTAAAGTCCCATCTATGGGTTAAATAGGGTAAAAATTGTTTAAAAAAACTTTCTACCAAACTATCGCTTATAACAAACTTGAACTTTACCCTATAAACTTATCCCTTAAACGGATTTCCAATCCACTTAGCTACAAACAACAACAACAACCTACAGTCAAAATCAAAAATACTTGAAGACATAATAAATTTGACCATCTCTCACAACCTACTGCTTGGCATAAAATAACCCTGGATGGGTTGACATGCCATTAAAATCAATTAATCATGAATGAATGAATTCAAAATTATTTGTCTGAATTTTTAGAGATGAGGCTTGATGTGTATAATTTTGATTTTTTGGACTGTTGTCCTCGTCTTTAGTGTGGTATGTAAAAACAATGTTTCAGCTGCTGTATCCTCCAACCTTCTTCAGGTGTTTCCCTGTCTATCAGAGCATAGCAATGACCCAACCTGGGAAATCATTTTGAATAGTTTGATTGTTGATTGGAGGATACAGCATCTGAAACATTATGTTTTTACATACCACATACCACAATAATTCAAAGTTATTTGGTATCTATACTGGTAACTTTTAATGAGCTTTCGCCACCTAACTTTGAAACCTGGGTATGCTTCTGCTTTTATTAAAAAATCCATGTATATTTGATTGATTTTAATGGCATGTCAATCCGTCTAGGGTTATTTTATGCCAAGAGGTTAGGAAATCACATTCATTGTACGTTGCTAGAAGTTAAGAGCAAGTAACTTGTTCAATACTTAATTGAGTAGCTACTTAAACAACAGCAGGTACTGTAAGCAACCAGAGTCCTTTGTTTATCAAAATGACTTGATTTGGCATTAAATGACATGCTGGATCCCAAACCATATAGGAGTGAGGAGGAATGAAAGAGCTGACTCTGCAGCTAAATCGGCTCTAAATTTGATCCCAACAAGTTCAAGATACTATATTCTGACTTGAAACCTAAAATTAATAGATTCCTTCATACAAAATGGCAACAACACTGGAATAACAACATCCACAATAAACTCTTCCTAATCAAACCCACTTTGGGAGGCTGGATAACAAATTTAAGGAAGTCTAGAAAGGAACAAGTCATTGTATCTCGATTACGCATTGGTCATACAAGACTAACACACTCCTATATACTCAAACAAGAACAACAACCACAATGTGAAACTGTTAAACACTTATTCATGGAATTCAGGCTTTTTGCTCACATCAGAAACCGTTATTTTAAAGCAAACAATATGAAAGATCTATTTGAAAATGTCAACATGGAGGATATTCTCTCCTTTTTTGAGGGAAATAAAATTATACCATAGAATATAGACATGAAACAAATCAATACCATACAACATAATCCCCAATAATGCTAACACATTGTTAAAACAATTACTAAAAAGTATAAATATAAATACACGATATGTATTACTTCCTAACCTTAGGCATGACATAACCCCAGATGGGTTGATATGCCGTTAAAATTAACAAACCCACCAACCAACTAAAAAGGGTTGATATGTTAAAACTAAACAAATAAACCAACCCTAACCAGATACCTCAACTGATTTTAGCCATTTAAGTTTCTGGATGTAAAGTGAGGGATCAGTTTGGTATTTATAACCAAGTAGTAAACACAATGATTCTATTTTTTGTCCAGTTTGACACGTGGTGCAACGGATCTAAGGGTTGAGTTAATACACTTCTAAGTGACAATCATCTGTAGGTTGCAGGTTCAATCCTGACCAGGGGTGATAACATAGAATACTAAACATAGCTTAACACTTGTACCCAGTCATGGTTAATGAATGAGAACAATCTAACCCACTGGATTAAATAGAGGATTCGGTTTGAAGTTTTGTGAAGGCTGCTGACTGTGACATGAAGGCTCCGGGGGGGGGGGGGGTCAATAAGAAACACCTGAAGAAGGGCAGAGAGCACATCAGTCAAATACATTTCTAAGTGACAATCATATGTAGGTTGCAGGTTCAATCCTGACCAAGAGTGATAATATAGAATACTTAACAAGGTTTAATTTTTGTACTCAGTCATGGTTAACAGAATGAGAACAGTTTACCCCTGGGGATTGAATAAAAGATTCAGTTTGAAGTTCTGTAAAGGCTCCTAATTATGACAAAGTTTCCTGAGTTCAACCACAAAGACGTGAAGAAGGCCAGAGAACACAGCAGCCAAAATGTTGCATATATAACAATAAAGATGAGGACAATAGCCTGAAAAATCCAAATAATATAAATTGATTCTATTGTTGCATTGCTATTCAAACACAATAATTCACGAATATTTCTTTTTTTCCATATATTTTTTCTTTATTTTGATTTTTCAGACTATTGTCCTCATCTTAATCAGGATATATAAATATAAATACAACATTTTGGCTGCTATACCCTCCAGCCTTCTTCAAATGTCCCTTGTCTATCAATCATAGCAATGATTCAACTTGGGAAATCATTTAAAATAGTTTGACTGTTGAGCAAACAAAGCATTGGAGATCTTATGAAGATCTCATTCAAATGATAACGTCATTGTTTTTGCATGTCCATCAATCCAAGAAGCGTTACAAGAAGCATCATGATCATTTTTTTTTTAAATATTCGAGTGATGGGCATGCAAAAACGATGTCATTATTTGAATG
Source organism: Doryteuthis pealeii (assembly GCA_023376005.1). Taxonomy (NCBI): domain Eukaryota; kingdom Metazoa; phylum Mollusca; class Cephalopoda; order Myopsida; family Loliginidae; genus Doryteuthis; species Doryteuthis pealeii. The sequence goes on along the minus strand of CM042161.1, from coordinate 14,870,930 downwards.
AGATCTTCATAAGTTCTCCAACACTTTGTTTGCCCAACAGTCAAACTATTTTAAATGATTTCCCAAGTTGAATCATTACTATGTTTATAGACAAGGACAGGATGGAAGGCAGGCCAACACTGTAAACATTGCAGACATAGTTAACCTAGATATATCATATATCAATAACTATTGTGACTTAGTATATATAATTATAATAAGATATATGAGAAGAAAATATTTTAAAATATAACAAACACAGGATGTTATGATCAGGAAAACAATTTTTTTGTGTCAATACTTAAGCATTTCGGTATATTGTACCATCTTCAGAACACTGTTAAGTAATGTTTATGTGAGGGACAAAATGAAAGATGTTAAGTGTATAGTGAATGTGTGAATATGATGTTATTAACCGTTATTTTTTATATGCGCATTTGTTTAGGAAAGCCAATGACATGATCAATGCATGTGCAAAAATGGAAGGTGAAGATCACATGATGACGCTTGCATGAACATGAATAGGCGGAGGACAAAAAGTTATATATATATATATATATATATATATATAAAGATGAGGATAACTGTAAAAAAAAATAATAATACATATCAAGTCTAATTTTAAAATTCAGACAAATATTTTTCCTTTGTTATCTTTAAAAATCAAAGATGTTTATTCATCCATTGATCACAAAAAAAAAAAAAAACAGTAACAGAATCACAAGTTCAAATCTGATAATCAGGCTTTTAAATAACAAGACTAGCAGGACCTGTGGATATACCACAGTGTGATAATTTAATTATTACGCAGTTTAATATTCTTACTTAAGAGCTATTCAAAATAGTTCAATATGTAAAAAGAATAATAAACTTCATTTAACTCAATCATTTATTTTTTTTCTTATTTCTTTCCTTCTTTTCATTATGTTCGATTGAAACAGATTAGCATTATTGTTTACATGCGGTCACCCACTCTCTATCTTTCCCTTACTCTTTCTTTCTTTCTTGTATTATGTTAAGGTTCTATCCTTAAGTATCACAGGTCGCCACCCACGGCCAACAGGTGGCCCCATTGGGGGAGTCTTACCCCTCTGCAGAGGTGCATTCTAACACCCCACCGACAGGCGGACAGTTTTATAATAATAAAAAATTTAAAAATGCGTCTAAAATCGTCTGGTAACAAACCACCGGATGTTGACGGGGGGGGGGGGGGGTGCAAAGCGAAACATGTCCCTCTGAATCCAGGTCGCCCCTGGGGTGCTTAAAGGTTACTTGGTCCAATAAAACAATTTAAAATCTATAGAACAAGTCATTTCGTGAAGACCAGATGTAATTATTTCACTTGGGGGTGGGGTGGGGTGGAGGGGTGGGGAGTAACAATGAAATGAGCAAAAGCCAAAGAATTAAAAGAAACAGAAAGGAATTGAAAGAAGAAATTTAAAAATCATATCCTAAGATACCTTATCTTAAAATTCTTTACTTACCTACAAAATAATCCAATTTGATAAAATGAATCTAGTATACTATCCATTGATCAGAGTGCAAAGAGAAAACACACACATAACACCGGTACCCTCTCCTGCCAACGACTTGAATGTTTATGTTCATTATTATGATTAACTTCATCCATAGGAGGAGAAGGAGGAGGGGAGGAGAAAAAGAAAATGACCAAACCAGCTATATTTTGACATAATCAATGAATTAAAAACCTTGATCCAGAGATTAGAAAGGATTATTACATCAGCACTACTATTGTTAGAAAGAAGGAAGATAGAAAAGTGCATAGCATCAAATTGGCAGACAGGATTAGAAAAATCGGCTAAGGAGAATTAAAGCAAATAATTAAAGCCAATAAATTAGAGAGGGCAGAAAAAAAAAAGGATTATTTACAAAGATTTCCATCAATATACTCTGACCAGTAATTTGGGAGTAAAAGATTAAACAAGCATATATATATATATATATATAATATATAAATAATATAATAAATAAAATATATAAAGGTTTCACATATCTATTTATTTGATGACAAAGGAATAGTCACAACCATTTGGTTTCATGCATGCGTAAGTGCAAACAATCTTTAGGTGACGTTGTTTCAAATGCGTTTGAAACAATGTCACCTGAAGATTGTTTGCGCTTACGCATGCATGAAACCAAAATGGTTGTAACTGTTCCTTTGTCATCAAATAAATAGATATGTAAAACATATATATATATATATATAATAGCTCTATTTTTTTAAATATTGAGCACTACCAATAATACTGCATTTTGGCACACCGTTCCAGTAAAATCTGAAACAGTGACAATCCCACTATATATATATATATATATATATATATATATATACACACACACACACACACACACTTAATCTTTCACTCCCAGATTACACAACCAGCTTTGCACAGATTATGGATGCCACATGGAAGACATGTTGGAAGCAATGACCAATAGGGATGGTTGGCAAGAAAGTCATGAGAATCCATGCTAACTGGGATGTGTGGGGTAATGGTTATCATCAAAGGAAATGAACTCAGCAACACAAGTTCAATTCCTGGACGAATCTGTTTGCATTTCATATACTGCAAAAATCCTTGGGAAAGGTATGCATCCAACTATTCTCTGTCGAGCTATGGACCCTCTTTAACCCTGGTTAGGCAACCAGTCTAGAAGGAAAACTCTGAATTCAAACCTGTTAAATTTTACTTTAAGAAATTGACTATGTGTCACATCCTGTGTGGAGAGGTGCATCTAATGGTGAGAGGTGCTCTGGGAGAATGTGGAAAACATATTCAGCATAAAATAACCCAACAAGGGTTGGCATGCCGTAAAATGCAGCCAACCAAACAATTTATGGGTCAAATAGATGTTTGAAAATTATTTGTATTGAATAGGAAACTATATGATTGTATGCAAATTATTTGTATTAAAAATATTTACCTGAAGCTAGAAATATTTACCAAGGGTTATTATTATTATTTGTTAATTGAAACCATGTGATTGCTTGCAAATTATTGGAATTAAATAGAAATACTTGAAACCATGTATGATCATCAAAGATCTTGCAGCATGAGCAAAATGGGTACCATTATAGTATGTGGCCTACCTTTTGAATGTGGCCTATGAAATCATGTCTATCTTATAGTAGGTGGCCTACCATAAAAAGCATATTATAAGGTTATAATAATAACTACTAACCCTAACTTCTTACCTTAACCCTATTCGAATATTTTAGAATTAAATAGATCTCTGATTCATGTAAATTATGGATAAATTCTTTTTTAATTATTCTTAATTACTATATACAGCTCATGACTGAATTGCATTTCTTGAAATTGAATATATGTGAAAAATAATTAGTTTCAATAAATTGCCTACTACTTATATCTATAAATATACTCTTACTGAGGTAGGCACATTCAAACCGGGTAGGCCACATGCTATAATGGCACCACAAAATCTTTTAAACCACTGTACTGTGATCAACTGTGCTTTTTGCATAACAAATATTTTTGCCTTGCTTCCACAGTGTAATCACTCGGGCTCAAACTGATAAAGCATAAGTTCCCAAAATAGATTATATTGCACATTAATCTGTGCAGCTTTTAAATCATGCACAGTGAAATAATGCATAAAGTGTTAGTGTACCAAGTACCACTGCAGCTACTTCCCATAGCTAGAACTGCTTTGGTCACGTGATATACACACTAGTTACAGTAAACAATTAAACTTAGTTACCAACTTGATCTACTTAAAGATGGATATATGTTTATGGAGCAATTAATATATCATGCTCTAGGATTTTAAAAAAAGGCAATAATGATGAAGAAGCAACTAGCGTATATATTCACGGATAGGTCGCACTTTTTTAAAGCAAAAAATTCCACCAAAATCAGTGGTGCAACCTATCCATTTAACTAATGTAAAACAGTAATTACTGTATACTAGCTACAGAAAACACCCTCCAGGCGTCGTAAAAATTAATTTTTGAAAGATATTGCCTGAGGGTGGGAGTTAAAAATTCAATGTCAGAGGGTTTGTATCATAAGTAAGCAAATCCTCATATTTATTAAAGGAGTAAAAAAAAAAAAAAAAAAAACAATTTGAAATGAAAACTGAGCCCCATCCCTCTCAAATAAAATGTTGCATGCATGTAATAATCAAACAATTATTTTGAATATTTTCCACAAAATCGTAGGTATTTATTTATTTGCTTACTCAAATTTTGGGTGTATATAGCATAAGAATATTGTGTCGTAAGCTGTGACGTAGAGCTATGACGTAGTTTTTGTTACAGACAGAAATACAGACAATCTCCATTATTAATAGATACTCGCAGATAGGTTGCACTTATTTTAACCAAAAATTCTGCAAAAATCAGTAGTGCAACCTAACCATTCAACATAAATCTAAAACAGCACTACTCTAATATTTATTTATCATTAAGTTGCAATGATGCAAAATGCGTACAATATGCATTTGAAAGTTTGCAAAGCATTTCATATACACATATATATATATATATATATATATATATATATATATATAAAATTCCTTAGTGACTCATTGCTTTAAACTGATCTGATGTTGAGTTGACTGTTACACTTTTTTACCCAGGCTCATTTACGATTATAGTACTGAGAAACACAACACTTATTTCTATATGTTTGCATTATGCATCACAGTCTATGGCAAATTGTTCTAGATCGAATATTTGTAAGTAAAGTCTTGAAACAAAAAGTGAATATTTGATAAGTTTTATGTTAGAATAGGTTGTGTAACTAGCTAGATTATAATGCAACCTATCTGCGGGTCAACTGCAAATACCTACTTTAACAACCAAATTATAATGCGACCTATCTGTGGAAGAACTACTTGGAAAAATAGATCCCAAGAGTAATATTAAACTTTTTTAAAAGAACCGAACTCCTATCAAGGATGTAAGTTCATAGAACTACAAAAATCACCCACACACTCTCTTGATGTTCAAATCCTCAACAGAAAACTTGATTTTAAAAAATAACTAAAGGCTGAATTTGCACAAAGGTGTCAAAATTAGGGTGACCCAGAATAAACAGAACCGCAAAATTTTGTAATAAAACTTAATTCTAACTATGGGGGGTTAGGGTTAGGATAACGGTTGGTGTTTAGGGTTAGTTTAATGGGGAAATGAATAAATAATTTGGGTTCTGTTTTTTCTGAGTCACCCTGTATACCGGTGACCCAGAAAAAACAGAACCCACAAATTTTGTAATAAAACTTAATTTTAACTGGGGGGGGTAGGGGGGTTGAAGGTTAGTTTAATGGGCAAATAAATGAATAATTTGGGTTCTGTTTTTTTCTGGGTCACCCTAATTTTGACACCTTTGTGCAAGTTCAGTCTAACTAAACCCCTATCACTATACCTAATTACCAATAGAAGCAAGATCTGGAATGATATGCAGGTGGCTACACATGTGGCAGCTGTACCTTACAAAAAGGAAGAAAAAAAAACGTATTTGGCATAAAATGACCCAATGGGTTGCTGTGCCATAACCCAGCCAACCAAGCATCCTACAAAATATGTAGAAAAACTTGTAAAATATTTATTGAAAAGTCCTATTTTCCTTTGAGGCTGACTGAAGTCTCATCTCCTTGGCATTGATAAATGACCCAGAATGTTAATCCACTTTACCTTGGATTTTATTGATCTATTTCAATTGAAAGGTGGGTGTTATATATGCTGTTAATGACCGAGACATACTTTTGACTAAATTACTAAATAGATCATGAAAAAAAAAAAAAGAGATTAGCAATTGGAGAAAGATTTATTCTCCAATTCATTAATCTTTTTTTTTATAAATGATCTTTTAACAGCACACCTATTATCACTTCTCTTTAAAAATCTGTACAACCTGCACTTTTATTAAGATATCTATTAATAATACCCATGTTCCTTAAAAGTACAACCGTTATCACCTTGCAACACCCTCTGGTTAAAAATGAGACCATCCAAGATTGTAGAATAATCAAACTAAGTTCCAATTACCGTCGAATTGGTAAGACACGGCAACAAGTAATCGTAACTGAATACAAAGCTATCTTGCTGCAATCCTACTGCAGAATGACAGGGTATTTGTGAAACTCCACAACATCATAGAAACCAAGCAGCCAATCAGAACTCAAGGAATGGAATCACCCAAATACAGAAATGGACTATTCTTAATTTCCATAAATGTTAACTGTTTTGGACACTGTTTCAGTTGTGCTTAGCCAGTTGCTGTTGTTCAAACCAACAGTAGACTGACTGACTTCAATAAAGATAAAATACAAAAATGTAAATCCTTATTATCCGGTGTTGCTTTTCCTCTGAATTCTTATTTCAGCCACCTCAGCTAAATAATGGACCATTTCGTTTTTAATATAAAGAAAGGGAAGAAAAAGGACATGCTACACAGAAAGAAATAAAGAAATAAATAGAGTAAGAAAAAGATAGATAGATAGATAGATAGATAGATAGAGATAGAGAGAGAGAGAGAGAGAGAGAGAGAGAGGATGAGCGCACAGAAGCGATAACACTAATCTGTTTTAATCGAACACAATGAAAAGATGGAAAAAAAGAAAACAAAATATGTGAGAGAGAGTTAAAATAAGATTATTATACTTTTTACATATTGAACTATTTAGCAATAGCTCTTAAGTAAACATATTAAACATTGTAATAGTTAAATTATCATACAGGTCCTGCTAGTTTTCATTAATATTACAAAGTCATATTTGAATATCTTAAGTTAATACAAATAATCCTGATGATGTGGCACTATACATATTTACCCAACCCCTTCGTGAGAGTAGGATGTGACACAAGGTCAATTTCTTAAGTACAATATAGCTCTTAAGTAAACATTGTAATAATTGAATTATTACAATGTGTTATATCCATAAGTCCTGCTAGTCATTTATTAAAAGTCAAACGTCATATTTAATTTTAAATGGGAAGAATAAATTGGGAAAAAAAAATTCTTCAATTTGCCACACACAATGCACTAAAATGTAAAAGGAACAGTAAAATGATATCAGTGCATCCCAGTGTTTTTCTTTTTTCTTCCCTCACCATTTCAAGCTAACTGTAAATACATTTCAATAGTTTCTTAGAAACAAATTACACAGGATAGGTTACAAGGTAGGAGTTAGATGGCTTTAGTTATTTCCCCAGATCATAAATTTAAAAAAACCTACAATCTATTAAGAAACTTTAGTTGGGGCCCATAGATCCCTCCCACCCGGGACTCATTCAAAGCAAATATGTGCGTCCCAGGATGCACTAAATTAAAGAGCTATCCGCATCACAGAAAAGGACTGAATTGTTCAGCAATTGTTTCCTAATGAAGCCCAAATTATTACTGTCATCTTATGAAATATATTTTTCTGGCAAGGCAGTTTCCACTTATCTGCACTAATCAGATTATTGCTTGAGAGGGTTGTGGCTTTTTGTTATTCCAACTGCTAATCCCTCCATTTAATCTCAATACAGGTGTTGCCATCAATTGAGATTGTAATTTAAAAAAAAAATATAGGTTAATCCATCAAAGTATGACAGGTTCAGAGAACTTTTGTAATTAATTTTCATTAAAAACCAAGGAATTAAACGATCTGAACTTATCTTGTCATGTCCATTTCCTATAATGCTAAGGCATGCCTCTTATGCCCAATATGTACTTGCCCAACTCTGCCACTAAAGGCAGGATGTGACACAAAGTCAATTTTTTTTTTTTGGGGGGGGGGGGGGTTAGAGTTTTCCTTCTCCTATATCAGTTGTCATACCAGAGTTAAACAGCCCAATCTGTCCTACTATTTATCCATAGCTGGGAGGGACAATACTTAGATTTGTACCTTTCTCAAGGGTATTAGCACATTGTGAAATGTGTTTGGTTTTGGTTTTACGGCATATCAACTTCAGTGGGTCATTTAATGTCAATAAAGTTTTGAAATAAATCAATTTTTAATGGATAATACAATTTTTTTATAAATACATTTTTCTATTTAAACCATAGATAGGACCCTAACAGGTACTACCACTCCGGGTCAGAGTGGACCAGGGAGCAATGGTGATGAAGGGTGCTCCACATTCCCAAACCTCCAAAACTGGAACCTCACCATCAGATAGAGTTTAACGTCATTCCCAGGACATGTAAACTCTCAGCCACACCTTCTAGCACCTATATGATAAAAAGGATTGGGGCTTGCCATAAGGGCAATAGGGTTGCGGCAATCATATAGGTGCTAGGGCTTGATATGACCAAGTGATCGACCGCCCGTCTAGCCCAAGAAAGGACCAAAGTAGAAAATTGCATGTCATGGACTGCTCAACCACCTGGGTTCTATTCTTAAGCATTACGGGTCACCACCCGCGACCAACAGGTGGCTCCATTAAGGGGGAGTTTTACCCCTCTGCAGATGTGCAGTCGGTGCATTCTAACGCCCCAGCTGACAGGGTAGTTAGAAGAAGATATTACATTCATTAGAAGAAGGAATTTTACAGATGTCAATCTAACTGGAATGCTGCAAGCCAAGTAAGGATTCAGCAATAAGAAAATAACTTGTTTTTGATCATTTCTAAAAAGACTGGAATATTTGATAAAATCAGTTATTTGCTGTTTGCAGTCATCAAAACAAATGAAACAACAAAGAGGCCGTCAACAACAACAAAAGGATTATTATTCACTTGTCAAACACAATGACAAATCTTCTTCAACATTTTCACCAACTAAATGTTGATGGTTGGCATCTTGTAAAACAAGTTCCTCGTCATTTTGGACTGAGACAATTGGGTTGTTTGTTTTACGGCATATAAACCCTTTTCAGGCTATTTAATGCTAAAACAAGTCATTTAGATAAAAGTTTCGGTTAAATCCTACTTAATGACATAAATTCCACCATTGTATGCTATCCCCGCAGAAAGAAAAAAAAATACTAAAAGGAATTAACCAAATTTAATGAAATTTTCAGTGTTGATACATTAATGAATAAAAGATATAATGCACCAGTTATTTTATTTAAAATTATTTACATTTTTTCAGGTCAATTAACTTTGAACCATGTATGTTTGTGAACCTGTGATATGCCTCAAAGATATGTGGTTCAAAGTTAACTGACCTGAAAAAATGTAAAGTTTTGAAATAAAATAACTGGTGCATTAAATCTTTTATTCATTAATATATCAAAACTGAAAATTTCATTAAATTCGGTTAATTCCTTGATTTTTAGTATTTTTTTTCTTTCGGCAGGGTGACATACGATGGTGAAATTTATGTCCGTTAAGTAGGATTTAACCAAAGTTTCTATGTTTCAAGATGTTAATATCTTCAAATTGGTATAGATCATTTTTATTAACTTCATTTCGATCGGTTTGTTTAATGTATAATAAGCCTGTAATATCTCATTTACAGAAAGCAATGTTAAGGCATGAATAGGGAAGGCATGAACTGCTATAAACAGATTATCAGTCATATGGAAATCTGATCTCACTGACAAGTTAAAACGACAATTCTTCCAAGCCATAGTTGTATCAGTGCTACTGTATGGCTGCACCACTTGGACCCTAACAAAGCACCTAGAGAAGAAGCTAGATGGAGCTACACAAGAATGCTGCCTGCAATCTTGGAAACAACACTCCACAAGGAAGTAGCTGTATGGTCACTTACATCCTATCTCACAAACCATCCAAGTGAGATGAACAAGACATACTGGAGAAGCAGGGACAAACTCATAAGTGACATTCTCCTGTGGAAGCCAGCACATGGACATGCCAATGTGGCCATCCAGCAAGGACCTATATTGACCAGCTCTGTGCAGATACTGGATGCTGCGCAGAGGACCTCCAAGGACAATGAATGATTGAGAAGGCTAGTGGAAGATTGTCATGAATATCTGTGCTAATTGCGCAACATGATGACAATCATGATGAACTGTGCAGGGTTATTTAATGCCAAAAACTGGTGTAATTTTTGTGGATGTGTTTTGTAGATGTATTTTATACCAGATTTGAGAGAGACAGAGAGGAGAGACAGAGAGAAGAGGGGAGAGAGACAGAGGAGAGGAGAGAGAGACAGAGTGGAAACAGAGAGAGAGTGGAAACAGAGAGAGAGTGGAAACAGAGAGAGAGAGAGAGAGAGAGACAGAGAGAGAGAGAGAAGACAGTGGAAACAAAGAGAGGAAACAGAGAGAGGAAACAGAGAGAGGAAACAGAGAGGGAGAGAGAGGCAGGAAAACAGAGAGAGAGAGGCAGAAACAGAGAGACATAGAGAAAGGAGAGACAGAGAGAGGAAAGAAAGAGGAGAGAGAAAGGAGAGACAAACAGACAGGAGAGGAGAGCAGGAGAGAGAGGAGAGAGACAGAGAGAGAGAGAAATGTAAGTTTTCAGTTGTTTTCCAGAATTCTTTTTTATTTTATTTTCATTATTAAAATCTAAATCAACCTAATGTTAAGAGAGAGAGAGAGAGAGAGAGAGAGAGCCACAGTTTCAACTGACCTTTCTTGGAGATGTCATGGTTTTCTTCTCCTCTCCTTTAGGAGGCGGAGGGCGGCTGGGTGGTGCACTACTGATGGATTTGGACCTACTCTGTAACAGGGAAAAAAAAAACAGAAAGCATTAGGAAAATTGTGAAAATACTCTAAGACACTTTTACAATTTAAGAATAAAATACGAAATAGTTTACATCGTCGGCAGAGTTTAAATGTCAATGAACATCTGACACCCCCCACACACACACTTTATCTAGAATCACTAATAGATCCATGGGTAATATGGTAACTTTCAGCAATACGGTCAATATGTGTTGGAAATTTGTCAAACGATGCACATACTTTGTATTATTTGGACTATTGTCCTCACCTTTATTGTTATCTGCGCAACGTTTCAACTGATGTGCCCTCCAGCCTTCATCAGGTATTTCTTATTGGACTCTGGGAACCTTCTCTACTTGGGAACCCCTTCCTCAAACTTAAAAACCTATCTGTGTTATTCTTGTACAACGTTTGCCTTCATCAGGTATTTCTTATTGGACTCTGGGAACCTTCTCTACTTGGGAACCCTTCCTCAAACTTAAAAACCTTTGTGTTGTAGTATTATCTGTGTTATTCGGACTATCATCCCCATCTTTATTGTTATTTGTACAACGTTTCAGCCGATATGCCCACCAGCCTTCTTCAGGTATTTCTTGTCGGACTCGGGAAGCTTAACGCAGATAATACTAATCATCAAGCCTCATCTCAAACTTTGTGTCGTAATCGGGAGCCTTCACAAAACTTTGAACCTAACCCTTTATTCAATCCAGAGGAGTAGAATGTTCTCATTTCGCTAACCATCACTGGTTACAAGTGTTAAGCTGTGTTCATTATTCTATGTTACTGTCGCTCTTAATACGGATTGAACCTGCAGCCTAGAAATAATTGTCAATTAGAACTGTATTAACTCAACACCTATATCCACTATGCTATGTGTCTAATTGGACAATTCAGAGTGAATTTTGGGAACTTATAAACCTAATGTCTTATTTTACCTAGAATATTTATCTTTATACTTATGTACGATTTTTTTTACCTTGACTCATATTGCGTTGTTTTTTTTTTGTTTTGTTTTTTAAAATTTAATTTTCAAAGATTGAAAGAAATAGAAGCACATACCTTAATTTCTGCTTAAGTTTTTATAAAAATACAGAAAATGTTACACTGTAAAATTGAAGATGAAATCAAGCCTCGAAATAATCCAACCTCAAGATTCAGTGTAAAAAGGTCATGAATGAAACAGAACAATTCAATGATATAAAAGGTAAAAAGTTATTTAAAAATAACCACTGAATGAGAAAAAAAATACATCCACTTGACTCCAAATATCATTAGTGTCCCCACCCCCCACCTTCCAGATGAAGTTAAAGTTTAAATATAATAACCTTCAGGATATTGGAGACAAGATGGATAAGGACTTGTTTGTTTCATAACCTAATTTGAGGTACACAAGATATTTTGGTCGTCAAGTTTAGAAAGTGAAAATAAATGACAAAGAATCAGTCCTTGCCTAGAGACAAATATTCTGGCTTATCTTGGTAAAAATCATTTACGGTAAATCCAACATCCATTTTGTTTTTGTTTTTTTGTTGTTTTTTTTAAAGAACTTTGTGAAAACAGTGCTCTTGGGTTCTTAGGTGAATAATGAATCTAATCCTGATCAAAATTTTAGTTTAAAAGTTTTATGAAAAAACTAGAAGTGGCTACCCGGCGTCGACTGGTAGAGGGACGATTTTTAAAAAGTTAGTCTCGCAGATCCATTATTACTTATCACAATTTAGATCCTCACTGATGCCCCATAAAATCGCCACGTAAATATATAACAATATAGTTAGAAATTTTAATTCAATAATTTACAATTAAAAAAAAATACAATATAAATGAGGCGATTAATTCAATCATCAACATCATATTTCAATTACCTTCTGTTACTATACAAATTCTAATTTTTTAAATATCTTCCCAAATATAAATAAAATCATTATATTTGCTCAAAAACCAAGCCCTGGTGATAGTGATATATATATATATATATATTTACTTTGTTTTATTTTCGAAGTTTCTTCCGGACATACACATATACACAACTGCCTTTTACATATGTATAAATAGATGATTAAATTCATTCCAAAACTTTACAATCAAGAAAATGTCATATTAAAGCAATTAGGCACTCATAATGGTTATTATTGTAGGAAATGGACATGGTGACCCAAGTTCAAATCCTGGACAAGACTGTATTTCAAATAGTGCAAATACGGTTGGTTGGTTGTTTTATGGCATATCAACCCTTTTCGGGTCATTTAATCCCAAATCAAGTCATTTCCATAAACAATGGACTCAGGTTGGTTGGTTGTTTTATTTTAAGGCTATCAACCCTCTTTCAAGTCATTTAATGCTGAATCAAGTCATTTTGATAAACAAAGAACTCGGGTTGCTTACAGTATCAGCTGTTGCTTAAGTGATCACCCAATCAAGTACTGAACAGGCTCATCACTGCTTAACTTCGATGACCTCACAGAACTGGTGCTTCCAGAGTGACTTGGCTATAATAAAACACTCTTGGGAAAGGTATGAATCAAACTATTCTATGAGTAAGTAGTATGGCAGACTACTTTAATTGCTAGGTGAATAGTTATTGAAAACAATTCTATATTTCCATTGTAATCCATATCGTGCTATTATACAAGGGTGAGTCAAAAGTTTTGCAATATTTTGCTAACATGAGGCACAATTTGGCAGTGCATCTCTATTGCAAATTGTTAGGTGAATATTTATTGAAAACAATTCTATATTTCCATTGTAATTCATATCTTGCTATTATATGAGGGCGAGTCAAAAGTTTTGCAATATTTTGATAATGTGAGGCACAAATTGGAGGTCCCGAAGATGATGAACCACACTGGAGTGTGAGATGTCATGTACACCTAATACACTCCAATTTTATGATACTATTCAATTATGCACATTGGATTTGAAATAGAAGACAAAAGATTAAGGAATTACTTGTGAGTCAAAAGTTTTGCAATATTTTGGTATTTCTTGTTTGTAGCACTTATATCATGTGAGTTTACAGTCAAGTCACCAATTCCCACTAGATCACCAAAGTTAAGCTTGTGTTTATTGCTACAATGAAAAATAGAGCAGATAAATTTAAGCTCAGTTTACATTAACTTAAAATTCCATATGTAGGGCAGGTTTTCAGCTAATGTGATTTAAATTGAAAAAAAGTTTTACAGAACCTAGTTTTTCTTAATTTCAAAATGAAAAATGGTGCATTTTAATTTTTTTTTTTTTTTTAATTCTTAATTTTTTTTTCAAAGACTAATCCTACATCAGTAATATCAATTTCAACTAATTGCTTTAGCAACTAATTCCAATCACTGTACAAAATTGGTACCTTACATTGTCTAATGATTAGCTGGAGACCAGTAGACCAATCTTCATCATCATCATCATGTCACACCATTAGTGCAGACATCTGTGACATCCTCTCATCAACCATCTCTATCATGCATCGCTCAGGAGGTCCTCTGCACAGCATCCAATATCCGTGCATAGTTGGTCTATGTAGGTCTTTGTTGGGCAGCCCACACTGGCATGCCTATGTGTTGGTTCTCATAGGAGAATGTCACTTATGAGTTCATCCCCCGCTTCTCTAGCAGAGCACAGAATGTTTATTTGCTTTACTCATATTGTCTGTGTGATAGGTGGCAAGTGGCTGTACAGCTGCTTTTTTGTGGGGTGTTGTTTCCACGATTTGTTTGTGCATTTCCCATCTAGCTTATTTTTCTAGGTGCTTCATTAGGATTCAAGTGGTACACCCATACAGTAGCACTGATACAACTACAGGTTGGAAGAATTGTCACTTTAATTTGTCAGTGAGATCGGATTTCCATATGACTGATAATCTGTATATGGCAGACCATGCATTAACAATGCTTTCTGTGGATGAGATATTGCTACCTAGGTATGTGAATAGTTCCACTGATTTTAAGGATTACAGTCAAGTATGGAAATGCCTCCACCTTTTTTTTTTTTTTTTTTTTTTTTTTTTTTAAACACATGAACTCAGTTTTTCTTTGAATGTTTGAGATGAGGCTTGATGATTAGTATTATCTGAGTTATTCAGACTATTATCCTCATCTTCATAGTTCAAAGTTACATGATGGCTCCCGATTACAACAAGAAGGTTCCCGATTACAACAAGAAATACCTGAAGAAGGCTGGAGGGTACATTGGCCGAAACATTGTAAAGATAACAATGAATATGAGGACAATAGTCTGAATAACTCAGATAATACTAATGAACTCAGTTTTATCAGAGTTCACATAGTGGCCAAATGTTCCGTGCTGCTTTCTTCAGGTTATGCAGCAGGAATTCAGCCTGTGCAGGTGTATTAGCAAGAAGCGCTAGATCATCTGTGTAGTCAGCATCTGTAATAGTCTGTGCAGGATATTGACTACTTCTAGTCCTATATTTTTACTCCATGCCTAAGCTAAACTAAGCTTAGTAAAATAACTACAATCTCTATACAAGTGTTTACTTCAGACATTGGGGGGGGGGCTTTTTATATCATACCTTGATGACAAACATTGTAAGAAGAGAGCACAATTATATATACACTAACACACCTTAAATAACAAACATAAGCTACATTTACTTGTGAGAATAATGTTATCTCATAGAAAAGAAATGTATCACCTTTCAAGTTAATTATCTTAGAATGTTTATTTAAAAATTCTTTTGATACTCTTATGTGTTTACATACAGATAAAAATACAGAAGATTGAATGATAATGCAAGACCAGGTTATTGGAAACAAGGTTTTTTTTAAAACAGGGTAGAGAATGTTTCTACCCTAAAAGTGACTTAACTAGCCCAACCATGCTGTGTACATGCCGTCCACTCAGTCCGGAACCCAATCCAAAAGTGACATGGTGGAAACCCCACTTCCCGGTTCCCAACAGTCCCCTACTGATCAAGGGGAGCAACTCTATTTTTGTTAGGTCTTCCTAACAGATACATTTGCTAAATCCAGCCAAATGGGCTCTGGCGAAAATTTCCAAAGGGTGTCTCTATCATCATTGGGAATCAATGGCTTTTGGCATACTTTTCACTGCATCTGTGGAAAATCTGCGTCAAACAAGGGCATCTCCTTCCCCTGACCAGGATATGCATTTGGGGTTTGGGGACCACTTGTGAATTTCCTTTTCTCTTGTTACTCCTTCCATTAATTCACCACAGGTGAAATTGTTGGATAGACTCAACCAACCCAGGGTGAAATGCCATTACAGAAACAGAAAGAAGAATATCTTTGAAACCAAACAATCAAAGGAATCACTTCCTATGTGTGTCTAAGCCTGGTGATTCCCAATGTGGGGCCTACACCCCACTGGGGGTGGGTCAATAATAATGCAGGAGGGGCAATGTGATAAATATAGTAACATCAACATTTTTTTAAATTTTACCCTATATGGGTAAAAATTATAAATTTATAAGGTAAAATTGTAATTACAACCTAGCTGAGCACAACAGCTTGTGCAATCTAGTCAAGTGTTTACCCACTAATGTTATCGTGCATCTGGCACCAGCTATATGCGTGGCTTCTGACTTGTTTAACTTTGCAGTTCTTCATCTGTTGCCCTCCCCTGCAATTACACACATTATAAAATGGATTTTATTTGATTAAATTTGAAGTTACACCCTTTAGTTTTATTTGAAAGATACAATTTTTAATGTTATACTTCTTCAAAACTGATATTGTTATATCATACTAAACAATTAACGGGTGGGGGACATGAAGAAATTTGTGATAAAAAAGTGGGGCATGGTACTAAAATGGTTGGGAACCACTGGTCTAAGCAATTGAACTTTGATTTGTGGCTAAAATAAAAAATGTTTTTTTTTTATGCAATACTGCAACAATCAATTTTTCAGAACCAGTTAAATGTTTCTTCATAATAAAGAGAAAACAGTTCCCATATTTATTATAGATGCAATTCTTTAAATGACCAACTCTTCAAGTCAAATACAAATAAATGACACCAGATTCATTAGATTACTCAAAGAAATTAATATCTTTAACTGGCAGAGGTATGCAGTATTGACCCAGATTTAAAAAGTTAAAAATAAATTTCATATCTATATTTATATAGAGATAAATAAAACTTATTTTTCTATTTATTTGTTATATTATTTATTTTTTTAAATATATTCTTGTTTTTAAGTTGTTTATTTTTGTTATTCTTGTTTGTATTTTTTCTTTTATTTGCTTTTTATTATGTTTTATCCTTTATTGATTTGTTGAAATTGTTAAATTTGTTTTGATTTCTATTTAAAATTTTATATAAGATTGCTTTTAATACATTTGAGAATAACATGATATTATTAGAAATCAGTAATAGCAAATAATTATTTATTAAACCCAGTTTTGTTAAAATCATTATGCAAATTATTCCCACTATATAGTATGGAAATCTTTATTTCTTAGAGATATGTAACACATATTTCAGGATTTTAAATGCATTAATAATATGAGCAGTTTTGCAGCAAATCTAACTCAGCTAGACTTTAATAGAGACATAAATAAGATGCTAATTAAGATTAAATAATGACTATTTCATAATCATTGAGAATATAACTTAAATAACTAAGGAACTCATAACATCAGTGTTGATGTAGTTTCAGTTACAGACAGATTTACATAATCTCCATTATAATAAGATAGATAAGAAGATTTTTTTAAAAAAGGAAAAAGAAGATTTAATTTATTGTATAAAACTCATTGATAAGAAAAATCCTTATTTACGAAAAAAAGTTTCAATATTATTAGTTTGGCTAGTTGTAAAATAGATCCGACATTTGAGAATTGAGGTTTGGTGTAATCACCAAAAAGCAATGGAAGTGGAAGTTAAACATAAAAAAGAAGCCAGAAAATTATGCATAGCGGACATCAAAGGTAATTAGAAAACAGGAACAACTTCTGATTGAAGAAATAGTCAATCTCATAAAGTTAGTTGGTTGGTTGGTTGGGTTTTACGGCATGTCAACCCCTTGGGTTATTTTATGCCAAATGGCAATCATATAGGTGCTAGGGCTTGATGCATAAAGTAACGTACCTCGGAACACAAACGGACCTGGCTTGCATCGCAGGAAAGAACATGGCTGCTGTAAGCTCTACCTTTAATAATGGGCGATCTCGAACCGGCGAGATGGTATTGCACGTATGCAAATTCTCACGAGATCGGGTGTGTATAAAAAAACGGCGACGGAGAGACAGGGAGTCAAGCATTACGTACGACAACTGAGAAAAGCTAGCAGTATTATTTTGACTATTGCGACAGGTAGAGGCCTTTCGAATATATGTGACATCATTACTAGTGTCATTGAGAAGCGAGTTCGATTCCCACTAGATAAGGTTATAATAATAACTACTAACCCTAACCCTATTTCAGAATTTTAGAATATTTTAGAATTAAATAGATCTGATTCATGTAAATTATGGATAAATTCTTTTTTAATTATTCTTAATTACTATATACAGCTTATGACTGAATTGCATTTCTTGAAATTGAATATATGTGAAAAATAATTAGTTTCAATAAATTGCCTACTACTTATATCTATAAATAACTCTTACTGAGGTAGGACACATTCAAACCGGGTAGACCACATACTATAACAGAATCAAAAAGGTAGGCCACATACTATAACATTAGAAGTTAATTGAAAATAGTGAATGGAGTAGAAGTAGCCGAGGAAAGCAATGAAATTGAAGCGATCAACTACACACAGTCAGAATTACAGTTTATGATATAGTGAAGCAGAAATACCAGAGTTGACCTGAGAAAGGTCACACTAAAAGGACAATTCTACTTGTCAATATGGGGTCATTAGTGAGGGTCACAGTTGGAATTGCAGTTTGGAATATGGTGAAAGCTATCTGCTGAATGGTATTGCAGAAATGAAAAATTCTCATGACTGAACAAGTTTGGTTTGCTTGTTGAGAAAGTCTGACACTGAGGGGTTTTGAGAAAGGTCACATTAGAATGACCTCATGGAAGAGACAATGTACTTTTAGGTTCTATCCATTTTTTGGTCACAAGACTGTTCTTATGTTTTTTTTGTTTTTTTTGTTGTTTTTTTTATTCTTTTTTTTTTGTTGTTCTATTGTTTTTTTGGTTTTTCAAATTACAAGAACTGAACTGTTTCTCTCTTACTAAGTGTCAACTTTAATAACCAACAAGCTGTTGGCATAGCATGATATTTCTTTTGTTTGTTTGGTTTATGGCATATCAATATCGTGGGTCATTTAATGCCGGCAAAGTTTTGAAAGATTGGTAGTAATAGTTTGAAAGAAAATTTTTTAAACTATTTTTGTTATATAAACAAATTGGCTGAACTTGCACAAAGGTGTCAAAATTAGGGTGACCCAGAAAAAACAGAACCCACATATTTTGTAATAAAACTTTATTTTAACTATAGGGGTCTAGGGTTAGGATTGGGGTTTAGGGTTAGTTTAATGGGAAAATGAATAAATAATTTGGGTTCTGTTTTTTCTGGTCACCCTAATTTTGACACCTTTATGCAAGTTCAGCCAACAAATTTTCTATTTAACCCATAGATGGGACTCTAACAGGTACTACCACTCCAGGACCAGGGAGCAATGGTGATGAAGGTGCTTCCCATTCCCCAAACCTCCAGAACTGGAACCTCGCCATCAGATAGTGTTTATCATCATTCCCAGGACATGAAGACCCTCAGCCACAGCCATCTAGCACATATATCATAAAAAGGGGGCTTATCATAAGGGCAATGGGATTGGGGCAATCATATAGGTGCTAGGGCTTGACATTGATTGGGGCAATCTTAAACACAGCTCAAATCAGCAAGCAGTCATGATAGAAAAGAAAAGTCTAATTCAATTGTTGAGAAAACAAACAGAGGAGATGATTTGTGCATTAGGATAGGTCGATTTTGGAATGACAAGAAAGTTGCAAATTAACAAAGAATTACAACAAAAAATATTTTTCAAAACTTTGCTTTCATTTGAGGAAATAGATTTCAATCTTTTAAAATCTTATCACTGTTCAACTTAATGAGGTAAAAAAAAACAGCATATCAGGTGTTGGTGGTGATGGGGGGATATTTTTAATTTGAATTCTAGTTATGATTGTTTAACTCTTAACATCCTGTTGAGAATTTTCTAAGTCCAGAGGATCTATCAAAAATGCTAAAAATGACCTTTTCATTTAAAGTTATTTCCCTAAAATGAAAACTTCTAAATATGTTTAATATTATATTCAAACAAAATCTATCATTTGGGGTAGATTAAGAAATTAATGTGACTTGAGTGAGGCGGTATAGGATGTTAAGTGTTAAAATGACAATATTTTCTGTTTTAAACATTGAAATTGCTAAATTTTCTAACCAATTTCTGGTTCAAATGTTATGAAAACAAAGATTTTTGGTGCATTTTAACCATTTAACATTTGATACTATTTCCTCAAACAATGGTGCAAGTAAGAGATCTAGTTTTTGGTATCAGGATTCAGTATACCAACACACAATTATCGATGCAAGAATTTGATACTTTTAAAAAAGTTCAAAAATCAACCTACCCTCATGGCTGAAAGAATCTTTAACAAACCACAAACATAACCACAAGTGGAACCTATTTGTGTTATATACACACTTCATATGGGGGGGGGGTATATAAAGGAGGGTGAGGGGTTCTTATTTGTTCTTAGCTGCCATCTCCTTTGGGCCGATTCCTCTTCCTTTGTCTGAGCTGGGTCATCTGTGCTGTTTGTAATAACTAAGCAAGACTTTGTTTTTCAGAAGTCTATTCTTTATTCAAAACCCATAGCCCAAAAGGGTTTCTAACTGTGCGGTGAGAAGTCGGCATCTTAGGAGTTAAGGACCCCTATGTCTGTTCCTTCTTACTAACGTCTGAAATCTGTAACTTAATTTCTGTTCTCACGCCTTCTCATTAGCAGAAGTCAGGGGTGTCAAGTAAAGCTATCAATAATATAACCCCTGATTTTGAATCTTCAATGAACTTCAATTCAAAATCTAACTACACTTACAAACATAATTCGTAGGTTACCCATATTGGAAATCTGGTTACACTTGAATGAAATCTTTAAAAATTACTTACTTCAGTATTTCGAGCAGATACTCCTGGTTCGTTCTCATCAGCAAAAAGATCATTATAATGAAGAATAAACTTGTGCACAATGTTATTGGTGGTAGATTGATCTTTGAGACCAGTGAAGTCAGATGCACACCTAAAAAAGAAAGAAAGAAGAAAAGTGGCATAAATAATGAGAATGATTGTTTAGAATAACTGAAACTATGGACACATCTCGGTGCTCTTCCAATATGTGATCTACCAAAGGTTTGTGATCTACTATTCATAGCATTGTGATCTACTAGGAAAAAAGAAGTTAGGGTTAGTTTAATGGCAAAATAATGGGTAGTCAATTGGTAGATCACATATTGGAATGTAAACAACTCGGTAGATCACATATTGGATTAGAAACCATTTGGTAGATTACATATTGGAAGAGCACCTCTATTTTTAAAAGATCCGAATTTAACTCTTTATAGTTTATCAAACTTAACTCAATTGGAACACGGACAGAAATATTGGGGACACTCAGTGAAATTATAAACTCTTCCAATATGTGATCTAGCGAAGGTTTGTGATCTACTATTGATCTACTATTCATGGCATGTGATCTACTTGAAAAAAAGAAGTTAGGTTAGGGTTTAGGGTTAGTTTAATGGGAAAATAATGGGTAGTCAATGGTTAGATCACATATTGGAATGTAAACATCTCGGTAGATCACATATTAGAACACCCATATTTTTTGGTTGTAATAGAAGTAGAAATGCTTTTTTATAGCATATATCAAATATTTCCAAATTTATAAAACCAATCTCTTTTTTTAATTTTTTTTTTGTTCCTGGAAGTTTTAGGGTTTGCTTTACACATAATGAAAAATGAAAAGAAGGAAAGAAGAAAAAGAGTGAAGAGAGTTAAATCAAGATTATTATACTTTTTACATATTGAATTATTTGGCAATAGCTCTTAATTAAACATATCAAATGTAATAATTAAATTATACTGTGGTATATCCACAGATCCTGCTAGTTAATCATTAATCAGTGAAACAATTAAAATTTTACAGAGCTTAAATGATAAAATAAATGAGTCTTTAAGTTTCATCAACTTTGGGAAAGATGAAAATATCAGTAAGTTAAGAGATCGACATACGAGACAAGGCTAACTCTAATATGGCCACAATAATAAAGTATTTAATATATACTTTGAGATTTTTATTTATTTATATATATATATATATATATATATATATATATATATATATATATATATACACACACACACACACATACAGGGTGACCAAGAAATCACTGAGGGAACATATATCATATACTTTTGATTATAGAATTACATAAGATAGGAAATCCATTACACAATATACATAGTTTGCCATAAGGTCATGGGTGTAAGATAGGAAATAGAGACGTGTTCAAATTTTGGACGATGCTCTTTGCATTTCCCATAGTGCTAATTAGCGACTTATTGGCCACCCTGTGTATATATATATATAAGAAAAAGGCTTAAAAATTGGTTATATTAGTAGTTATAGATCTATTTCTACCCATTTGTATATGTATATACAAATGAATTTCATCAGAGCACCAGTAGAAATAGATCTATAGCTGCTAATATGATTGATTTTTAGCCTTTTTCTTTATCAAAAATATTGTTCTGTACAAAATTATTGAACATTGAGTTCTCAAATTGGAGCAGACCAACTTTAACATTCTGTTGTTAAAAAAGGCCCACCTTAGAATCATCCTAACACCAATCAATCTGCTCATTTACGTATTGAGATTATATATATATATGAAAGTAAACAGTCTGTTTGAGATGGTGATAGCCGACAATTTTTGGGAGAAAATGTGCTTAATTGAAGTCATACCTAATTTGAAAATTAATTAGTTGATAATTAATGAATTAGGCAAGTATATCTGTTCAAATGTAAGGCGTAAACAAACTGAGAAAAAGTCGATCTCTGTATGTACATTTCGGCATATTATGCCTCATCAGCAGAGTTATAAACAGGAAACTGCTGTGTATGTGATTCGAACCCTAACTGCCAGGCGGGGATTCTAACCATTACACTAGCTGGTTTTTCTCAGATTTCTCATTTGTTTTTAAACTGATATATACTACATTTTTTGGGTGACTTATTGCACGACAGTATGAAAGTAAACAAAGTCTGTTTGAGATGGTGATAGCCGAAAATTTTTGGGAGAATATGTGCTTAATTGAAGTCATACCTTATATATATATATATATATATATATATATATAAATGTAGGTGCATGGTGTAAGGGTTAGAGCTGTAGGAAATGAACTGAACCAGAGTTCAAATCTTCAACAAGGCTGTTTGCATTTCACATAACACTAATACTCTTGGGAAAGTTATGAATCCATATATTCTCCTATTCAGCTATGGGTAAATAGTAGGGCAGACTGGGCTCTTTAACCTTGTCTAGGCAACCAGTCTAGGAGAAGGAAAAGACTGAATTCAAACCTGTTAAACTCCACTTAAGAAATCGACCTTGTGTCACATCCTGCTTGTGTGGAGGAGTTGGTAAATACATTATATATATATATATATATATATATATATATATATATAAGAAATAAAGAAAAAAACTTTTTAGCAAAGAAATCAATAGAAAATATTCAGTATTGTTGAAATAGACTAAATAATGATTGCTCATTAATATTTGAGAAGTTGAAATAAATGTACAGAAACGAGGCAATTATATTAAGAATAGAAGTCAAAGGGGTTCAGTTTAACAGAAGAGATACTTCAAGTGGTTCAGTAGAGTTTCTAAAATTAGCATTTTCTTTTTTGATAGAGCAAAGTTTCAATTGCAGTTGCTTTACAAATACTTATATATATATATATATATAATATATATTCTTATGTAAAAATGGAAAAGGAATTGAATCCGACAATATGAGGAAAAATGAGTAAAGAAAAGAAAAGTAAATGGATAAAATGAATTTTAATCGATATCACATTAATCGATATCACTTACACATGTGTCGCGTCAGTTTATGTGTGTGAAAATATTTCGCACACATAGAAGAATCGACCTTCATCAGAGTGAACATTTATTTTTATGAAATAAAAATGGATAACATTTACCTTTGTTTTCTTTACTCATTTTTCCTTATATATATATATATATATATATATATATATATATAAAACACACACACATACATACTAAATGTGCATGTAATAAGGTTATCAATTTTCTTCACATTATTATCATTATAATTTTACCATTTCCAATTCATTCTGACACGCGCAAGCAATTTATAATGATAGTGGATAGATCTAAAGCAACCCTTTCAACACAAGGCAAGTCCCCATGGCATAGTAGCTTTACATAATAAAGATAATTAAAACAAATACAGAATGATTGTAAAGTAACTCCCTGTGCCACATAAGCTAAGCTTAGTAAATAACTATAAAAAAAATATGGTTATTTCCTATAACTCCAACCTAAAAAAAGGGGAACAACTCTGAATGAATTTTATAAATTATTCATTGATTTACTAGGAAAAAAGAATACAGGGTTAGGGTTAGTTTAATAGGAAAATAATGGGTAGGTTAATTAACAGATAAAATCCATTCAGAGTGGTTCCCCTTTTTTAGGTTGGAGTTATAGAAAACAAACCAAAATTTTGTTTTTAAATAGTTTAAAATAGGGAGTTACTTTTCAATCAGCCTGTATATTAAAATAGCAAGTTATTTTTTCAACCACCTGGTATATTCTTATTTCCAGCAGCTACAAACAACAGTCACAACAATATCATTAGTTGTTTTGTTTTGTTTTATTCCTTCTTTTAGCAGAAAACCTGTCTTCAGTCCACTCAACTGGTTTGATATAAGGGAAGAACTAGGGGAGAAAGAAAAAAAATTAGGCTAATAGCCCAGTAGCACTAACAAGAACAATATGACCTTGGAGTTAGAGAAGTGCTGTTTACTTAAACAAAAGACAAACCCTGTTGTTGTTGTTGGCGTTTCACTAGGAAAATAATAGAAGAGAGACAAGAGAGACAAGTTTATGAAGAGAAAAGAAAAAAAGAATTGGGTCTTTTTGAAATGAGGAAGACAAAACAAGAAAAACAAATGAGGTTTTTTTTTTTAACATTATCATCATCAATAATAAAGAGTAGCCATTGTTGACAGTTAAAGAAACATTTAATAACAGGTGGGTTTTGGGTTGTGGCTGGAGGTCCCTTACAAGTCAAGGACTTTTCACTAACAGACATTCTTTTAGAGAAAATAAAATATCAGTCAAGTTCTCTTAGGCAGAAAAGTTATTTCAAAAGATGTTTTTTTTAAATGAGGAGGGGGGAAAAAAAAAAAGATTTATTCACAGATAAAAATAAAATACTATTTATAATAATAGTCATGAGCTAGTACTATATATATACTTGGTGTAATGGTTAGAGTCCCCACCTGTCAGCCTGACAGGTAGGGTTCAAATCTCACACAAAGCACTGCCCTGTCTATCGAAACACTGCAGCATCGGCCAATAAACTCACCACTTAATCCATTTAAACCTGTGTGTTTTTTTTTCATTTTTCTTAATATACTACATACCGTTTCTTCCTTTCTTCACACACACACACACATTATATATATATATATATATATATATATATATATATATATATATATATATATATATATATACACACACACACACACACACACAAGCATAATGAGAATGTCATTAAATTTTTTTTAAATATAAATCTTAGTTCTTTGATCTACATCTGGAAAATGTGCATTGGTTTTTTTTAAACATTCCTCATGATGTGCAATCACTGAACAGTAAAAAGCTTGTTCTCTCTCTTTTTTTCTTTTTTTTGTTTATTTGTCTCCAAGTGGCACTACTTGTGACAAGAGATGTGAAACAGTTAAAAATAGAAGTTAGATCATTTCATTGAGATTCCATCTCTTAACACTTCACAGATGATAAGTAGTAAAAGAAACATAAAAAAAATATATATATTGAACATACAGCATAGTTCACTATCTATTCACCTCAGAACTCATTCTATTCAAAGTCCTATTCTTATTGTAGGTGGGGTGATGCTGGTTAGATTTTTACACTATGTCAATCCTTGTTGGGTTATTTTATGCCAAAGATGTTTTGTTGTATTCTTGGTGGGTATTAAAAAAAATATATTAAAAAAATTTTTTTAACTCAATTTAAAAAAAAACAACATTTTTTGAAACTCATTTTTTTCTATTCAACCCATAGGTAGGACCCTAACAGGTACTACCACTCCGGGTCAGAGTGGACCTGGTAGTAATGACAATGAAAGGTACTCCACACTTTCCAGAGATATGAAACTGGAACTTCACCATTAGATAATTTAACGTCATACTCAAGATACTAGACCCTCAACCACCACCTTCTAGCACATATTATAAAAACGGTTGGGGGTTTCCCATTAGGGCCATAGGGTTGGTACAATTATATAAGTGTGAGGGCTTGATGTGACAAGCTGATTGATCAGAGTGGGCCTCTCCGACCGCCAAAGTAAAGTGTTGCATGTCATGAACTGCTCAGCCACCAGGATTTCGTCCTTAAGCATCTTAGGTCACCAACCACATCTAGCATCATGGGTCTCCACCCACGACCAACAGGTGGCCCCATTGGGAGGTTTTACCCCCCTGCAGAGATACAGTTGGTGCATTCATCTGCCCCAGATGACAGGGCAGATTATCATTATAAACAGAGTCCTTCTGCTCAATTATAATAAACTATCCGTTTTTGAACTTTGTTTTCAGTGGTGAGAGCTGCTGTGAGCGGTTTAAAGTAGACAAATAGTTTAACAATATCAGATACATAATGGAATATGGCCGCATCCCAAAAGATCTTTTGTATGGCAAATTAGTAAAAGGCTCCCAATCAGTAGGTAGACGCCTACAATTTAAAGGTCTACATGGGGATATGCCATATTGACACAAACACGTGGGAGGTAGATGCAAAAAATTAAGCCAGGCACAGAGAGGGGAGAGGAGAGTGGCCTCAACAGCAAAGAGAGCCAGAAGGAGGGAGAGAGGACAACGGCCTCAAAAATCATCACAGTTTGTGTGCATTCAGTGCACCAAAGACTGTCACTCAAGAATTGGCCTGCAGAGTCACTTGCGTAGATGCAGATGATTTTTTTTTCTTTTTGGACACTACACCATCGTCTTAGGGGATGGAAAGGTGCCAACAAGATACAAGAAGTGTATTTTAATGGTTGAGGTGTTGAATGTTCAATTCAAGAATCCAGTCTGATAGGATATTGTGTGAATCTTCACACTACTCTTTGATAAAATTCAAGCAGTCCTACAAAGTTGAGTGGAAACACTTGACTTTTCTTTCTTTTTTTTTTTTTCAAAATTTAATACTAAAGCAATGTACTTAAAATTATTTAACAATTTTAGGTGGTTCTGCTCTACTCTGAACAATATACAAACAAAACTTTGCAAAAAAAAACAAAACAAACATTCTATTTACCAATTGTCTTTTCAGTACGAGGATTCCTTCACATTTAAAGAAAAGAAAATAACATTCTTTTTATTCTTGAGGAATTTTAAGTGAATAAAGATTTGCTGTGATGACCTATTTTTTGCAAGTTTATATATATATATATATATATATATATATATATATATATATATACATACATATATAAATGGAACTCTACTTCAAAACAACCAACTTTCTGATATTTATTGAGTTATTTCTTTAATGCTTCATACCAATGCCCAAACCTGATAGATGTATTTCCCACAAACAGATACATATACCTAAATGAGCACAAATTTTGGAACATCAATGTTTTTAGTTTTGAATTCAAATTATTTTCAGCTTCTCTCTCGATGAGTCTAGAGTAAAAACAAGCTCTGAAGATGATTTTTATAAATTGAAATATTGTTCAATATTAGCTATGAATATGATATAAAATATTTTCATTTTAACAGCATATTGTGTGTTTTCATATCCTTTTATTTATACTTATACCGTTGAATTCATTTCCTTACTTTTAACTTATATATATATATATATTTCGAGAATAAGCTAGATGGGAGCTGCACAAGAATGCTGCGTGCAGTCTTGAATAAGTCGTGGAAACAGCACCCCACAAGGAAACAGCTGTACGGTCACCTGCCCCCCATATCACAAACTATCCGAGTGAGACGGACAAGGCATGCAGGACACTGCTGGAGAAGCAAGGATGAACTCATAAGCGACGTTCTCCTGTGGAAGCCAACACATGACATGCAAGTTGTGGGCGCCTCAGCAGGACCTAATTGACCAGTTATGTGAAGATGCTGGCTGCTCCGCAGAGGAAGCTTCCAGGTATAATTGAATGAAGGAGGTTGGCAAAAGATTGTCATGGATACCCGTGCTGCATGCGCGACATGATGAATATATAATTATTATATATTATATAATATATATATATTATATATATATTATATATATAACACACACACAACACATAATTTCCCTGTGGTATTTTTAGACATGAGCTTTAACTACCTTTATCTTCTTTAGAGCTGTAGATCATTTAACTCTCAGAGATGTTTTACCGTAATTATTCGCATATAAAATCTTCCCTAAATTTGGACTATGAAATCTGGAAATCTTTTGAGGAATTTGTTGTATCTAAATTTAGTTAATTCAACCCCAATTTAGCATTTGTTTCTAAATTTTATACCTTCATACTGACTAAAAATAAATTACTATAGTTTACATTATGTCACAAAAATACAAAATTTACACCATATTTAGATAAACACAAGATATGTTCATAACAAACTTAGATGAGGGGAAACAATATTAGAAAATAAATATACACATTCCAGACTTAATGTCTCTGTAATGACAACACATTAATTTGGACTATAGATAGAATTTACTTTTGGTCATCCCATCCAAATATAACAAGGCATCTAATATGGCTAAAACTAAAAGGTAACAATAAAAGAGAATACTATTTCTCTGAAGTTTTGAGATGAGGCTTGATAATTTGGATTATTCAGACTATTGTCCTCATCTTTGTCATCTACACAATGTTTCAGCTGATGTGCCTCTGGCTTTTTTCAGGTGCTTCTTGTCAAACTCAGGACATGTAGACCTCAGCCACCACCTTCTAGCACCCATATGAAAAAAGGGTTGAGGCTTGCCATAAGGGCAATAGGGTTGAGGCAATCCTTTAGTGCTAGATGGATTGGAGGGGTCTCTCCAACCGCCCATCTAGCCAAGAACGGGCCAAAGTGGAGTATTGCAAGTCATGGACTGTCAACCACCTGGGTTCAATCCTTAAGCATCACAGGTCGCCATCCACAGCCAACATGTGGCCCCATTGGGAGGAGCCTTACCCTGCAGAGGTGCAGTCAGTGTATTCTAACGTCCCACTGACAGGGCAGCTGAGGGTATTGTGATGTAAGCAGTGGTGTAGTTTCAATTACAGACAGACAGTGAATCTCCATTATAAGATATTCTCTAACACAGTAATTACATGTGCATGTGCGTTGATGCTTGGGTAAATACAAAATCTCTGACTGCCATATATATATTTACCAACCCCCTCCACATGAGCAGGATGTGACACAAGGTCAATTTCTTAAGCGGAGTTGAACAGGTTTGAATTCAGAGTTTTCCTCTCCTAGACGGTTGCCTAACTAAGGTTAAAGAGCTCAGTCTGCCCTACTATTTATCCGTAGCTTGAGGGAGAGTAGGATTCATACTTTCCCAAGGGTATTAGCGCAAAGTGAAATGCAATTCCACATCCAGGATTTGAACTCGCAGCGACGAGTCCATCTCCATGACTAACCATTCACCACACGCTTCCCCTGACTGCATATACAGACATCACACCAATATAAACACCCTACTTAAACAGACATGCACACAAACATCATCCATCAAGATACATGTTATTTACATGCCTATAGACAATTAAATAATGCACAATCCACACACACAACTTTATATTTCTTGTGAAAGAGCCTAAGGCAGTTAGAGCAGTTGGAAAGGAGGTAGCACTCTTAGAAGAAAAAAAAGCAAAACATCTTCATTCCTCTTCTATCTGTTCATTTTTTTTTCATTCCTCTCTTTTCTCTCTTGGCTCATTAAAATTGGTTGGCTGGTTGGTTTACTGTATGTCAACCCTTGTTGGGTTATTCTATGCCAGAGTTTTTCAACAGTGTACCATCGCTATTGAGAGTGTACCGCGCACACTAGTGTACCATGCAGCTTCTGAGAGTGTACGCGGCACACTAGTGTACATGCAGCTTCTGAGAGTGTACCGCGGCACACTAGTGTACCATGCAGCTTCTGAGAGTGTACGCGGCACACTAGTGTACCATGCGCTTCTGAGAGTGTACGCGGCACACTAGTGTACCATGCAGCTTCTGAGAGTGTACGAGTGTGAGATGGTTGATCATCCTCTTATATCTTATTCTATTACTTTAATATTTTGGTTTTAATTAAATATTTTTTTGTTTAATTATGGCTACACTTGTAGCACATTTTCACCATTCCATTTTTTTTAAATTTAAATGATAAAATAATTATATGTTTATATACTGATGGTGTACCTCGATCAATTTATCCAGCTCACTGTGCCGTGAGATGAAATAGGTTAAAAACTGTTCTATGCTATTGTACACATATCTATATATATATATATATATATATATATTATTAGATGAGAGGTATCCAAAACTTGGTAGTAAGGGATGATTCTATATGTGATTTCTAAGAACACACTGCATTATTATTGTATGATCCTGTTGTTATAAATACAGTGAATCTTTAAATCACTAAGAGAGGCTCAATGTATAATAAACTTTTTTAGATTATATACAGAGCAACATTTATCTTAGAAAGGAAGAAAAAACTCAACAATAGGCTCCAATTTGGTCGAAATAATTTATTATGAATTACGGTGTTGAGTTTTTCCTGCCT
>CM042161.1:14822787-14837787 GCA_023376005.1 Doryteuthis pealeii | reverse complement strand
TAAACACTGGTTTGGTTTATGGCATATCAACCTCAGTGGGTCATTTAATGCTGATAAAGTTTTGAAATAAATTAATTTTTAATGGATACTCAATTTGGGTTTTTTAAAAACACATTTTTCTATTTAACCCATAGATGGGACCCTAACAGGTACTACCACTCCGGGCCAGAGTGGACCAGGGAGCAATGGTAATGAAGGGGTGCTCCACATTCCCCAAACCTCTAAAACTGGAACCTCACCATCAGATAGAGTTTAACATCATTCCCAGGACATGTAGACCCTCAGCCACCGCCTTTTAGCACCCATATGATAAAAAGGGCTAGGGGGGTTGCCATAAGGGCAATAGGGTTGGGGCAATCAATCATATAGGTGCTAGGGCTTGACGTGACCAGCCGATTGATCGGAGGGGGACTCTCCAACCGCCCGTCTAGCCCAAGATAGGGCCAAAGTGGAGTATTGCATGTTATGGACTGTTAAACCAACTGGTTTCAATCCTTTTTTTTTTCTTTCTTTCTTTTAAATAGGTGACTCTATTGGGGGAGTCTTACCCCTCTGCAGAGGTGCGGTCGGTGCATTCTAACACCCCAGGCGACAGGGCGGACTTAAACACTGGTAATTTGAAACGCTAATGACATTCTTAATAAATACTTGTCTAAAGAGACAATAGAACAGAATGATATAATAATACGATAGAGAAAGACAAAGTTCATGATCTCAAGATTTCAAAAGGTTTGGATTTCATTCAAAAAACCACAAAGTGATGCAAGATGTTAAGTGTTTGTTTTTTTTTTTTTTTGCCAGAATTTTGGATTCAAATGGAAATCATCAATTAGTCACAGTAGAGAACATTTTTCTCTCAAATGTTCCAACAACATAAGTGAAATTAGTATTATTTGTATTATTCGGACTATTGTCCTCATCTTCATTGTTATCTGTACAACAATTATTACGACAAGAAGGTTCCCGAGTCCTACAAGAAATACCCGAAGAAGACCGGAGGCACATAGGCCAAAACGTTATACAGGTAACAATGAAGATGAGGACAATAGTCCAAATAATCCTAATTATCAAGTCTCATCTCAAAAATTCAGAGAAATAACATAAGTGAAAGTTTTCCAGCTAGGTTTATTTCTTTCTTTTGTTTTATGGCATATCAACCACAATGGGTCATTTAATGCTGACAAAATTTTTAAATAAATTCATTCTTTATAGATACTCAATGTTTGTTTTTTTTTTATAAACTCATGTTTTGCTATTTAACCCATAGATTGAACCCTAACAGGTACTACCACTCCGGGTCAGAGTGGACCAGGGAGCAATGGTGCTGAAGAGGTGATTCACCATCAGATACAGTTTAAGATCATTCCCAGGACATGAAGACCCTCAGCCATGACTTCTAGCACATATATCATAAAAAGGGTTGGAGCTTGCCATAAGGGCAATAAGGTTGGGACAATCATATAGGTGATTGGGCTGGACGTGACCAGCTGGTTGATCAGAGGGGGCTACTCCCCCTGCCCGTCTAGCCTAAATAAGAGCCAGGATTACAATCCAGCACCATAGCCACTATGTTAGTAATATGTTAATTAAATATTTTTAACCATAATTACATCCTATCGGGCCGGTTTATCAGTCGGTAGAGCGTTCAGCTAGAAACAACAAGGTTCCTAGTTCGATATCGGCCCCCGCACAGGATCGTGCGGTAAAGTAAGGAGCTGGTGGTAGGTGTGGTGCTCCACCTCAGATGCTAAAATAATCTCCTTGGTCTAGCGCTATTGAAAAGGGGATAGACTCCCTCGCTGTCTGGTTGATACCGACATTAGGCCGCCCCAACGACTTTACATCTTATCACTGGGGAAAAAATTTTTAAAATTTTTTATTCTATTTTAACTAAATTACCAGCAGAAATTATTTACAATGGGAGAAGAGAAAGCAGCAAGATTTAGACAACAGACGCTAAGATTTATGCAGTCTGATGTTTTAACGTGCAGAGAAGTGCACCAATTGCACTCACAAAGAGAAGAAATCTTTTTAACAGAATGTGATGCAATGCAGATGGCATATTGGATTTCCTTTTTAGATTGTTTTCAAACAATGTATCAGTTTTCATTATCTTTTAAGTATAAGCAGATGTTTTACACAACTCTACAACAAGTTTGGTTTCTTTGTTTAATGGTATATCAACCCTTGTGGGTTACTTAATGTCAAAGACATCCTTGTAGAAGAACAGTAGTGGTACTATTTAATCCATAGCTGGATGGATAACAGGGTTCAGATCTTTTCCAAGAGTATTAGTTCGAAAGTGAATATAATAATATACCTGGAGTTTGAACTCACATAGTATGATGTTACAATCCAGCACTTTAACTACTATGTTAGTAATACTAGCAAATATCATGCACCCTCCAGGTGCAAGTATTTAAGTTTAAATGTAATAAAATATTATATTAGAAAGGCTAATGAAACTAAATAAAAATGCAGATAAAAAGACATGAAACAGACGGGGGTAAATAAAAAAAAAATAGACAACTGAAACTCTTCCATCACTCCGTCTTTCATTGCTAAATTTTCCTAATTTAACTATTTAGTTAAAATAGAAAGTAAAGAATAAAATTACAGTTATTTCTTCTTGTTAACGGATTTCTTTTAAGATGATTTTCACTCATATTCATTAAGATAAAACCAAATAATTAGAAATCAATAATACTTAGCACGTATTTATTAAAATCAAATTTTTAATATCAATATGAAAATTAGCCTTCCCGTTCACACTGTAAACCGCTATTTTGTTGTGTATATAAATACAATTGCATGTTATTAGCGTGTAGATATGTAAAACAGTATTAATAATGTAAAACAATTTGATTAATAATTGAGATTTAAATAAAAATAAAATCACGGAGAATGTGACGTAAATAACTAAGGGAATTGACCTTGAGTAGTAATATAGTTCAGTTACAGACAAACACACAATCTCCATTATAATAAGATGTTAATCAAAATTTTTAATCATAATTACATAATTACAAAAAAAAACTTATAAAAGTGAAAATTGCAATTTAAATTGATATTTTTTTTAAAGAATTGTTATTACTTAATTCATCTGTTTTTAAAGAGGTTTATTGATAGTTAAAAAAAAAAGTAAAATCAGTGAAATGGCCTATTGTCTGTATCAGCTGGACACTCACACTAGACCTAGGAGATTTTTTTTATTTTTGTATCTGAGAGCACCACACCTAGCATCAGCTCCTCACTTTACCACACAGATCCAAGCTGTGCTACTCATGCACCAAGTTGGCAATGGCTAGTATTGAACACAGAACCTTAGAGTTCCTCAGCAGATGCTAAACAATCAATTTGGTAAAAAAAAAAATAAATTAGGTTTTAGCAAAGCTAGCTCCATTTTGGATATTAAAGCAACCTCAGTGGGTCATTTAATGCTGATAAAGTTGTGAAATAAATTCATTCTTAATGGAAACAATTTTTTTTTATAAATACATTTTTCTATTTAACCCATATATGGACCCTAACAGGTACTACCACTCCGGGTCTGAGTGGAGCAAGGGAGCAATGGTGATGAAGGGGTGCTCCACATTCCCCAAACCTCCAAAACTGGAACCTCACCATCAGATAGAGTTTAACGTCATTCCCAGGACATGTAGACCCTCAGACACCGCCTTCTAGCACCCATATGATAAAAAGGGGTTGGGGCTTGCCATAAGGGCAATAGGGTTGGGGCAATCATATAGGTGCTAGGGCTTGATGTGACCAGCCGATTGCTCGGAGGGAGCCTCTCTGCCCGCCCGCCTAACGTAAGTAAGGGATAAAGTGGAGTGTTGCAGGTCATGGACTGCTCATCAACCAAGACCTTGCCCTTAAGCATCACGGGTTGCCACCCACTACCAACAGGTGGCCCCATTTGGGGGAGTCTTACACCTCTGCAGAGGTGCAGTCGGTGCATTCTAACGCCCCACCGACAGGGCGTTGAATATACTAAAGTTCTCTGAAATGGTAATAATCAGTTCTCATTAGCATCTTATATTACTTATGTTTACACAAAATACAATTCTAGTTTTTCTAGATTATCCATTTATTAGCTAAATATTTAGAAGTAAATGCATAGATCTCTATTAATAATGGAGATTGGGTGTATTTCTGTCTGTAACCAAAACTACATCACAGCTTATGTTACAATATTCTCAATGATTGCATCAGTCTTGGTTTAGCTCAGTCAGTAGAGCGTTCTGCTAGGAATCATAAGGTTCCTAGTTCGATATTGGTCCTCACCAACTCAGCATATGAGTAGCACAGGGATCTGTGTGGTAAAGTGAGGAGCTAATGGTAGATAGGGCGCTCCCCCTCAGACACTAAAAAACAATCTCCTTGGTCTAGTGCTAGTGAAAAGGAGATAGATTACCTCGCTGTCTGGCTGATACCGACATTAGGCCGCCCCGACGACTTTACTATTAATGAGTATTTAATCTATAGTCAAAATCGTTAATACATAGAATAAAGAACAACCCTGTGTTATATACACTCAAAATTTGAGTAAAAAATTTTAAGAATTCTTTTTAACTCTTGAACTTTTTTTTTAAGTTAACTAAAAAGTTTACAAATAAATAAATACCTAAAATTTTGCGTAAAATTTATGTGCAAAATATTCAAAGTAATTATTTGATTAATAAATAATAGATGCACGAAATATTTTATTTGAAGGGAACAGAACTAAGTTTTCATTTCAAATTTAAAAAAAAAAATTTTTTTTCACTCTAATAAATTTGATGATTTTCTTTATGATACCAAACCCTCTGACATAGAATTTTTACCCCCACCCCGCTCTTTCAAAAATTAATTTTTACACTGCCCCAAGGGGTTTTTTTTGTGGGGGGGGGCCTGGTTCTAATAAAATATATATATGAATTGATTTAAATCTAAATTCAAATTCTAAAATATGTGCAGTCGATCACTGAGCTTGTATGTTTTGCCAAAATAAACATAAGGCTTAAATCTCTCACTTAACTCAAAAGGTTCATGCCTTCATATAAACTAATATTTACATGCTAAAAATATGAAACGTATAAATATAAATACTATTTTGGTTTTTCTCAAATTTCATCTTTCTAAACAATAAATCAAAGTCTTATGTAGAAAACAATAGCTATATACAAACGATGACATTAATTTAATTGTTATTCAAAATAATTTTTCTAATTTAGGAATTGAATGGCATTCCGATATCAACACTATTTATGGGATATTCTGAGGTATCAATACTATTTATGGGATATTCCAAGCTATCAACACTATTTTATGGGATATTCCAAGCTATCAACACTATTATGGGATATTCCAAGCTATCAACACTATTTATGGGATATTCCGAGCTATCAACACTATTTATGGGATATTCCGAGCTATCAACACTAAGTAAAGTCGACGGGGCGGCCTAAAGTCGGTATCAGCCAGTCAGCGAGGGAGTCTATCCCCTTTTCAATAGCGCTAGACCAAGGAGATTGTTTTTTAGCAACTGAGGTGGATCGCCACACCTACCATCAG
The DNA here is from genome assembly GCA_023376005.1 of Doryteuthis pealeii. Classification (NCBI taxonomy): domain Eukaryota; kingdom Metazoa; phylum Mollusca; class Cephalopoda; order Myopsida; family Loliginidae; genus Doryteuthis; species Doryteuthis pealeii. The sequence goes on along the minus strand of CM042161.1, from coordinate 14,832,231 downwards.
CTCCTTACTTTACCGCACACATCCCTGTGCTACTCATACACTGAGTTGGCGGGGACCGGTATCGAACTAGGAACCTTGTGGTTTCTAGCCGAACGCTCTACCGACTGAGCTATCTGAGGTATCAACACTATTTACGGGATATTCCGAGGTATCAACACTATTTATGGGATATTCCGAGGTATCAACACTATTATGGGAGGTATCAATACTATTATGGATATTCCGAGGTATCAACACTATTATAGGATATTTTTGGATAAACAAAATATAGCGACAAGACTATCTTTTGTTACTGCTTACAGTAATACTTATTTCTTCTTGTTTTCTTAATTTTTTAAAAAATTTTTAATTTTTAAAAAATTTTTTAAAATTTTTTTAATTTTTTAAAATTTTTTAAATTTTTCAATTCTTAATTGAAGCATCTCATACTATGCAACTGTGATTGAGCAATTTTCTTTGTGTTTTTCTTCCTAAATAAATAAATACATTTGATGGGAAATAATGTTAATTACATTTAGTCGTAGAGGGTGGGGGCTAAAGTTGGTAACAGCCAGACAGCAAAGGAGTCTATCCCCTTTTCACTAGCGCTAGACCAAGGAGATTGTTTTGGTGTCTGAGGCGGATCGCCACATCTACCATCAGCTCCTCACATTACTTCACAGATCTCTGTGCTACTCATACACCGAGTTGGCAAGGTTCGTTATCGAACCCAGAACCTTGTGGTTTCTAGTCAGACACTCTACCGACCGAGCTACCCAAAATTCAGAGAGAAAAATCCCCATTTTCATTGACTAAATCCTAAAACATAGTAAAGGACTCTAAGAAAATTAATTTATAAAAAAGAATTTGATTTTAAAATTTTAGCTAGCATTTAAAAATAATTTTTTTTTGTTTCTTATTTTCAGGCAAAATAAATTTTATAAAAAAATATTCTTTTTTCAGGCAAAATAAATTTTATAAAAAATATTCTTCAGGTAAAATAAATTTTATAAAAAATATTCAGTAAAAAAATATTTCATAAAAATTATAAAAAAATATTCTTCAGGTAAAATAAATATTATAAAAAAATATTCTTCAGGTAAAATAAATATTATAAAAAATATTTCAGGTAAAAAATATTCTTCAGGTAAAATAAATTTATAAAAATATTCTTCAGGTAAAATAAATATTATAAAAAATATTCTTCAGGTAAAATAAATTTTATAAAAAATATTTCTTCAGGTAAAATAAATTTATAAAAAATATTCTTCAGGTAAAAATTTTATAAAAATATTCTTCAGGTAAAATAAATTTTATAAAAAATATTCTTCAGGTAAAATAAATTTATAAAAAATATTCTTCAGGTAAAAAAATTTTATAAAAAATATTCTTCAGGTAAAATAAATTTATAAAAAATATTCTTCAGGTAAAAAAATATTCTTCAGGTAAAGTAAATTTTATAAAATATTCTTCAGGTAAAGTAAATTTTATAAAATATTCTTCAGGTAAAGTAAATTTTATAAAATATTCTTCAGGTAAAGTAAATTTTATAAAAAATATTCTTCAGGTAAAGTAAATTTTATAAAAAATATTCTTCAGGTAAAGTAAATTTTATAAAAAATATTCTTCAGGTAAAGTAAATTTTATAAAATATTCTTCTAAAAATTTAAATTTTATCACGATTTACCAAAATTTTAAAAATAGTAGCACTAAAAGTTTTAAGGAAAACAAAAACTAAAAAAAAACTAATCTAATGAATAAAATCTTTTTCTAATATCGATATTAAATCTATTTTTCAGATTGAATTGTGTATGATATTTATAATCTATTTTCTTTAATCTGTCAATGAAGTGGTGGGATATGGTTAGAAACACATTATTTGAAATCTTATTATAATAGAGATTCAGTGATTGTGTCTGTCTAGCTGTAACCAAAACTACATCACTGCTAATGTCACAATACCTGCAGGAAATACTTTTAATATTATTATTTATTAACAATTTCTCTATGAAAATCAAAGTTAATTTGCCTCAAAACAGACCTTGTTATTAGTGCATTTAAATTCCTGTAATATGTCTTATATATCACTAAGAAATAAAGGTGTACATAATACATACATTTGCATACCGGTTTTAACAAAACCGGGTTTAATAAATAATTACTTGGTGTTATTGATCTCTAATATTATTGTTTTATTCTCCCACATAAAAATCAATCCTATGAATGATTTTATATAGAAACTAATTAAAATATAATTAAAATAAGTAATCTTTTTATTTCTCTGAATTTTTTTTAGATGAGGCTTGATAATTAGTATTATTTGGATTATCCAGACTATTGTCCTCATCTTTATTGTTATCTGTATAACGTTTCTAACACAGCTTAACACCTGTACCCCAGCTATGGTTACCGGAATGAGAACCGGGTACCCTGTGAATTGAATAAAGGGTTGGGTTCTAGGTTCCATGATGGCTCCTGATTATGACAAGAAGGTTCCCGAGTTCGAAAAGAAATTTCCCGAATCTGACAAGAAACACCTGAAGAAGGCCGGATTAGCCGAAACGTTGTACAGCTAACATATAAAGATGAGGATAATAGTCTGAATAATACTAATCTTTTTATATGTGTTCTTATCTAATTTCGTTAGTCTTTCTAATTTATTTCATTGCATAAAAACTTAAATACTTATTCCCAGAGTGTGCATATTTTTGTTAGTAAAAATAAATATGGTAGTGAAATTTAATAAAACAAATGTTTATTCTAACTAAATTACCAGCAGAAATTATTTACATTACCACTTAAAAGAAAAGTCATTTTTTTTTTTGTAAATAGTAATCTGATAAATAACAATAATAGATAATAATAAATAAATAAATTGGCAATGTAATAAAATAAAAATAATAAATAAATAAAACTTACCAGGAAAGTTTAGTATGTAACATGATTAACTTTTAAAAAAATTTTTAGAAAATAATCTAATTCAAAAAATAAAAATGTGATGTATACGTAAAAATGAACTGTAAATCAACTTGTTGTTCTTGTGATGGGTTAGGGTTAGTTTTGTAAAAAAACTTGTCCAGTTTTATCTCTCTCTCTTAATAAGAATGATTGTGAATGTTGGCTAACTGTTGTTGTCACTGGTTACGATACACCCCACCCCCCCTCCGCCGCCGACTGTCACTCCCACCACCACCACTAAAAAAAGCAAAATTAATAACAACGGGTCAACCCGGCTACTCGAGGGTTACAGCCAACTAACATTTTTCCTAATGATAGACAAGTTTCTACTCTGACCGCCCCCCCCCCCAAATCACACACACGCACACTTCCTTTCGACTTTCTTCCTCTACAGGAATGTTGCGTAATAGAAAAGTTTTCTACTTGGTTGTCTACAAAGAAAAACACAGGAGAAAAAAAAACATACCTATAAAAAAACATGATGCAAATAATTACATAAACACGTGTCTATTACAAACAGATCACAAACACACACACACACACACACACACACGAACAAACACGAACAAACACAATAACATTACTACTTAAAAGAACTGTCATAGCAGGGTGTGTGCATAGCGGGGGGGGGGGCAAAGTTTAGGTACTGCCGAAAAAGAGGGTCCCCTTAAAAAAAAAAAAATTAGGGATAGGCATTTTTGTCATCTGCTAGGAATTTTAAAAGCGAATTAAAAATAATTAAACCTATCATTTAAGGTCAAACTTTGTCTAAATCGATAAGTAGTAACATAATAACCATCATTAAAAAAAGAAAAATATTATTACATATGCAGTTTATTTTTAATACATTTAAAACTATTTGTTTTGGTCAATTTCGACGTGATCCACCATTAAGCCTCTTTTTCAATGGTTTTAGGCGCTTGTTTACAATTTTAAAATAACATTTGGGATGGAAAAAAAAAAAATTGTAAAAAAATAGGCATCAACAATTCAAGTGTCGATTTTCACTTTAAAAACGAATTAAAAATTAATCCAATCGATTATTTTAAGGTAAAATTTTTCTTTAAGTCGAAAAGTAGTAACATAATGAACATCAGTAAAAAAAAAATTTAAAAAAATAAAAATTACATATGTCATTAATTTTTTTAAAGAAAAATTAATAAAAAAAATATGGTGGCCCAGATTGATAAATAAAAAGTTACCAAAAATCAGGGAATTATCTGATTTTAATAAAGTTTTCACTATTGACTTATTAATCAATAAATTCTTTCGGACTACATTACCTTTATGCACCCCTTTTTGATCTCGATTAAGAAAGGACATGTTTTTCATTTACACCGTCAATATCCGGTTGTTTGTTAGGGGTTAGGATTAGGGGTTAGTTTTATAATTTTTTTTTTTTTAATCTAAAAATCGTCTGTCAAAACAACCGGATATTGACGGTGTAAATGAAAAACATGTCCTTTCTTAATCGAGATCAAAAAGGGGTGCCTAAAGGTCATATGGTCCATTCTTTCTTTTAAATTTTTGAATTGTTTCAATCAAACCAATTCAATGGAAATAAATTGAATTCTTTACAATAAATATTACCTGAATTTTTGAGATGAGGATTGACAATTTGTATTACTTAAATTTTTCAGACTAATCTTTATTGTTATGTACACAACATTTCGGTCAATGTGCTCTCCAGCCTTCTTCAGATGTTTCTTGTCGAACTCAGTTGGCACAATGGATATTAAAGTTGAGTTAATACTAATTGACAATTATTTGTAGGTTGCAGGTTCAATCCTGATTAAGGGTAATAACATAGAATACTTAACATAGCTTAACACTTATCATGGTTAGTGGAATGAGAACAGTAAATTGAATAAAGGGTTTGGATGGAGTTTCGTCAAGGTTCCCAAGATCAACATTAAGGCCCCCTACGAGAAACACCTGAAGACCAGAGGGCATATCAGCCGAAACGTTGTGTATATTATAATATTATAATGGAGATTGTGTGTTTGTCTGTCTGTCACTACTTAAGTCACAATTCTCTTGTGTCACGTTCTCCATGATTTTATTTTTATTTTAACCTCAGTTATTAATAAAATTGTTTTACATTATTAATACTGTTGGCCATATCTACATATTAATAACATGCAATCGTATTTATATATACAACAAAATAGCAGTTTACAGTGTGAACGGGAAGGTTAATTTGTATATTGATATTAAACATTTAATTTTAATAAATATGTGCTTAATATTATTGATTTCTAATTGTTTGGTTTTATCTTAATAAATATGAGCAAAAATCTTGCCGATAAATCTTAAAAGAAATCCATTAACAAGAAGAAATAACTGTAAATTTATTCTTTACTTTCTATTTTAACTAAATAATTAAATTAGGAAAATTTAGCAATGATAGACGTGAGTAATGGAAGAGCAAGTTTCAGTTAGTATTATCTGCGTTATTTGGACTATTGTCCCCATCTTTATTGTTATTTGTACAATGTTTCGGCCAATATGCCCTCCGGCCTTCTTCAGGTATTTCTTGTCGGACTCAGGACCTTCTTGTCGTAATCAGGAGCCATCACGGAACTTCGAACATAACCCTTTATTTAGTCCACTAAATCCCGACTACGACAAGAAAGTTCCCAAGTTCGAAAAGAAGGTTCCCGAGTCCGTTCCCCGAGTCTGAAAAGAAGGTTCCCAAGTCTGAAAAGAAGGTTCCCAAGTCCGACAAGAAATACCTGAAGAAGGCCGGAGGGCATATCGGCCGAAACGTTGTACAAATAACAATAAAGATGGGGACAATAGTCTGAATAACGCAGATAATACAAATCATCAAGCCTTATCTCAAACATTCAGAGAAATAAGTTTCAGTTGTTCTATTTTCCGATTATACTCCCCCTCTGTTTCAAATCTTTTTATCTACATTCTTATTTAATTTCATTAGCCTTTCTAATTTAATATAATATTTTATTACATTACCTGGAGGAGGGTGCATGATATTTGCTAATGATAATAAAGATCAGATCAACAGTTCAAAACATCCAAATCAGCAAAATTAATTCCAAAATAAAATATCCTACCTAGGATTAACTAAATAAAAAAAAGTCTGTTAAATAAATTCTTTCTTTGATATTGTTTTATGAGTGGGTTGAGGAAAATAAGATTTTCTTTAATGATTTCACCAAATTTAATCAAAACGTTTAATCAGGCTGAACAACAGCAATAACACACAAATGCATTTAATGGAGATTTGTTCTCTATTTGTATGTAACCGAAACTATGTCACTGCTTACGTCACAGTCATTTCACAAATTAAGTTAATATCATTACTACATAAAATAAAAAACACTGATATATACTTATAACTTGAGTGTGCAACATTTGACGGTCCACAGTGTTTTTTAAAACAAGTTTTAATGATATTTCCCTGACTTTTTGAGATGAGGTTTGATAATTAATATTATTTGGATTATTTGAACTATTTTCCTCATCTTTATTGTTATCTGTACAATGTTTGGGCCGATGTGCCCACCAGCCTTCTTCAGATATTTCTTGTCGAATTTGGGAACTTTCTTGAACTCGGGAACCTTTTATGGTTAGCAGAAAGAGAACAGGATACCCCGTGGATTAAATAAAGGGTTGGGTTCAAATTTCCGTGATGGCTCCCGAGTTTGAAACAAAGGTTCCCCCAGAGTTTGAAACAAAGGTTCCCCCAGAGTTTGAAACAAAGGGGGCATCTTACTCCCCTGCAGAGGTGCAGTCGGCATATTCTACAGTCCCACTGACAGGGCAAGTCAAGTATAGAGTAAAAAAATTACTTTATAGTCATATTGATTAGAATTGTGTATCTATGATATTTACCACGTACCCCACGTTGTATGGGTTAAGCACAAGGCCCTATTAACGTGGTACCACCCACAAGCAGTGACTCATGGGTGGCATGTGCAAAAAATGCGTTGATCCTATCAGCATTCCCCCTCAAGGAGGGTGCCTCAGACACTGGGCAATAAACCCAGCTCTGCCTCTTTAAATCGAGGGGGCAGGTGTTGCCTGGGGGGATGGCCCCCTGGGATCAATGCTGTTAATTTAAATGAATAAACACACGCCCCGAAAGGCCCATCAAGGGGGCAGGTGTTACCTGGAGAGATGGCCCCCTGGGATCAATGCTGTTAATTTAAATTAACAAACACAGACACCGAAAGGCCCATTGATTAGAATTGTGGGTAATTTTCACTTTTAGTTGGCTAAATTCCTAGCAAATAAGGCAATTAGAGTAACCTCCCTTGACTTTCACTTTGAAACAAGCCAGTAGCCATTTAGAAAGTCTCCGTGCGAAATAAACAAATCTTAGAAACTTTTTCAAAAACAATATAACTGCATGCTTTAACACAAAATTATTATAAAATGTGTTCTTAACAATTAAGTTCATTTTAGATAATTTTATGCTAGGAATTTAGCCAACTGACTTTCACTTTGAAACAAGACGGTAGCCATTTTGAATGTGTCCATGCGAAATATACAAATCTTAGAATCGTTTCAAAAACAATACAACTGCATACTTTAACACAAAAATATCATAAAATGTGTTCTTAATAACAATTAAGTTCATTTCAAATAATGCACACGCACAATTTGATGCTAGGAATTTAGCCAACAATAAAGTGAAAATTACCGAATTGTGTATCCATTTAATATACTAGCAACAGAAAACAACCTCTGGGCGTCATAAAAATTAATTTTTGAAAGACATTGCCTGAGAGGGTGGGAGTTAAAAATTCAATGTCAGAGGGTTTGTATCATAAGTAAGACAAATCCTCATATCTATTAAAGGAGAAAAAAAATAAAACAATTTGAAATGAAAACTGAGCCCCGTCCCTCTCAAATAAATTGTTGCATGCATGTAATAATCAAACAATTATTTTGAATATTTTCCACATCAATTTTACACAAAATCGTAGGTATTTATTTATTTGTAAGACATGTGTTATTGAATAACACGGAGTATTCTTTTTTCATTTTTTGTATGGATATTTTTTTCCAGTTTTCTGGCTATCCTTTTTGAATCTGGATCGAGTTGATTCATAATATTTTTCATACTTATTTCCCGAGCGCTTTCGACTGTTGCTCCAGTCGTATTCATGGGGTTATGTAATTTGGTTTTTAGTTGATTTTTAGTTTTGTTATCTATGCTTTTATCAAATTCGGAGAGTCTATTATTTTTAAGAGGGGGTTAGGTGAGTGTTAGTTATTGAAGATATTTAATACGTTGTCTCCGACTTTAACCCCATGAATACGACTGGAGCAACAGTCGAAAGCGCTCGGGAAATCAGTATGAAAAATATCATGAATCAACTCAATCCAGATTCAAAAAGGATAGACAGAAGACTGGAAAAAATATCCATACACAAAATGAAAAAAGAATACTCCGTGTTGTTCAATAACACATGTCTTACGAATAATTTGCTGCCAAAATACACAAAATTTATTTATTTGTAAACTTTTTAGTTAACTTCTTGTTACTGTAAAAAAAAAAAAAAGAAAAAAAAAAACAGGGGGGACGAGAGTAAAAAACAATTTTAAAAATTGCTTAATCAAATTTTGGGTGTATATAGCATTAGGGGCAGGTTTAGCTCAGTCAGTAGAGTATTCGGCTAGGAATCTCAAGGTTCTTGGTTCGATACTGGCCCCCGCCAACTCAGCGTATGAGTAGCACAGGGATGTGTGCGGTAAAGTAAGGAGCTAATGGTAGGTGTGGTGCCCCACCTCAGATGCCCAAATAATCTCAGTCTAGCACTAGTGAAAAGGGGATAGATAGACTCCCTCGCTGTCTGGTTGATACTGACATTAGGCCGCCCTGACGACTTACTAAGAATATTGTGACTTGAGCTATGACGTAGTTTTTGTTACAGACAGAAATACAGACAATCTCCATTATTAATAGATAGCCATACACTTGATGTAACAACATTGAAATAGCATTCATTTCATTAAGTTGTTTACTTAAAATAAAAATAAAAAGGTTGCAATGAAAATAGTGTTGGAAAGTTAACATCCTCTGTTTGAAGAGTCTTAGGCAGTATACAATTTTAGAAATGAAGTAGTTCTCCTTTGAGGACGAAGCATCAATCAAGTTCTGTAAACTGATATTAGTTCAATTCTAAAGATTCTTCTACAATCCCATTTGTAATGTTATTTAGTCTAACCTATTATAAAGCACTAGTAAAATGTACAGTCTTCTCTTCCTTCTCCTCCATCTCCTCCTCCTCCTACAAAATGTAGCAAAGAGGGTGGGGGTGGGGTGAGGGTAGCAACTGTAGAAGAGCAAAAAAAACATTACTACACACACACACACACACACACACACACACACACACACAACTAATGCAGCTGTTAGCATGTACTTTAACAAAGAAATTAAACGATTTAAAAATAGTTCAATTTCCCTAATTTTAAATTCTAACAATCTCAGCAATTTCAATGCAGGTATCATTGGGGAATGAGAAAAGTTTT
>CM042161.1:14690287-14820287 GCA_023376005.1 Doryteuthis pealeii | reverse complement strand
TTTAGTTGATCTTAATGCATGCTCGATTCTTTGTCGGATTTCCAATTCCTCCAGACTCATTCCCAGGACCCCAATTACAATTGGTACAACCTTTACCTTCACAGTTTTTTTAAAGCTCTGTGGCCAACTAAAAAAGCAAAAGATATTTAAATATATTCTATATAAAAAGGTACCAACCTGAAAACATTAGGTCCAAAGACAATAGCTAGCACCATAGGCCCCATTTTGTTCTCTTCCTCATGTTGTGAGACAAGCACAAGAAAGTTCAACAAGTATTTCAACAGATCATAATTTTCTTCAGGCAGCTCACTGAACTCTTCCCTCACTTTTTTCACATAGTCCTCTGTATTTGTATTCAAGCCTGAAAGAAAAAAACACAACAACAAGGATTTTAATAAGATATCAAATACAAAACAGAAAAACAAATAATTTAAAAAAAAAAAAATTTTTTATTTTTTTATTTTTTTTAAAAATTCTGCAGAGTGGTCTATTGTCAGTAACAGCTGAACAGCAAGGGAGTCTATCCCCCTTTTTGCTAGCGTTACATCAGGGAGATTTTTTTGGTGTATGAGGTGGGGCGCCACACCTACCATCAACTCATAGATGCTTTACCTGTCTACAGAATTGCCTATTGTCAGTAACAGCCGAACAGCAAGGCAGTCTATCCCCCTTTTCGCTAGCACTAGATCAGAGATAGTTTTTGTGTCTGAGGTGGAGCACTACCCCTACCGTCAGCGCACAGATCAGATTACCCAAGCTGTGCTATTTCATATACTGAATTAGTGATGATCAGTATCGAACCTGGAACCTTGCGATTCCTAGTTGAATACACTAACAACTGAGCTAAACAGTCCCTCTTTAAATAAAAAGACACAAAATGGTTGCCCAAATTCATGTTATGTAAACAACTGAATTATAGCTTAGCACAATTGTAAATTATTGTTCCCATTAGAATATTAGGCTATTTAGATTTTCAAAATAAGTTATACACATCTTGTAATCTCATTCTTCATTATATGGCGTTATAACCCAGTTGGGAAATACAAAAATACATTCATGACAGTCCAGAGAATTCACATAGTAAACATCATTCTTAATATTTCTCCGAATGTTTGAGATGAATCTTGATGATTAGTATTATCTGCGTTATGTGAATTATTTTCCTCATCTTCATTGTTATCTGTACAACATTTCAACCAATGTGCCCTCCAGCCTTCTTCAGGTATTTCATGTCGAACTTGGGAACCTCCCCAGACTCGGTTCCCGAGTTCACAAAAAAGGTTCCCAAGTTCGACATTAAATACCTGAAGAAGGCTGGAGGGCACATTGGTTGAAATGTTGTACAGATAACAATGAAGATGAGGACAATAGTCAGAAAAATGCAAATAATACTAATCATTCTTAATGGTATTCAACTTTTTTTCTTTTCAAACTCAATTTTTTTAAAACCATTCTTTTTTAAAACTAATTTTTTCTATTTATCCCACGGATAGGAAACTAACAGGTACTACCACTCCAGGTCAGAGTGGACCTGGCAGTAATGGCAATGAAGGGGTAGTCCACACTTCCCAGAGCTCCATAATTGAAACTTCACCATTAGATGCAGTTTAACATCATACTCAGGACTCTTAACCACCACCTTCTAGTATATATGATAAAAAAGGTTGGGGTTTACCATAAGGGCAATAATGTTTGGACAATAATATAGGCGCAACGGCTTGATGTGACCAGCTGATTGGTGTCCTCTCCAACCACCCAATTAGTCTAAGTAAGGCCCAAAGTGGAGTGTTGCATGTCATGGACTGCTCAACCACCAGGATTCTGTCCTTAAGCATCACGGGTCATTACCCACGGCCAACATGTGACCGCATTAGGGGGATTTACTCCCCTGCTGAAGTGCACTCAGCATATTCTACAGCCCCAGCTAATAGGGTAGAGAAAAGATCATAATTTCTATTTCATGCAAAAAATAAAAGCAAACTAAAGTAAAAAATAAATAAATAAATAAATAAATAGATAAATAAAATAAAAAACAGATTTTTTTTTCATTTTTACAATTTTGTTGGTATGAATTTTTTAAATAAGGCTCGATGAATACAATTTTTATTTCTTGGACTGTTGTCTCATCTTTATTATGGTATGTAAAAATCACAAAGTTTCAGCCGCTGTATCCACTGGCCTAACTCGGAGGTTCCCTGTGTATCTGAGTATAGTAATGACCTAACCTGGGTGTTCAAAAACAATGACATGATTATTTAAATAAGATCTTTAAAAGTTCTTTGATACCTTGTTTGATCAACAGCCAAACTATTCAAAATAATTTTATCTGGTTGGGTTATTGCTATTTTCAGATACACAGGGAACACCCAAAGAAGACTGCAGGATACAGTGGCTGAAATGTTGTGATTTTATATAACACAATAAAGATGAGGACAACAGTCCTAAAAATCAAAATTATCTTTACAATTTTGTTTTGAACTTAAGTCTGTGCCTTTAGTAGAAATTCATCCCTTTTGTATGAGGCAATAAAATTCTAAGAAAATATTTTTCATAAAATTTGGTTTGATTGAAATACAAACATAAATAATTGAATAAATTTACAAGTGTTGTCGATTATAATGAACTTAATATAAATCAAAATGAAAATTGGCAATACAAGGAAAAAAAACACTTTATTTAATATTCAGGGGAGGTAATTAATTCAGGGTAAGTTACTAAGATATCAAGTAAAGTATCTAAATGATCATAAATTATTTGCATCTAAACAATTTTCAAGTTAAGAATGTTTATTAGATATAAATAATATGTACACACCGACCAATCTTTTTTTATTAAAAAAGATTTTCTTCTAGCTCAAAGATACCAGGATTTTATTTTTCATAGAATACTATACAATCAAAATGGATATTATTAGGTATTTATTTATCATCAAACTCTAAACATTGAAAATCTGTAATGGAAAATATGAATATGCAGCAGTCTTAAGAATAAGTATACACCTATACAAAATTCTAAATAGTAAATAGATTTTCAAACTAAACTGTAGAGTTGGGCAATAAATAATACCTAATAATATCAGTTTTGATTTGTATTCCACCAGAAATTAAATATTAGTGTCTCTTATTTAAAAGAAAATTAATTTTTATAAAAAATTGGTAGAAATGTATGAGAGTAATCCCAAAGGTAAAGTCACCAAAATATTTAGAAATCACAGAAACGTTTGTCTGTCAATTGTTTACATCATTTTAAAATTTGATAGTTATCATTTTTCTAAATAATCACCATTTTGTTTGATGCGGGTTTTTTAGGCACTCTGGCAGTTTTTGTATGTCTATGTCATACCAGCTCACGCCATGTTGTTGAGGAAGCATTGAACATTGTTAATGTTGCAAATTCCCTACACCACTTGCAGACGTTTTTGATATACATGTATGACTTGCCATACACTAAGGGATATTAAATAAATGAATCTGGTATCTCTAAAGGAGGTGGCTTCATTCTTGAAACCAAGCAATTCCATGGTACTATTGGTAGATTTGTAATTTAACCATTGTGGTTCTTTTTGTTAATAACAAAGTAAATAAAATTATTCTAATCAATTATAATTCTGACAATTCCATTACAAGCTATTAGATTTCCATATGCTACAGTTGAATGAGTTGTATATCTTTATTAAATTATAAAATGACTTGATTAGTTAAGTTAAAATTGAAAATTAATAGAAACAATGACATCGGGACATGCATTTTTTTAAAAATTAAGGTTTATTATAAATTATTTTAATTTATTGTTTAGATATATAAATATATTTATATTATATCTACATCTTATCATAATGGAGATTGTGTGTTTGTCTGTTTGTAACTGAAACTATATCACATTCTCCATGATTTGATTTTAATTTTAACCTCAGTTATTAATAAAATGGTTTTACATTATTAATAATGTTGGCCTTATCTACATAGTAATAATATGCAATTGTATTTATATATACAAAAAAATAGTGGTTTACAGTGTGAATGGGAAGGCTAATTTGTATATTGATATTAAACATTTAATTTCAATAAATATGTGCTTAGTATTATTGATTTATAATTGTTTGGTTTTATCTTAATGAATTTTAAAAAATTTGGGGATAAATCTTAAAAGAAATCCATTAACAAGAAAAAATAACTGTAATTTTATTCTTTACCTCCGATTTTAACTAAATAGTTAAATTAGGAAAATATAGCAATGAAAGATGGGAGTGATGGAAAAGTTTCAGTTCTATTTTTCGATTATAACTCCCACTGTTTCAAATCTTTTTATCTGCATTGTTATTTAGTTTCATTAGCCTTTCTAATTTAATATAATATTTTATTTCATTAAAACTTGAATACTTGCACCCTACGGAGGGTGCATATATTTGCTAGTCTAGATAATAAACATATGTAAGTAATAGGTACCAGGTACTTTTCATAATATCACAATTTTTCATTAAGGAACACCCTTTTTTTTTTTTTTGCATAAATGTCCGGTACCTAACCCCCCACCTCTATATAAATAATAGGAAGACTGTCTCATCTTTAGAGAGGAAAAACCTGTTTAATGTAGAGCAACTAAATTTGCAATGCATATTTATTGAAATTAAGAGAAGCTTTATCAATGTAAAAAAATGTTTTATCTCCCATGAGAAAAGCAACAATAATTATTGATGGAAGACGTCAGCAATTGTAGTGGATTTAAATATCCAAACCTCAAGAGAAAAAAATTAATGAATTATCTCCCTTGCTAAAATAATTATTCATATTTAATGAAACATAACTACATAGGTTTATAGATGATTCTTCAAGCAGTAAATGTAAAATAATGACTAACAATCCAAACAAAAATGTTTAAATTGATAAATCTCAAGTTTCACTACAAATCTGAAATTTTCACAGAACAATATTCACTTAAAAGACATAAGTAGAATTTTATAGCTCCCCTTAAAGTAGACAATAAGTAAAATATATATATATATATATATATATATATATATATATATGTGTGTGTTCACCGTAAGGCAATACTCGTCTGTTGCTTACAGATTTTAGTTCTTTGGTGATCGTAACATATCTACCGATGTATGTATTTATCAGTTAAACGTTTGCCTCTTACTGGCAGCTACTGACGGTTGAGGGGAAAGAAGCCACACGGGTCTGTGGATGACTATATATATATATATATATATATATATTTAAAAACTCCTCCACATGAGCAAGATGTGACACAAGGTCAATTTCTTAACAGGTTTGAATTTAGAGTTTTCCTTCTCTTAGACCAGTTCCCATACAAAAGTTAAAGAGCCCAATCTACCCTACTATTTACCCATAACTGGAGGGAGAATAGTTAGATGCATACCTTTCCCAAGGATATTAGTGCTATGTAAAATATAAACAGCTTTGTTCAGGTTTTGAACTCGGATTACAGAGTCATTTCTAATGACGATAACCATTGCACTGTGTTCCTCCATTTGACAATTATATATAAGAAAAAATTTTTACTTACTTTCATATATGTTGACAAATTGTTTGGTCATGTATTCGGGGATCACAGAATCTGGAAGTTCTCGAAGAAATAACTTGAGGAGTCCGGCAACAGCCATCACATCCCCATCTTCGGCCAGATCTGCATCCCCCGTTTGGTCAAAGGATGTGCGAAGCTTTTCGATGATGCGAGCACTACCATTGACCCGGAAGATGCCCTCTTGGTCATACCCTGAAAATAAAATAAAATATTAAATAAATACATAAAGAATATATTGGGTGATTGAAAAGTAACTCCATATTTTAAACTATTTATTATTTTTGTTTTTATATGCAGTTACATTTTTCTAAATTCTTTAATGTATGTTTCTTAATATTTGGCAATTAAATCTGTTGCTTGATGGTCCCTCTCCACATTTTGCTATTGTTGTTCATGAATGACTGAATCACCATTTTCCTGGAAGATGGAAGGGTAGACGTGGTCTACATGAGTAGCCAGCCAGATGCCCTGATTTAACACCCTGCAACCTTTTTCTTTGGGATTAGTTGAAGGAGCAAGTCTGTTCTATGAAACCAACGACTTTAGAAGAACTTGGACAAATACGAGAATTTATTTCTGCCTTTCCACAAGAGTTTGTGAGAAGATCAATTGATGTGATTCCCAAGTGGCTTGAGAGGCTGGAGGCGAATGCTGGTGCCCATAGAGAATTTTAAATAAAACTCCATGTTATGTGTTCTTCTCATATTCATTTTTTGTAAAAATAATGATTCAAAAATAAATTATAAGATTTATGAAATAGGGAATTACTTTACAATTACATTGTACATTAGAGAAAAAAATCCAAAAATTATCAATGATTTTTTTTCTTCTAATTTTTATTATTTTTATACAAAGAGACAATATAGCTAAAAGATAAGCGAGTGATAAAACGGTTGATTTTAAACAAAAATTAAAATTCTTTTGGATTAAATAGAAATTTATTTGCAATCTATAACAATTTTTTTTGGTTATTTCCTATAAGTCTAACATAATCAAAGGGGAACCACTCTTGACTGATAAATTATTTATTTATTTATTTATCTACTAGGAAAAAAGAAGACGGGTTAGGGTTAGGTTTAGAGTTAGTTTAATGGGAAAATAAATAAATAATTTATCAGTCAAGAGTGGTTCCCTTTGTTTATGTTAGAATTATAGGAAATAACCATTTTTTTTATTATGTATTCTAATTACAAGGCTGGTAGGTTGGTTTCTACGGTATGTCAACCCTTGTTGGGTTATTTTATGCTGAAAACATTTTTGTTTTATTCATTCTTATTGGATATTCAATTTTTTTCTTTTTTTAAACACAATTTTTTTAAACTCATTTTTGTTGGAACCCTAACAGATACTACAACTCTGGGCCAGTGGAACTGGGAGTAATGGAAATGAAGGAGTTCTCCAGAATTGGAACCTCACAACAAGATGCAGTTTAGCATCATACACAGGATACTAAGACCTTCATCCACCACCTCCTAGTACATATATGATGGGTGGGAATTTTAAGGTACAAATCTTTCACAAGAGAAAGAGTACAAAATATTATCACAACATTAGGGTTAGGGGTGGGGTTAGGGTTCTCTTCAGTCAAATGAATTCTCATTAAAAAAATTTTAATACTTTAATTCTCATGGGGGAAAAAATTCCATGTATATTGAAAAATCTTTTTATATTTCTGGCAAGGAGGATAAATTTAAAGATTATCAAATAATATATCAGTTGAAGAATGTTAGTTCTTTATATAATGCTGCCAAAATACACACATTCCTGGCTATTAAAGATTTATTTAAAGTAATCCCAACTTGCACTGTGGCCTGATTCTTTCAAATATCACAAGTTTAATACAGACACGTCTAGAGTAATTACAGACAGTCATAGTTATTTATAAATTCCTCTCATATAAATTGACTGGATTTAGTAATAATAATAATAATAATAAGTGATCAATTGTAGTTGGTGCATTTGGAATGGTCACCAAAAGGATTGGAAAAGGGTTTGGAAAATCTGGAAATCAGAGGAAGGATTGATACCATCCAGAACACTGCACTGCCAGAATACTCAGAAGAGTCCTGGAGACCTGAGGAGACTTGCTGTCACTCAGACTCCAGTGAAAGACCATCAGCTAACTCTGATGTGAAAACTCAAAAGGAGTAAATAATAATATGAGAGAGAGAGAGAGAGAGAGAGAGAGAGAGAGAGAGAGAGAGAGAGAGAGAGAGAGAGAGAGAGAGCAGACCTAGTATTGATTAAAAAAAAAAAAAAAAAAAAAAAAAAGAAGAGAACTTGTCAACTGGTTACTTTGAAGTTCCAGCAGATCACAGGGTGAAGATGAAGGAAAGCAAAAAGATAAACAAACACATGGACCATGCCAGAGAATTGAAAAGCTGTGGAATATGAGGGTGGAAGTGATACCAATTGTAGTTGGTGCACTTGGAACGGTCCCAAAAAGGTTGGAAAAAAGACTGGAGGAACTGATTAAATCAGAAAGGCTAATGAAACTAATTAAGAATGCAGATAAAAATATTTGAAACAGAGGGGAGTTTAATCGGAAAATAGAACAACCGAAACTTACTCTTCCATCACTTCCATTTTTCATTGCTAAATTTTCCTAATTTAACTATTTAGTTAATATAGGAAGTGAAGAATAAAATTAGTTATTTCTTCTTGTTAATGGATTTCTTTTAAGATTTATCCACGAGAATTTTGCTCATATTCATTAAGATAAAACCAAACAATTAGAAATGAATAATATTAAGCACATTTTTATTAAAAGCATTTTTTTAATATCAATATGCAAATTAGCTTTACCGTTTACACTGTAAACCGCTATTTTGTTGTATATATAAATACAATTGCAAGTTATTAGTATTTAGGTAAAGCAATAGTACTAATAATATCAAACAGTTTTATTAGTAATTGAGGTTTAAATAAAAATGAAATCATGGAGAATGTGGCGTAAATAACTAAGGAAATTTGAGTATAGTAGTAATATAGTTTCGGTTACAAACAGAAAAACATACAATCTCCATTATAATAAGATATATATAAGTTAAGAGTAAGGAAATGAATCCGAAGGTATAAGTATAGATAAAAGGATATGAAAACACACAATGCTGTTAAAGTGAAAATATTTTATAACATATTCATAGCTAATATTGAACAATATTTCGATTTATAAAAATCATCTTCAGAGCTTGTTTTTACTCCGGACTCATCGAGAGAGAAGCTGAAAATAATTTGAATTCAAAACGAAAAACATTGATGTTCCAAAAAACGTGCAAGTCATGCAATCGTTTCTTTTTGGAACATCAATGTTTTCATTTTGAATTCAAATTATTTTCAGCTTCTCTCTCGATGAGTCCAGAGTAAAAACAAGCTGTGATGATGATCTTTATAAATCGAAATATTGTTCAATATTAGCTATGAATATGATATAAAATATTTTCATATCCTTATATATATACACACACACACATACACATTCACTATTAATCAGATCTTGCTTTTTGGCAGAAATAATGAAGATTTTATTCATATTCATGAAGAGAATTAGAAAATAAGATGTAGATAGTATCAGACATATATATATATATATATATATATATATATATATATATATATATATATATATATATTTACCAACTCCTCTGCATGAGCAGGAGGCGACACAAGGTCAATTTCTTAAGCAGAGTTTAACCGGTTTGAATTCAGAGTTTTCCTTCTCCTAGACTGGTTACCTAGCCATGATTAAAGAGCCCAGTCTGCTTTGCTATTTACCCATAGCTGGAGGGACAATTGGATTCATACCTTTCCCAAGGGTATTAGCGCTATGTGAAATGCAAACAGCTTCATCCAGGAATTGAACTCTGGTCGACGAGTCCATTTTCTACGACTAACCATTAGGTCATGCACCTCCAACAAACAGTAACAGGTGCCATGGTTTGACATGACCAGATGATTGAACAGGTTTAAGCTATGGCAATTTAGTAATATAACGAATACAATTTTAAATGATTTTTAAAGTTTTAGTATAATTTTTTTATTAATGAGGGTAATCCTAAAGATAAGGTCTCCAAAAATATTTAGAAATCACAGAAATGGTTATTGTTTATTGTCAAGGATGTTTACATCATTTTAAACTTTGAATATGGATTTATTTTTCTATATAATCATATTATACATATAGCTTTCTGGCATGTCATTAAATATATGTTGAACCTTGTTGTGACTTCAAACTCCCTAAACCACTTATGGATGTTTTTGACATCCATGCATGACTTGCTATACACTTCCATTAATTGCAATGAATTTCAATTGGTTTAATACATTTAGTGTTCAAAAACCGAATAACTCAATGAACTTCACAGTTGGTGGTTGTGTCAACTGGGAGTTCCATCAGAAACAACTGCCAAGCCAGACTGAGCAAGGCAGGCACATGCACAATAAACTAGTGTTCCCAATAGCCGCATAAACAGTTTCCCTGCATCCCCAGTGCTTTGGAGATCTTACTTTTGGGTTTACCTTGTACAAAAATATGAGGGTGGGTCAAAAAGTAATGCCATTTTCTTTATTTCATGTGAAGTTCTTATAAAACTAAGGCCTACATTGAGACCCCAACAAGGCTCAGAGCAAGAATCCGTCGATTTAAGACCCAACTTCCCAATCAACAATGTCCTCCTTCTGCATGACAATGCTCAACCACACACAAACATCAGGACAAGGGAGAAAATTGCCTCATTCGAGTAGACAACTTTACCACAAACTCACCAGATTTAGCGCCTTCAGACTATCATCTCTTTGGACCCATGAAAGAGGGTTTGAGAGGCAAACATTATTTCAATGACAAGGATGTGAAATCTGTAGTGAAGAAGTGGCTCAAAGAACACTCAACAGAATTCTAAGGGTCAGAGATACATGCTTTCATTCAAAGGTGGAACATTGCTATTGAGAAACAGTGACTATGTGGAGAATTAGAGATGTGATCTACAGAGGACCAGCTTCATTTTGATGTATGATACATGTTCTTGTGTTGGTAATTATACCTGCTCTAAACAAAATGGCATTACTTTTTGACTTACCCTCGTATGTGCAAAAATTAAAATAGATAAAAAGTATAATTAATACTAGAATTTACCATTGTTTTCAATATGTTCACAGATTTTCTTCACAATGAGAGGCACTTTTAGTCCATCTGGAGCTTGTCTGACAAGATCTTCCAAAGGAACTCCAAATGTCTTGTTGCTGCCGTGAGGAACTGTCTTCTTCTTGGTCCCGGGGCTCAGCAGCTTCCGCACCCTATCCATACAGGCATTAACACCCTCCGCCTCGGTCTAGAAATAAATAAATAATGAATTAAACATTGAAAATAAGAAAAGATTTTCTTTTATGACGATGATCAGTCATTCCAAAAAGAGAAAGAGGTAACATGGAAGAATTGTTAATTGTAGGGAAAAAAAGTCAAAATAAAAGAAATGGCTTTCAGATTGTCTTTAGATAAAAATAACAAATAAAATGTTTTCAAACAGCAAGAACTGAAAAGATTAAAAACATAAGTGAAAAAATATAAATTAAAAAAAAAAAAAATAAAATAAAAAAAAAAGATAATTAAAATTATGAAAGAATTAAAAAAGAAAAAAAAGATAAAGAATAGACTGCTATTTGCATTTTTAATTTCTTCCTAGATTCAATGTCGTAACATAAGATATCATTTGTTTGAATTTCTTTAAAAGATGAGACTTGATAATTTACATTATTTAGATTTTTTGGACTGTTGTTCTCATCTTTATTGTTATATACTGGGTGATTGAAAAGTAACTTAATATTTTAAACTATTTAACTTTTTTTTCTGGCCTGTTGTTAACACTTGGGAGAATATGGAAGACTTGATTTTTATGCAAGATAGTGCTCCTCCACATTTTGCTATTGTTTTTTGTAAAATGGCTGAATTACCATTTTCCTGGGAGATGGATGGGTAGACATGGTCCGCGTGAGTGGCCGGCCTGAAGCCCTGGTTTAACACCTTGCGACCTTTTTCTTTGGGTTGGTTGAAGGAGCAAGTTTACTCTATGAAACCACAGACTTTAGAAGAACTTGATGGATGAATATGAGAATTTATTTCTGCAAATATCGGTTGATGTGATTCCCGAGTGGCTTGAATATAGAATTTTAAATAAAACTCCATGTTATGTGTTTTTCTCATTCATTTTTTTGTAAAAATTCAGAATATTTTTAAAATAGAGAATGTAGTTACTTTACAATCACACTGTACACAATATTTCAGCCATGTGCCCTCTGGCCTTCTTCGGGTGTTTCTTGTCGTAATCAGGAGTCTTCACAAAACTTCAAACTGAGTCCTTTATTTAATCCATTAAGGTAGTTTATTCCCATGACCAGGTACAGCTATGTTAAGTATTCTGTCATTTTCACCCGTAGTCTGGATTGAACCTACAACCTACAGATGATTGTCACTTAGAACTGTATAAACTTATCCTTTATATTCATTGTGTCATGTGCCCAACTGAAGAAGCCCAGAGAGCACATCGGCCAAAACTTTGAGATGAGGACAACAGTCTGAAAAATCTAAATAATACAAAATAACATTATAGAGTTTAATTTATCTTTATATCATAAATCCCATAAATAAGTTCAGTCTTTTTTATTTCACATTTTCTTAGTTATCATTCGCATCATTTTGAGAGATCATTTTTATTTGGAGGAGAAAAAGGAAATCTCCCATTCTTATCTTCATTTTCTTTTAATAAATATCAACAAGTTTACTAAGTAATGTTTAGAAAATATTGTTGAATATTAATTTTAACTCATTTACAAGGCATAATATTACCTCTTCCACAATACAAGTTAAGATTTATATCATATAGAAATTATATATTTAACAAATGTAGCTAAATATATACAAGTTTATCTGCAAACAACATAGGAAAAGAAAAATAATCAATCATACAATTAACTTTTGGCATTTTGGAACTCTTAAAATTCAAAATATATGTAAGCTAACTAAACAAAACAAAAAAATGAAAACACTATTTTTATTCGATCATTTCAAATTTAAGGCTATAATTACAATGTCAAATTATAAAATTTAAGAGTTATGTCCCTTAGATGCTCTGATAGAAATTTTTAATAGTTAAGCTCAAAGGCAGATAAAATTAGTATCTTTTAAAATAAAAATATTTTAGACTGCTTTAAACTTTAATGGCTCAAGTTTCAATAAAACAATTATTTGATGATTATTTAAATTAAAATTTTCGAGAAAAGTTAAGAAATACTATATATGACATAATTTCAAATGTTTAAAAATCTCAATACATTTAATTTTTAAAAATATAAAATGAGTCAAATCATGGCTCCCTCCACCACCATGTTTTTTTTTTTTATGCTTATACTTGTAGACAAGTTAAATAAATTTGACAGACCCTCCAAACCAATCTTTAGTACTGGTCACTGCATGAACTTTGGTTTGTGCACAGCTCCCCAAATAAATCAGACTTTGTATTCATCTGACATGATGAGATGACAGAAAATAATTACTCCCATAGAAATATTAACTTTTTTTTTTTCACCATGATTCAGCACTGCTCACATAACTTTCAGAAACATTTTTTCACACTCAGAATTGCAGAGGCATGGAATAAGTTGTCCGCATCTGACACTATACCTGATGCCCCTCTCCACACACATATGCACACACATACATGCATGCATATTACTACTGTAAACTGTTCATGTTCCTGACACTAATACATTATTCTGTGTACTTGACATGAGACTTTGATGAGTTGTGGTGCACCTGAGCACTGTACACAATAAATTTCATTATTTCATTCTTATTTAAATCTCAATTATTAATTGTTTTACATTATTAATACTTTTGGCCTTATCTACATGGTATTTACCTCGTAGCCCACTTGTACAGGTTAGGCACAAGGCCCTATTAACTTGGGACCACCCACAAACCGAGGTTCATGGATGGCGGGTGAAATATTGTGTTGATCCCTTCGGCATTCCTCAAGGGGGGGGGGGTGCATCAGGCACTGGGCAATAAACCCAGCCCTGCCCCTTTAAATTAAGGGGGCAGGTTTTGCCTGGGAGGATGGCAACCTGGGATCAACGCTATTAACTTGTACTAAGATCCATGGCCGAAGCCACTGGACCCCCGGCGTTGGCCAGATCTACATGCAATTGTATTTATGAATACAAAATAGCGGTTTATCGTATAAACGGGAAGGCTAACTTGTATATTGACATTAAAAATTTGATTTTAATAAATATGTGCTCAATATTATTGATTTCTAATTGTTTGGTTTTATCTTAATGAATATGAGCAAAAATCTTGGGGATAAATTTTAAAAGAAACACATTAACAAAAATAAATAATTATTTACTTCCTTTTTTAACTAAATAATTGAATTAGGAAAATTTAGCAATGAAAGATGGGAGTGATGGAAGTGTAAGTTTCAGTTGTTCTATTTCTAAATTATACCCCCCTCTGTTTCAAATATTTATCTGCATTCTTATTTAGTTTCATTGGCCTTTCTAATTTAATATAGTATTTTATAAACTTAATACTTGCACCTGGAAGGTGCATATATTTGCTAGTTGATGTTAATTATTTCAAAATAAATTACCTCTGACTAAAGATTTCACAAAAGGAAATGTCTTTAGTGATTACATATTTTATCTTATATTTAATTTGTATTCTCATTTTGAAAGAGCATGAACAATTTCTTGCAAATGTTAATTACTAGGTCAAAATATTAACCCTTTAATAATACTAGAAAAATGTTAATTCAACATCAAATGCTGAAATTATAACTTGTTAATAATTAACAGTCAAATACTAAAAAGATAATTTTTAATGATCTAAAGAGAAATAAGGCTAATTTGGTATTATTAGAAACTAGCATAGTTCCTAAAATATTGACAAGATTATTAATATACGAGGGAGAGTCAAAAATGATCTGCACTTTCACCATAACATCTTTATTATTGTCACACTGCATTCTGTGCATGGCAATGTAGTGGTCACATAGTTTTTCATTTTTTTATAAAATCATAAGTTTTATTCACGAGTGTGTTTTTTCATTTTTTTTATAAAATTACATATTGTTGGATTTACTTATGGATTTATATAGTTTAACTTTATATATATATATATATATATATAAGTTAAACCTAATGAGTCAGATATACCTACTAACAGTTTCACATAGATCTGAAGAGCTACTATGCAAACTGTTAGTAAGGTATATCTGATTCATTAGGTTTAACTTTATTATTTGCTTTACTTAGGTATTGAGCACTCTTTACTTTTTAGCTTTAGATAATCCTGGCGGTTTATATATATATATATTTTTTTCATATATATAATTTTTTTTCTTTTGGCCAAGTATTATAGTATCAACCAATTATTTTCGGTTGGTACGACTATCTTGGTCTTTTCTTTTTTTCAATTTTTTTCCTCCAGGGGATGTTTGGTAGTATATTTTTACAATCAAACTATTTGCCTGGGTTTTTTCTCACCGCAACGGTTTATCATAAGTTTGGTATATTATATATGTTGTAGTGGGATCCACGTATGCTTCTTAGTTGATATATGTGTATTATATATATATATCTATAATATATATTGTAAGTAAAAAAGGTAAAGTTGTCGGGCAGCCTAAAGTCGGTATCAGCCAATCAGCGAGGGAGTCTATCCCCTTTTCACTTGCGCTAGACCAAGGAGATTATTTTTAGTGTCTGAGGTGGAGTGCCACGCCTACCATCAGCTCCTTACTTTACCGCACAGATCCCTGTGCTACTCATATGCTGAGTTGGCGAGGACCGGTATCGAACTAGGAACCTTGTGGTTTCTAGCCGAACGCTCTACCGACTGAGCTAACACACACACACACATCCAAATCAATCATTTGGATAACAATAGAGAAAAAAATACCTCATATCAATTATTTCTTATCAGAAGTACTTGAGGAAGAGACTAAACTCATCCTCACTAAAAATAAACTTTCAAAGCTTTTAACAACATAGTAAAAATCTATCAGAAAATTCATCTATAGATTAATTATCAGAATATGAGGGTTGTTAAAAAAAAAAAAAATATAATGACAATAATGATATATTTTTTTATAAATCTATCTAATATTAAACAAGTGGAGGATCAGACATCACCTGATACACCAACACCCCCACCCACCCCACTTTAACATCTAAAAGAGAAATTTGGATCTTTTACTACGGTACCAATGTTTACAAGATGCTTGGAGAAAAAAAAAAAAAGATGTTCAATCTTATTTTTTTTCTTCTCCAAGAGAATGCCAACATTTGCTGACATTTTCTGGTAACCCAGAATTTCAGATTTTTTTTCTTTTTCTTTCTTTTTTTTTTCTTCTTTTTTGTTGTTGAGAAGGAGCCAAAGGATCGAATAATTACCAGCTGCCAATTTTGCCTCCAGGAAGAAAGAATGTTTTTTTGCTTTCAAAATGGTTGGCATTACACACATGAAATTTCTTACTTGCATCCTTAGACATTTTAGCATTTAGACTTAACAGAAGTAAAAATGGAAGAATTGGGAAGAATCCTAAGAAAAAGAGAAGTAGAATGGAATAGGATAAAACCCCGAAAGAACTTTTGTTAATATGAACATTCTCATAATCCTGTTAAACATTATATTATAACTAGCAGAGCTACCCGGTGTTGCTCGGGATATAAAAAGTTTAAAAAATAAATATCTATATTTATACATAGATTAATAAAAAATATTTTTCTATATATTGTTTTTATTATCTTTTATTCTTATATATATATATATATATATATATATATATATATATATATATATATTCAAACATTGGAATTTACAGTCACAGGTGATGCTGTAACTTCAGGGGCACAAAAACTATAGTCTTTTCAGACTGCAATGCCAATGTTAAAGAGCTGTTGTGCTATTAAAAAGTTTGCAAATATCCAATATATGAATAGATTCAAAACTTACCTAATTTGATTTGGGGAAAGAAAAAAAAAAAAGGAAAAGAAAAAGATAATTATCTATGCATATTGTTTTAGTTCCAAAACATCCAAGAGTTACACATGAAATTTTTTTTTAAATTTCAAAATGAAAATAAAAAAAAATATATATATATATATAAATAAATAAATAAATAAATAATAAACAAACAAGTATCAAGATTTTAACTAAGTATCCAAAAACAGAATTCATATGCAATAGTTATTAGTCCACATTAAAAGTGCGGTAAAGGTAAACCAAAACCAAACATTTTTAGACCTTATTTTATGATGCGGGTTTCATTGGGTAATAAACGTTTTGGTAAACATACCAATGCCTAATCCATGTACTAAAAATTTCATCATTCCCCAATGATACTTGCATTTGAAAAACAAGGTCTAAAAAAAGTTTTTATTTGAGTTACCCTTACTGCACTTTTAACTTGATCTGATTAACAATGTCAGAAGCAACATAACACACATTCATAAATAGCTGATTTTATTTTTTTTAAATAAAAAATAAAAATTAGAAATAAATAAAAAGAACATGCAGCTTCATTAAACACATGTTTTAATCCTATCAATTTGAATGGTAAAAGTTTGGAGTAGAATCTTTTCTTGGACATCAAGAATTTATGCCAAGAATAAAAAAAAATTGAATCCAACTCGTCTCCTGCCTACCTTCTATGAATAACACAGTTACTGTTCATATTGAAAAGAAAGAAAAATGAAAAGAGCAAAATATTTAGTTTGCATCTACTTCAAAGTTTCACCGTCACTGTGAAAAGGCCGAGCAAAAGACCCTGTGGGAACTTCAGGTTTCTCATTGAGAATTTATAAAAGAGAATAACAGAAGAGAAAGGAATGTTGTTATGTTCTTCAACAAAAAGGGGGAAAACACACACACAGCTGGTAAGCAGATCACAGTTAAAGACAGCAAATTACATACACATAGCAGTCCACTGTATATGACATAAAATATACAATATTACACACAATACATATATAAACAGGGGGGGGGGTCAAGATTTAGGTACCGGGCATGTATCCGGAAAAGTGAGGGGTACCTTTATGAAAAATTGTTATATAGTAGTAGTAAAAAAAATTTAAAAAATACCTTATACCTATTACTTAAGCATAACATTTATTATCGAGATGTAGATATAATTTATTTAAATGTTGTTCTGGTTCCAACGGGAGAAAATTCAATATTTTATTAAAAAAAAAAAAAAAAGGAAGGTCCGCATTATCTATATGTAGATAGATAATGACTTATTTCAATTTTTTTTAAATGCATGTTATATCTTTTTTTCTATAAACTTTAACTTTTAACTTAACTAATCAAGTCATTTTAGAATTTAATAAAAGATAGCTCATTCAACTGTGGCATATGGAAATCTAATAAATTGAAATGGAGTTATCAGAATAATAATTTATTACAATAATCTTTATTTTTTATTGTCAAAAAGAACTATAATGGTTAAATTACAAAATAATACTAATAGTACCGGGTACTCACTTGGTTACCTCATTTTAGGACTGACCCCTCCCTCCACTTAGAGGTATCAGGTACTTTTTACAATATCAATTTTTCCTTAATGGTACCCCCTTTTCCAGTATACATGTCCAGTACATAAACTTTGACTCCCCCCTGATATACAAGCCTATTTCTAAAGACTTCCATGAAGCTTTTTTTTCTCACCTAATACAAAAAATATGAAGTGGGATTTTCTGAACAGCAATAACTGTGAAACATGCACAACAGCAGCAACAAGCATTTATCTATTTTACTTTTATAATAAATCTATAATCAAACAAATAGCAAACATTTTTGGATAAGACAGAAGGACATATTGCCTACATCTTTAAAAAGCTTTCAGATAATATCTAAGAACATAACACAAGATGGTGGCAGAGAAATACTGACCATTACAACTACTACTAAAAGATTGGTTTTTTCCCCCATTGTTATTACCACTGCTACAACTACATCAAAAAGACAAAAGGCAAAAGACAATAGCACACTGGTATTGTTGGAAGCAACAAGAAAAGATGCTTTCATTTTTTCTTTCTTTTTTTCTTTTTTGTTTGTTTTTTGCCATCCCCCCACTTCGTACAGCACTCACCGTAATAAAACTTACCAAAAATCATCTAAAAAAGGAGAGGAATTGTGGCTGTTGAAAATGTTAGAAAGAAAAATTGGAAGATGGAATTGAATTAGATGAAAAGGAAATATAAACAATAAAGACAATTGTTTTGGGTTTTTTTTTTAAGGGAATTTTAAGGGAATAAAACATCAAAACCATTATTAATAGTGATGATGTATGAGAAAATGTTTGTATGAAATTAAGGAAATTTCAAATGGGTTAATAATCAAATTTCATTTCTCAGTCGTTTTAAGTTGGTTTTTCAAGAATATCAAAATATCATTTAAAAAACAACTAAGCGATTAATTAATAACTAACCTAATCAAAATGGGTTTTTTTTTTTTTCTGAGTTTGATTTCCAGAAAGGAGAAAAAAAACAAAACAATCAAAAGCTTATCAACTTTCTTTATGACACATTTAGATGATATAATGACCTGACTTTTGTTACCATAACAACGAAAATGGTGTATTGGAAAACAAAATGTATATCACTACAAAACCATTAAAAAAAATTTGAACTTAAACAGTGATGCTGATAGCTTTTTAATTTAGTGCATCCTTGGACACACGGATTTGATTTGAATGAGTCCCCAGGAAATTTGATGGGTCCCAACTAAAGTTTCTTAATAAATTGTAGAGTTTTTTTTTTTTATCTATGAACAACTAAAACCAGCTAACCCTACCTTGTACCCCATACAGTGTAATTTGTTTCTAAGAAAATATTGAAATGTATCTACAGTTAGCTGGATATAGTGGGGGAAGAAAAAAAATCACTGGGACGCATAGATACAATTTTACTGAATCCTTTTAGATTTTTATGCGTCAGGGATGCAGGACATATACCTATCAGCATCTCTGCTTAAAGATTAAAGCAATTTCTAATCCAATTTGTAATTGGATGTAGAGAGATCAGCATTCAATGTTCATCTCAATTATCATTTTTCAAGGGAGATAACTTATGATAATTGTAGAGTACTTCCTTTTATTTACTATTGATTATAATAGAAATGGTTATTTCCTATAAGTCTAACATAAACAAAGGGGAACCACTCTTGACTGATAAATTATTTAGATCAATAAATAAATAATTTATCAGTCAAGAGTGGTTCCCCTTTGTTTATGTTAGACTTATAGGAAATAACCATGGAAATCATATAAATAATTTGACATTGAGATTAAGGATTACTAAAAGGCAGCCTTTAAAAACGTAAAAAATAAAAGATCTTTGAATGTTGAACTTATATTTTTTTTCTATTATACAATCAGGATGTATTACTTAAAACTGAAATCATGGTACTATATTTTCTGTTAACTCCATTAACTGTTAGTGACACAGTAATGTAACAATCTTTATTGTATTAAAGATTTTACTATACAATGGATTTTATAACCTTGTTTTTGTTTTTTGTTAGGTTGTATTAGAAAAAACAAAATAAAAAGGGGGAAAATTGTTTTCTTTGCTCAATTTTATTGACCTTTCTTTTATTTTTATTTTGTTTAAATATTTTTTGAAGTATATGGTAATTTTTTTCGTATTATTTGGATTATTCAGACTACTGTCTGCCGATGTGCCCTCCAGCCTTCTTCAGGTATTTCTTGCCGGATTCGGAAAAACTTGGGAACCTTCTTGTCATAATTGGGAGCCATCACGGAAGTTTAAATTATCAATCCTCATCTAAAAAATTCAGAGAAATTTTTTTCTTGGTGTAATGGTTAACAAGCTAGATTCGCAGACCATTGTTAGTGAGTTCGATTCTCATTGAGTGACCCATACTTCTGGCCTTGTGCCACATCTAAGCTAAGCTTGGTAAATAATTAAAAATAAACAATTTATAATTTTTATTAATAATCTATCTATAAACTTCTCATGAAGTCTTCATATAAAGATTTTGGTTTAACTCAGTTGGTAAAGCACCCGTCTAGGAATTGCAAGGTTCATGGTTTAATGTGTAGCACAGACTGGGGAATCTTATCTATGCAGAAAAATGGGGAAGCTGAAAGTAGGTGTGGCGCTCCATCTCAGCAAAAACAATCTCCCTAGTCTAGAACTAGCAAAACGAGGATAGATTCCCTCGCTGTCTGGATGATACAGGCCACTCTGTCAATTTTATTCATGATCTTACATCACGGATCTTTTTTA
The DNA here is from genome assembly GCA_023376005.1 of Doryteuthis pealeii. Taxonomy (NCBI): domain Eukaryota; kingdom Metazoa; phylum Mollusca; class Cephalopoda; order Myopsida; family Loliginidae; genus Doryteuthis; species Doryteuthis pealeii. The sequence continues at coordinate 14,799,434 of CM042161.1, read as the reverse complement.
TTTTCTTTTTTTTAATTAAATAAAAATGGTATGTTATATCAAACATTCATTATTGAGTTGGTCTTAATAGGAAATTCTTTAATTCTACCTAATTGGCTAAGGGGAAGTTTAGCTCAGTTGATAGAGCAACAGGTTCCAGGTTTGTATAACGGCTCCTCACCAACTCAGTGCATGCTTGGATCTGTGTGGTAAAGTAGGGAACTGATGGTAGGAGTGGTGCTCCACCTTAGATACAAAAACAATCTCCCTGGACAAGCACTAGTGAATAGGGGATAGACTCCTTCACTGTCTGGCTGATACCAACAATAGGCCAAAAGGCTTAATAAAGAGGATTTCAGTTTGTTCTTACCAAATAAGAATCCACCAAAGTAAATAATTGGATTCACTAACATAATTGATTTTTTCATAAACAAGTTGCAGAAAAACAAAATATCTCTTCAGATGCACCAGATTGCAGTTGCATTACAATGCATAAAAAAAAAAAATAAAAAATAAAAAAAGAATAAAAATTTTGGGAACTCTGCCAAAAATTGAAAGTTTGACAAAAAAACCTGATGTTAAAGCATTATCAAATTTTCCCACATTATTGTTATAGGTGATATAACCTATTTACATAATGGAATGATCCTACTACTACTATAAGTAGCAAAGACAATTGTAGCTTGAAGAACAAGCGACGCGATTCAGTTCTAGACTGTATTGTCGGACGTAACTTCACCTTCTTTCTGTAAATTCTACTTTCTCTGTTCAATACACTTGTGTCAACTTTCACCAGTTTTTTGTCTTTATTTGTGACCCTTAATAACCCCCACAACAATTATATATCAAAATAATTCTGAGATATCTTCTATTAAGGATATAGTGATCTTTCTTTGCTTACTTTATACTTTTTGAAGAAATCTCTGTCAAATTTGGTCACTTAGATTTTTGCTTCCAAAAGGCAAAGAAGAAAAAAAAACATCTTCCTGGTTGTAGTTTAAGGTGTCTTTTAATCGAGTCGAGAATTTCAAGAATATTGATAAGATTGGCCACTTTGATTTTGAAAAAAAACATAATGTGTAAAATTTAGTCTTGGAGAAAAGAGAGAAAAAAATTCATTTTCGCATTTTTGGCTGTTCAAAGCAAAATATAGTTTTAACACATCATAAAAAATAATTAAAATGGATAGAAGCACATGCATCTTGCATGTTTAGAAAGATTATTTTATTTTATTTCCAACCATATAAATATTCATACCATATGATCTTTAGGCATCCCTTTTGCGATCTTGTTTCATAAGGACATTTTTTTTCATTTACACCGCCAAAATCCGGTTATTTGTTAGGGGTTAGTTTTATAATTTTTTTAAAAAATCTAAAAAATGGCCTTATGAAACGAGATAGCAAAAGGGGTGCCTAAAGGTCATATGGTCCAAATATTCTTGATTGGACCAGAAATTGTAAGTTGAACTGATTAAGGTCCGAATTTGTGAGTGTCCCCCAAAATCAGCTGAAGTGCTGGGATTGCTAGGTAGAGTGCTGTAGCTCAACAGATAAAGACATTTTTTTTTCCTATTTTGGATCTATTAGATGAGTTTTGAAGCAAACATTCACCTCTAGTGGCACATACTTATTTCTCATAAAAATCTATCAAGTCACAATATCAACCTTAGCAAAAGGTTCAATATTGATATTAACTCATCTCATTGAAATCCAGCCACAAACCGAATTTGAGATTTTTCTTATATACAAATATGATTAAGAGTGATTCATCACATAAATGGAAGGGAGGCAGGAAAAATAGATTAGAAAAATAAAGACAAGAATGAAAGCTGACTAATATTTAGTCAGATTTTCTGGATTTTTCTTTCTACAACATTAATCACATTACACAATCTCATGCAAATATTTAAAAAAAAAAAAAAAAAATTTAAAAAAAAGGGAATGATGCAATAAAATGAAGAAGCAACAAAAACATTTTAATGTGTTTATCTTCTTTTTTTATATAAAAATGAACTGTATTTCTGAAAATATTTTTTTCTTTTTTTAAAATCTTATTCCCTTTGCCCAAGAATGGATTCAGTATTTTCAAACCTACATAAAGGGATAAAATAAAATACATGAATATATAATCCAAATATTTCCTAAACTTACATTTAACCCTCACAGTGATGCTGATAGCTTTTTGATTTAGTGCATCCTGGGACGCACATATTTGCTTTGAATGAGTCTGTGGGAAAATTTATGGGTACCAACTAAAGCCACCTAATCCTACCTTGTAACCTATCCTGTGTAATTCATTTCTAAGAAACTATTGAAATGTATTTACAGTTAGCTTTAAATGGTGAAGGAAGAAAATAGAAAAACACTGGAACGCATTTACTGCATCCTTTTAGATTTTTGTGAGTCAGGGACGCATCCATATTAGCATCTCTGCCTCACATTCTAATAACACTTACTTTCACTTCCACCTGAATAAAACTTCTTTTTCGTTTTTTAATGTACATTTTTATAAATTACTACCTAGCAAAAATATGCACCCCGAAGGTGTAAGTATTTAAGTTTTAATATAAAATATATTAAATTAGAAAGACTAACAAAACTAAATAATGAATATAGAATTATTACACTTATTTTAATGTTATTTTAATTGATTTCTACATAAAATTATATATAGGATTGCTTTTAATACGTTTGAGAATAACATGATAGTATTAGAAATCAGTAACAGTAGGTATGTGCAAAAGACGCTCTTTTTATACGCGCGAAAATTGTTAAAAAATATTTTAAAACGTCAATAAAAAATTGGAAAATTAACCTTTTAATGTTTTCTTTTACGTTTAATATAAAGAACAATTCCAAGTTTATGTGTTATAAAAAAGAAAACAAATTTCTTACATAAAATCTAAATTTTTGCATTTAAAAGTAAATTCCCGTAAATTCTTAATCTTTGTTGACATAATTATCGCATGTTGACATGTGCACTATTTTTTATATGGATGATCGTAAGTATAATAATTTCTTTTCTGAAGCTAAAACAAATTACTAACTAAACAACTATTTCCTGTGATCACCCTTTTTTAGAGCCAGCGAGAAATTGCACATCCCTAAGTAACAGCAAATAATTATTTATTAAACCCAGTTTTGTTAAAATCATTATGCAAATTATTCCCACCATATACTATGTAAATCTTATTTTCTTAGAGATATATAACATTTCAGGATTTTAAATGCATTAATAATATGGGCAGTTTTGCGGCAAATCTAACTCAGCTAGACTTTAATAGAGACTTTGTTAATAAATAAGATGCTAATTAATATTAAATAATGACTATTTCATAATCATTGAGAATATAACTTAAATAACTAAGGAAGTGGTGACATAGTTTCGGTTACAGACAGATAGTTACATAATCTCCATTATAATAAGATTTAATATTAGCAAGAATATCTGATATTGCCTTGTATGAACATAGTTCACCATAAACATTGTTATAACTTCCCACTATCCAAGTCATCTTTCTCCCCAGCGATAAATTTAAGAGTCAAGATTTCGAGATATCTAAATGACTGCGAGATAATCTACTGCACAATCAAAAAATTTAATTAAATACTATGAGCATAATCAAATTTATTATTGTCAGTTTTTACCCACCAGCATAAGTTGAGGGTCTTTCACTGGAGTCTGAGTGACAACAAGTCTCTTCAGGTCTCCAGGACTCTTCTGAATATTCTAGCTGATTTCAACAATAGTTTTGTTGCTGCTGGATAGTCTTGATTCTTCCTCCAATTTCCAATTCCTTTTGTCTGTTTTCTAAACTCTTGGAGATCGTTCCAAGTGCACCAACTACAATTGGAATCACTTTCACCCTCATATTCCATTTTTTTTTTTTTTATAGTCTGGTCCAGATATTTGTTTATCTTTTCATTTTCTTTCATCTTCACCCTGTGATCTGCTGGAGTTTCAAAATCTACCAGTTAACAAGTTTTCTTTTTTATTATTATTAATAAGTAAAGTAAAAGCAAAGTCATCGGTTTGGCCTAATGTCAGTATCAGCCAGACAGCAAGGGAGTCTATCCCCTTTTCACTAGCGCTAGACCAAGCTCCTTACTTTACCGCACAGGTCCCTGTGCTACTCATATGCTGAGTTGGCGAGGGCCAGTATCGAACCAAGAACCTTGTGATTCCTAGCCAAACACTCTACCGACTGAGCTAAACCGGCCCTTATTATTAATAACAAGCAAAAATATGTGCCATCAGTTTTAATAAATTAATGAATATATATATATAAAAAGTAATTGGTAATTTGCTTGAAGCATTATTAAGTATGTTATAATATATTAATGATTTGAAGGCAATTACAATGCGTATAAAAAATAAAAACAAAAAGATGTTATTTTTGTCTTATCGATATATCATTTCTGATATACACCTCTGAAGATGAAGTTTCTACTTTGAAATCGATAAGACAAAAATAACATCTTTTTGGTTTTATTTTTTATACGCATTGTAATTGCCTTCAAATCATTAATATATTATAATATATATATATATTAAAAAGACTCATGAAACTAAACAAGAAAGCATATAAAAAGATTAAACTTATTTTAATTAATTTCTATATGAAATTATACATAGGATTGTCTGAGAATAAAACAATAATATTAGAAATCAATAACACCAAGTAATTATTTATCAAAATCGATTTTGTTAAATCCAGTATGCAAATTAGTCACATTGCAGCATTTTAAAAGCATTAATAACATGGGTTGTTTTGAGGCAAAGCTAATTCAGCTAGATCATCATAGAAACATCATTAAAAGATATAATAATTATTTAATAGTCATTGAGAAAAAAAAGGTAAATAACTCAGGAATTTTGTGAAGTTAGTGGTGACATAGTTTCGGTTACAGACAGATTCATAATCCATTATTAATAATAATAACAAGCATCTTTAAATTCTAAACTGTGTCTAATCTTAGACAAGTGAGAAACAATTGGATTGAATATATTTGTCAACATATTCATCTAAAAAGCAACAACAAAACATTGATACAGAATTATCAATTCAGAGAAGAAAATGGATCTATACAAAGAAGCCATTCCTAATCAAAAGAAGGGGAATATACATAGAGAGGTCACACACACACACACAATATATATATATATATATATATATATATATATATATATCCAATTGCCACTTTAACGTTTCCGTTGCAGTGGCATCAGTAAATGTAGACCCTTAACTTTTTCCTCTACTAATATATATATAGGTTTGTTGGTTGGTTTTGAAGGCTATCACAATGCAAGCGTAAAGAAAAATAAGGTAACTATAGTGTTGTTTGTTAACCTGTGATTTATTAATATTTCGAGATAAAAATCTCATCTACTGTAGATAAGATTTTTATCTTTTTATCTTGAAATATTAAGAATAAATTACAGGTTAACAAACAACACTATAGTTACCTTATTTTTTCTTTACACTTGCATTGTGATAGCCTTCAAAAACAAACCACCAAACCAATATAAACAAGGCTTCAAGCAAATTATAAAACCCTTAAGTATCCAATTGATTTGTATGTTGAGGATAATTCTATTTGGGGTCATCATATCCTTTGTATATCCACAATGCATGCCCATGCTGATGCACACCTATATATTTATACAAGGATTATTTCAAATCCCTAAGAGAGCTCGATATAAAATAATTAATAAATTAATTAGATACAATGTAATATTTACACTTCCAATAAGAAAGAAAAACTTAAATCGTTATTTGGCTATTATAAATTTATTTTGACTGGAACTCAAACTCAATAAATGAACCCAGTTTCATCAGACAGCCAATTACATAAAATTACATTAAACATAGATTATGTAACTGGCTGTCTGATGAAACTGGGTTCATTTATTGAGTTACTGGTCAAAATAAATTTATAATAGCCAAATGACCTTTTTCTTAAGTTTTTCTTTCTTATATGTGTGTGGGTATGTGTGGTTGAGGAGGATCAAGTTATACTAGATGAAAAAGTACCATTATAGTATGTAGCCTACCTTTTGAATGTGGCCTACAAAATCACGTCTCTCTTATAGTATGTGGCCTGCCATAAAAAGCATCTTATAAGGTTATAATAATAACTGCTAACCCTAACCCAGAATTTTAGAATTAAATAGATCTCCGATTCATGTAAATTATGGATAAATTCTTTTTTAATTATTCTTAATTACTATACACAACTTATGACTGAATTGCATTTCTTGAAATTGAATACATGTGAAAAATAATTAGTTTCAATAAATTGCCTACTACTTATATCTATAAATATATTCTTACTGAGGTAGGACACATTCAAACCGGGTAGGCCCCATATTATAACAGTACCTATGAAAATGTATTTGCAATAGTTCATAGAGATTTATGCAGTTATAGACCATAAGTTAAAAGACACAAAATAAGCAAAGATAGAGTCACAAATAAAATACTATGTACACATGATTCACATAGATAAATATGCAGACAGATGTGAACCTGAAAAGATGGAGATGATAACAAACTTTGAATGAAAAGCTCACTGCATATTATTGGCAATCTTTTCCTATTACCACAATAAAGAATAATTTTGCTTCTTGTTAGATTTTTTTTTTTTTCTTTTACACAGATAAAAACCAAGATGTTTACTTAATTTTCTGCAGCGATATTGGTATCACGAAAGACCGTAAAGTTGGTTTGGTTTGGTTTGTTTTATGGCATATCAACCACAGTGGGTCATTTAATGCTGATAAAGTTTTGAAATAAAGTAATTCTTAATTTTTTTTTTTTTATAAACACATTTTTCTATTTAACCCCTAGATGGACCCTAACAGGTACTACCACTCTGGGTCAGAGTGGACCAGGGAGCAATGATGATGAAGGGGTGCTCCACATTCCCCAAACCTCCAAAACTGGAACCTCGCCATCAGATAGAGTTTAACATCATTCCCAGGACATGTAGACCCTCAGCCACCGCCTTCTAGCACCCATATGATAAAAAGGTTGGGGCTTGCCATAAGGGCAATAGGGTTGGGGCAATCATATAGGTGCTACGGCTTGACGTGACCAGCAGATTGACCGGAGGGGGCCTCTCCGACCGCCTGTCTAGCCCAAGATAGGACCAAAGTGGAGTTTTGCAAGTCATGGATTGCTTAACCACTTGGGTTCTATCCTTAAGCATCACGGGTCGCGACCCACGACCAACAGGTGGCCCCATTGGGGGGGTGGTCTTACCCCTCTGCAGAGGTGCAGTCAGTGCATTGTAACGCCCCAGCCGACAGGGCGGTGTAAAGTTGGTGTAAAAGGCAAGAGCAATTGATAAATGTGAATCTACACTAGAAAGATAAAATAAAATAATGTAAAGTCGTCGGGGTGGCCTTTATGGTGGTATCAGGCAAACGATGAAGTCTCTCCCCTTTTCATTAGCGCTAGACCAAGGAGATTTGTTTTGGCGTCTGGGGTGAAGCGCCACACCTACCATCAACGCCTCACTTTACAGATCCCTGTGCTACTCATACGCTGAGTTGGCGAGGGCCGGTATCAAATCAAGAACCTCGTGGTTGCTAATCTGATGCTCTACCGACTGAGCTACACCGTCCCTAGAAAGATATTGTTATTAAACTTTCTCTTTTAGACATCGTAAAAAAAAAATATTTCCCCTAATATATTTTAGGAAAATTCTATTTAAAACAATTTTTTTAAAATTAAACTTATTTTTGTCTACGTTAAATTTCAATTGATTTAATGGTGCAAAAACGTAAACATTGTTTTCGTTCATAATTTTAATTATGATCCAAAAATTTTAAAGATAATATTAACCTTTATTCAAGATTCATTGTGTTAAGTAGGGGTGGGGGTACATTTTGCACGTCAGATTGGACGTCCCTATAGAACATTTTTATGTTAGAATAGGTTGTGTAACTAGCCCGATTATAATGCAACCTTTCTTCTGTCAACCACAAATACCGACTTTGACAACCACAAATTAGTGGTTCGACTTATCTACGAGTATACACGGCACCTATTTAAAAAGTAAATCATTTTTATAAAATTCCCTTTTGAACAATGAACACAACTAATCATTTTCAAATCTGGACATTATTATATTCACATTTTATCCTCCTACTCTTCTTTGAACTTCTTCATACTCACCCCCCCCTCCTACCTTTCTTTGAACTTGTCAAGCAACAAACTTGAGAGATAAACCCACTGAGCCAGAGAGATAGGGAAAAGTGAATGCAATATACATGAAAGGTACATTTAAAATAACAAAAGTCACAAAAAAAGTTAACACAAGAAACACTCCCCACATCAAAAGGAAAGAATTGAGAAAGATGGTGACTTAAGTATTTCATAGCTCTCTATGTATATCAGGACAGAAAAGTAGGTGAATGTCAACAATGTGGAACTCCATTGTACTCAACAAACCAAACCTGATTCTTATTAACAAGGGATAATATGATTAGTTCATTTCAATTGTATTCGATACCGGCCCTCGCCAACTCAGCGTATGAGTAGCACAGGGGTCTGTGCGTTAAAGTGAGGAGCTGATGGTAGGTGTGACGCGCCACCTCCGACGCTAAAAACTATCTCCTTGGTCTAGCGTCAGTGAAAAGAGGATAGACTCCCTCGCTGTCTGGCTGATACCGACATTAGGCCACTCTGACGACTTTACTTACATAACTTTCAGAGCCGGTTTAACTCAGTTGTTAGAGCATGAGCCAAGAAACCACAATATTCCGGGTTCGATACCGGCCTTCGCCAAATCAGTGTATCCCTAGTCTTGAAGCATATCAAGTCTATCCCCATTTTCATTGGCGCTAGATCATGGAGCGCCAAACCCACCATCAGTTCCCCACTTTACCACATAGATCCAATCTGTGCTACTCACGCGCTTAATTGACGAGAGCGCGTATAAAAACCGAAACCTTATGGTTCCGAGGCGGATGTTCTACCTACTGAGCCGAAAAACAGCATGTCAGAGCAATACATCTTGATTGGTTGGTTGGTTTGATTTTACGGCATGTCAACCCCTTGGGTTATTTTATGCCGAATACTTCTATTGGTAATTTGGTATTCAAAAATGTTTAATGCCGACAAAGTTTTGAAATAATTTCATTTTTAATGGATAATACAATTTTGTTTATAAACTCATGTTTTCTATTTAACCCATAGATGGGAATACATCTTGAAGAATAAAGCAAACTCCTGTCCAATTTGCATTCATACTTAATGTAACTTTCTTTTTTTTTAAATCATCCAATCGACCTTTCCACTGGGGCAGAGGAATACACCAACTGCACCTCTACAGAGGGATTAACCCCCCCCCGCCCCTGATGCAGCCACTTGTTGGCCGTGAGTGGCGATCTGTGATGCTTAAAGAAGGAACCCTGGTGGCTGAGCAGTCCATGATACGCAACACTCTACTTTAACCCTTGTTTAGGCTAGACGGGCAGTCTGTTAACTATGTCATATTTTAATCACCCAAATTTTCAATATCACAGATGACTATGAAATGCTAATTAGAATCATTCACTCCTTCCTAAATAGAAGCATCAATATCATCATGGACTGCTGTTAAAATTGAGATGCAACAGTTAACAGGGTCATCTAATTAATATTCGATTATAAAAAAAAAAAAAAAAAAAAAAAACACTCCAGGTGAATCCATCAAATAAAATTGATTTTACTTTCAATCTGGGACATGCTGGTTCAGAATTGGGGGAACTCCCTTCACCGACTTCTATCACTCTAATTTCAGTTTTATATCTGACTGTCACCTCCCACATCTTCGTTAAGGACACACACACACGCGTTTTAAATATCTCAATCCTAAAAATGATTTTTTTTTTCACATCTATTTTAAAAGCAGGTTGGACAGAAATAGAATACTACTTCTCTGCTTAACCTTCTTTCAATTATTGTAATATTAGTCTCTCATTTTCACAACTTTCTCTACCCAGATAGAATTTTTGTTTTCTTTTTGTACTTTCACTCTTTCCAATACGGGGATATATGAAACCTTCCACTTCCCAAACATTTTTTTTAAAGATTATCTAATATATTGATTTATTAATGTGTGTAGAATAGCAAACTTTTTCCCTGGCATTCTTTCATAATAGTATTGTTTTGTTTTGTTTTTGTTTCCTCAATTTATGGAATGTTTTAGAAACTATTTTCACACACAAAAATAAAAGTTATGCGAGAATGAGAAATATTTCAATAGAGAATAAGAAAAAGGAGGGTCTTATGTCACAAACTTTGTAATTGTTTAAAATAGAAATCTATCTATTATGATACTAAAGCTGAGCGAATCAACTTTTGTCTCCTAAAAGCTTTTTTACTGTTTAGTTTAATGACATGAAAATTATTATAAATTATTCCTTACTTTTAGGAGTGAGTTATGTTTGAAAAAAAATCCATTTTAATTGGTTATAATTAATGGTAATTTGCAATTAAGTCAAAAACTGACGAATCTCTTACTTTACACACTGCCTATTACTTTCTTCCTCTCTATGTATTTCTTGATTACCTCTTCATCATATATATTAGTTTCTCTAGGGGAGGAGAAGGGGGGAGATTGGAGAATTTGAAATGTATTTGTATGTTAATTTCAAAAGTAGCAACACGTAGCTTAAATTAGGTCAAACATTCCCTTACTTAAAAATCTTACAAAATGATTTTAACGTTTTGTCCGGTCGTATTTATTTATTTATCTATTTAAAAAAAAATTAATTCGCCTTGCAAAATCACTATTCCCTAATCTCAATTATCTATCCAGAGCTCAATGTGTGACTCAACGTGTCACGTTTTGTGTAGCAGATTATAAATTTGGACTAGCTGCTTATGTAAAATTCGCAGTATAAGAGCCGAGTCTGCCCTACTATTTACCCATGGAGCGAGAATAGTTGGATGTATACCTTTCCCAAGGGTATTAACAAAGGGTAATATATACAATATTTCATCCTGTTAGTCTTTAAATATCAGATATGACTGAATTAATTCAGTTGGTTTTGTTTTATTTTGATTAGATGAATAAATTTGTATTAGATTTTTCAGACTGTTCTCCTCATCTTTGTTATATACACAACGTTTCGGCCGATGTGCCCTCCGGCTTTCTTTAGGTGTTTCTTGTTAAACTTGTCCAGTTGGACAACAGATATAAAGGTTGAGTTGCACAGCGGCTCTTCGGAACCGTGTGTCCAGCGGCTTCGGTCCTGGACCGTAGAAGATAACAACTTTTATCCCAGACAACACCTGCCCCCTTGATTTAAAAGGGACACGGCTGTGCCTGGGGCGCCACCCCTTAAGGGTGAATTCTAACGGAATCATCGTATTTTTTGCAATCGCCACCCATAAGCTTCGGTTCGTGGGTGGTCCCACATTAATAGGGCCTTGTGCCAGGCTCGTATACGTGGGATACGCAGTAAATATCTAACCTATATTGCAAAAGGACCGGGTTAGCTCAGTCGGTAGAGCGTTTGGCTAGAAACCACAAGGTTCCTAGTTCGAAACCGGCTCTTGCCAACTCAGCGTATGAGTAGCACAGGGATGTGTGCGGTAAAGTAAGGAGCTGATGGCAGGCGTAGCGCTCCACCTCAGACGCAAAAACAATCTCCTTGATCTAGTGCTAGTGAAAAGCAGATAGACTCCCTGGCTGATTGACTGATACCGACTATAGGCCACCCCGACGATTATAATGCAAAATTATTCTCTGTATTTCATAGATCCTGGTTATCAAGGGAGATAACTTTTTTAATACGGACAACAAGCGGTTATTTCCTATAAGTCTAACATAAACAAAAGGGAACCACTCTTGACTGATAAATTATTTATTTATTTATTGATCTACTAGGAAAAAAGAAGACAGGGTTAGGGTTTAGGGTTAGTTTAATGGGAAAATAAATAATTTATCAGTCAAGAGTGGTTCCCCTTTGTTTATGTTAGACTTATAGGAAATAACCATAATTTGTTTACTCTATACTTGACTCACCCTGTCAGCTGGGACTGTAGAATATACCGACTGCACCTCTGCAGAGGAGTAAGACGCCCCCCCCCAATGAAGCTATCTATTGACTGTAGGTTGCGACCTGTAATGCTTAAGGACAGAATCCTAGTGGTTGAGCAGTCTAAGACTGGCAACACTCCAGAAAAAAAGGAAATTATAAAATATATAAAGTTGTCGTTGGGATGATCTAATGATAAATAATGATAATAATGATAATGATAAATAAATAATTTATCAGTCAAGAATGGTTTGTTTGTTTTGTTTTACGGCATATCAACCTCAGTGGGTCATTTAATGCCGATAAAGTTTTGAAATAAATCAATTCTTAATGGATAATACAATTTTTATAAATACATTTTTCTATTTAACCCATAGATGGGACCCTAACAGGTACTACCACTCCGAGTCAGAGTGGACCAGGGAGCAATGGTGATGAAGGGGTGCTCCACATTCCCCAAACCTCCAAAACTGGAACCTCACCATCAGATAGAGTTTAACGTCATTCCCAGGACATGTAGACCCGCAGCCACCGCCTTCTAGCACCCATATGATAAAAAGGGGTTGGGGCTTGCCATAAGAGCAATAGGGTTGGGAAAATCATATAGGTGCTAGGACTTGACGTGACCAGCCGATTGATCGGAGGGAACCTCTCCGACCGCCCGTCTAGCCCAAGATAGGACCAAAGTGGAGTATTGCATGTCATGGATTGCTCATCCACCTGGGCTCTATCCTTAAGCATCACGGGTCGCCACCCACGACCAACAGGTGGCCCCATTGGGGGAGTCTTACCTCTATGCAGAGGTGCAGTCGGTGCATTCTAACGCCCCTGCCGACAGGGCGGCCTTCTCATTTTACTTACTTCTTACTTCTTAAATAATTTATCAGTCAAGAATGATGGTTCCCCTTTGTTTATGTTAGACTTATAGGAAAGAACCCAACAAGCTGTATTCCATCTGTACAAAGTGTACATCTGCTACTCTAGTTTAGCAATCTTAATTCTCTTTGGTATAAAAAGTCTGTAGATAATTAGCCAGCGTTAATTTATTTGACATTTCTTAGAATATTTCATGTATGATGATTGGACAGAAACCTAAAAGTCGACTTATGGCAAAATAATCACACCTATCTGTTTAACATTTTCATCAGGCAAATGTTGAAATGATTTATTTAGCTATTATATAACCATTCCAGGAGGCTAAAACTATTTTACCTTGCATTTTTTTTGTGTGTGTGTGAAAATATATATGAAAATATAAGATCTGCTAGGGGCTGACTTCTGATTTAGGTCGGAAAATTAAAACGGAAAGTTTTTTGGTGGTACCCAATGACAGTTTAATTACAGTCTATGAATTAACATTTTGCGAACTGGGTTACGGTTTTAGGGGATTAAGACTTTTTAATTACGTATTGCTTAAAAAAAATAAACAACAAAAAACCCAAATTACTATACATTTAATGTTGAAAAATATTTTTTTTAAATTAAGTTTAATTGAAATTATACATTGCAATACCAACACAAACAACTGTCTCAATAATAGATTCAATAATTAATTTCAATGGTTAATTAAATGTATAGTAATTTGGGTTTTTTGTTGTTTATTTTTTTAAGCAATATGTAATTAAAAACAACCTTAATTCTCTAAAACCGTAACCCAATTCGCAAAATGTTAATTCATAGACTGTAATTAAACTGTCATTGGGTACCACCAAAAAACTTTCCGTTTTAATTTTCCGACCTAAATCAGAAGTCAGCCCTGCTAGGAGAGAAAAACAACAAAAAAAAAAACATTAAAAGAGTTGGAAATAAACATATCTGAAGGATTTTAAAAAATAAAAAAAAAACAGAAAAGGGTGATTTTCAGATGCTGTCGTCCTGGCCACCTCCAAGTTTTTTTTTATCAACACAAGTAATTGTAAATACTTTTAAAAAAAACTTGGGGGATGCTCTAAAATATTGCTTATCGCATTAATTTATCGATATAAACGCCTTCAAACCGCTAAAAAATATTTTTTTAAAGTTTCAAATAAAAAAAATAAAATTATATATATATATATATATATATATATATATATATATTCTAAAGAGGGGAGGGTTAAAAATATTTACAATTATTTGTCGTGTCGATAAAAAAAACTAAGGGGGGGGGGCTGTAAAATATCGCTTTCATATCACATTAACTTGTCGATAAGCATCTCTAGCAAAATACTAAGGGGTCACACCATACGCAAGATACAATTTAGGACTAGCCTTAGACTAATATTTACACACACAAATATTAGGCAAGAATTTAGGTTTCAAAATGTTGCATGATAAAAATTAATCGGCCTGACGACTTCCTTATTAACCATGGCACGAAAAGGAGTGAAAAAGAGAGAAAAGAATCCGCCACAGCAAAGAGAGCCAGAAGGTTGGGGAGAGACAACAACTCTAACCCCAGCAAGCATCACTGTTTGTATGCAATCACTGCACCAGAGATTGCCATTCAAAAATTGGCCTGTTCAGCCACTCACGCAGATGCAGTTAAGAAGGGGAAAAAATGGACACTATGTCATTGTCTTTAGCAGACAGAAGGATGCCATCAAAAATTAATCAAATTAATAATAATAATGATTACCAATGCTTACTCTAGAAAAATAAAATATCTTAAAACTTAGTATTATCTGCATTATTCGGACTATTGTCCTCATCTTCATTGTTATTTGTACAACGTTTCAGCCGGTATGCCCTCCAGCCTTCTTCAGGTATTTCTTGTCGAACTCGGAACATTCTTTTCGGACTCGGGAACCTTCTTGTCGTAATCAGGAGCCATCACGGAACTTTGAACCTAACCCTTTATTTAGTCCACGGGGCTATCCTGTTCTCATTCCGCTAACCATAGCTGGGGTAGTTCCCGAGTCCAAAAAGAAGGTTCCCGAGTCCGAAAAAAAAAATACCTGAAGAAGGCCGGAGGGCATACTGGCCGAAATGTTGTACAAATAACAATAAAGATGGGGACAATAGTCCAAATAATGCAGATAATACTAATCATCAAGCCTCATCTCAAACATTCAGAGAAATCTGAAAACTTGTTTTTAAAACTTACAAAAAAGAGAATAAGCATTAAAACGTTCAAAATAAAATCGAAAACTATTGATAAAATTGTTAATCTTATATTCATCTTTATTTACATAGCTTGACTTTATTGCAATATGTTTATTGATTGATTTTAATGGAATGTCAACCTGTCTAGGATTATTTTATACCTAGAGGTTAGGGAATTGCATTCATGTAGTTGTTTCTTAAAAGGATTTCATTTTTTTGGCACACAGACATATCAAATACAAATGCTTTTTAAACAGATCTATTTTGACCCATAGATGGAACCCTAACAGGTACTACCACTCCAGGCCAGGGTAGACCTGGGGATAATGGCAATGAAGGGGTACTCCACACTCCCCAGAGCTCCAAAATTGGAACTGCACCACTAGATGCAGTTTATCGTCATACTGAGGACACTGCAGGAAATGTATAGCATAAAAAAGAAATTACATTGTAAACAAAATGCTATTCAAACATGGAAATCAATCTAATATCTTTAATGATCGGCTTGTGTTAAAAGAAATATTCAAAATTGATTGATTAAATCAATCATTATGTAAAGTTTTGGTTTAACAGGTAGAATTAGTTTTGGTTTGTATCACTTATTCAATGGCAACAGAAATACTGTTTTCATAAGAGAAAATTTTCAGAGTTATTAAAGCTTCCACGGGAGAACGTCGCTTATGAGCTCGTCCATGCTTCTCCAGCAGTGTCCTGCATACTTTGTCCATCTCACTCGGATGGCTTGTGAGATGGGGGTAGGTGGCTATACAGTTGCTTCCTTGTGGGGTGCTGTTTCCACGACTTGTTCAAGACCGCACCCAGCATTCTTGTGCAGGTCCCATCTAGCTTATTCTCAAGGCGCTTCTTTAGGGTCCAGTTGGTGCAGCCATACAGCAGTACTGATATGGCCACAACCTGGAAGCTCACTGACAAGTTAAATCGATTACCCTATAAAAAAGGTTTATTTTGCTCATTTTTGGTTTGGTTTGTTTTGTTTTACGGCATATCAACCTCAGTGGGTCATTTAATGCCGATAAAGTTTTGAAATAAATCAATTCTTAATGGATAATACAATTTTTTTATAAATACATTTTTCTATTTAACCCATAGATGGGACCCTAACAGGTACTACCACTCCGGGTCAGAGTGGATGAGGGAGCAATGGTAATGAAGGGGTGCTCCACATTCCCCAAACCTCCAAATCTGGAACCTCACCATCAGATAGAGTTTAACATCATTCCCAGGACATGTAGACCCGTAGCTACCGCCTTCTAGCATCCATATGATAAAAAGGGGTTGGGGCTTGCCATAAGGGCAATAGGGTTGGGAAAATCATATAGATGCTAGGGCTTGACGTGACCAGCTGATTGATCGGAGTGGGCCTCTCCGACCGCCTGTCTAGCCCAAGATAGGGCCAAAGTGGAGTATTGCATGTCATGAACTGCTCATCCACCTGGGCTCTATCCTTAAGCATCATGGGTCGCCACCCACGGCCAACAGGTGGCCCCATTGGGGGAGTCTTACCCCTATGCAGAGGTGCAGTCGTTGCATTCTAACGCCCCACCGACAGGGCGGTTGCTCATTTTTATCAATAAGGAAACTAAACATCTCTTAATGCTAAAGATAAAGAACTTAAAAAACACTGATAAGGTTTATAATTACTTATTTCTTTGAAGATAAAGTTTTTTAAACTGTGCAATGAACTCATTTTTATAATAAAATGTAGACTATCTTAAATAAAAGATAGCTTTTCAAATTTAAATGACAGAGTAGTTTCAATGTTTTTTTTAAATAACATCAACATTGTCTTCAGACAAGAAAATCTATATCTCTTATGACAACACTACAATGTGATTTTGTTAGTGTATGTCTGTTTGTAGAAAGATTGTAAAACAAGTTTTATTTTCAATTCAACATTTAAATGCAACATCTGTTAGTGTTCAGTAATTTTTTTCTTAAATTACAAAAAGGAAATTTTATTTGCTCAATTGAAAATACTAGCAAGAATATGTGCCCTCTGGCTGTAAGTATTTAAGTTTTAATATAATGAAATATATTAAATTAGAAAGACTAACGAAATTAAATAAGAACGCATATAAAAAGATTACTTATTTTAATTACATTTTAATTGGTTTCTATATAAAACTCATTCATAGAATTGATCTTATATGCTGGAGAATAAAATAATAATATTAGAGATCAATAGCGCCAATGAATTATTTATTAAACCTGGTTTTGTTAAAACCGGTATGCAAATTAACCAACCCAATTTCTATTCAATATTAGATACTGTTAAATCAACCAGATTTCTGAAGATATCAGAGGCAAATATTGTTGTACAAAGAGAAAGCTTTCAGCTTAAACAAAAATATTCCTTTTATGACTGATCAGATGAATTTTGTGTGATTATATATATATTATATATACAAGCAACAGAAAACACCCTCCGGGCATCGTAAAAATTAATTTTTGAAAGACATTGCCTGAGAGGGTGGGAGTTAAAAATTCAATGTCAGAGGGTTTGTATCATAAATAAGACAAATCCTCATATTTATTAAAGGAGTAAAAAAGAAATAAAACAATTTGAAATGAAAACTGAGTCCCGTCCCTCTCAAATAAAATGTTGCATGCATGTAATAATCAAACAATTATTTTGAATATTTTCCACATCAATTTTACTCAAAATCGTAGGTATTTATCTATTTGTAAACTTTTTAGTTAACTTCTTGTTACTGTTAAAAAAAAAAAAAAAAAAAGAACGAGAGTAAAAAACAATTTCTAAAATTGCTTACCCAAATTTTGGGTAAATATAGCATAAGAATATTGTGAGGTAAGCTATGACGTAGTTTTTGTTACAGACAGAAATACAGACATTATCTCCATTATTAATAGATATAAAAGCACACATCAGTAGTCAATAGATCTAACAATAGAGTATTAGGGCGAGAGGCTAGCAGAAATGAATATCAGCCATTTTTATCATCTCCCATAAAAAACGAAAATGATTGATGAAATCAACCAAAAAAAATAACACCAGACAATAATCTTAAAACATAAAAGGAAATTAACTTTTTCTCTGAATGTTTGAGATGAGGCTTGAAGATTAGTATTATCTGCGTTATTCGGACTATTGTCCTCATCTTCATTGTTATTTGTACAACGTTTCGGCCAATGTGCCCTCCAGCCTTCTTCAGGTATTTCTTGTCGAAGTCGGGAAATTTCTTGTCGTAATCGGGAGCCATCACGGAACTTTGAACCTAACCCTTTATTTAGTCCAGGGGGGGTGTTCCTGTTCTCCTACCCCAGCTATGGTTAGCGGAATGAGAACAGGATACCCCGTGGACTAAATAAAGGGTTAGGTTCAAAGTTCCGTGATGGCTCCCAATTACGACAAGAAAGTTCCCGATTACGACAAGAAAGTTCCCGATTACAACAAGAAAGTTCCAGAGTTCGAAAAGAAAGTTCCAGAGTCCGAAAAGAAAGTTCCAGAGTCCGAAAAGAAATACCTGAAGAAGGCCGGAGGGCATATCGGCCGAAACGTTGTACAAATAACAATGAAGATGGGGGACAATAGTCCGAATAACGCAGATAATACTGAAATTAACTTAAAAAAAAAAAAAAAAAAAAAAAAACAATCTCGAGAATGAAATAATAGTGTGAATAGAAAAATTAACTTCTGGTCAATTGTAAGAGATTCTATTTATTTCAATTAGTCAGCATTAAATAGATTTAACTCTTAACATTTAGACACTTGTTAAATCTACTCAATTTTAATAGACACATTTATGCAACTTTAAAGATAGAAGAGTTAGCAGATTAGCCAATGAAATGATAAGGCTACTAAATTTTGAATTTCAATACTTTTTAAGCTTGTTTGTTTGTTTTGTGGCATATCAACATCAGCGGGTCATTTAATGCTGGAAAGATTTGTAGCGATAGTTTGGAAAAAAAAATTTTAAACTCAATTTTTTTTTTACAAATTTTCTATTTAACCCATAGATGGGACCCTAATAGGTACTACCACTGCGGGTCAGAGTGGACCTGAGAGCAATGGTAATGAAGGAGTGCTCCACATTCCATTATATTAAAGCTGAGTTAACTTTTGCTTCCTAAAGGCTTTTTTACTGTTTAGTTTAATGACACGAAAATTATACTAAATTATTCCTTACTTTTAGGATTGAATTATGTTTTTAAAAAATTCTGTTGTAATTGGTTCTAATTAGTCGTAATTTGAAATTAAGTCAAAAACCAACCAATTTCTTACTTTACTCTGTGTCTATCTCTTTCTTCCCCTCTATGTATCTCTTGGCTTCCTCCTCGTTATATAATGTTAGTTTCTCTGGGAGAGAGAGAGAGAGAGAGAGAGACGGGAGAATTTGAAATGTATTTCTATGTTGAATTTCACAACCAGCAACCCATAGCTTAAATGAGGTCAAACATTTCCTTTCTTAGAAAGCTAACAAAATGATTTTAAGGTTTCGTCCAGCTGTTTTTTTGTTTTTTTAAAATCTTATTAGCTTTGCTAACTCCCTTTTCCCTAATCTCAATTATCAACCTAGAGCTGAATGGGTGACCCAATGGGTCATGTTTTGTCTGAGATATATATATATATATATATATATAGATAGATAGATAGATAGATTAGGTTTGGTTTGGTTTGGTTTGTTTTACGGCATATCAACCTCAGTGGGTCATTTAATGCCGATAAAGTTTTGAAATAAATCAATTCTTAATGGATAATACAATTTTTTATAAATACATTTTTCTATTTAACCCATAGATGGGACCCTAACAGGTACTACCACTCCGGGTCAGAGTGGACCAGGGAGCAATGGTGATGAAGGGGTGCTCCACATTCCCCAAACCTCCAAAACTGGAACCTCACCATCAGATAGAGTTTAACGTCATTCCCAGGACATGTAGACCCGCAGCCACCGCCTTCTAGCACCCATATGATAAAAAGGGGTTGGGGCTTGCCATAAGGGCAATAGGGTTGGGAAAATCATATAGGTGCTAGGGCTTGACGTGACCAGCCGATTGATCGGAGGGGGCCTCTCCGACCGCCCGTCTAGCCCAAGATAGGGCCAAAGTGGAGTATTGCAAGTCATAAACTGCTCATCCACCTGGGCTCTATCCTTAAGCATCACGGGTCGCCACCCACGGCCAACAGGTGGCCCCATTGGGGGAGTCTTACCCCTCTGCATTGGTGCAGTCGGTGCATTCTAACGCCCCAGGCTACAGGGCGGAGAGAGAGAGGTAGAGAGAGAGAGAGATATTAGGCTAGTCACCTCAAGTGCTGTAATGGTCATTAAGCTAGGGTAGCAGACTATTTAATAGTTTAATTCTTACTGGGTAGCCTATACTTCTGGTCAAACAATTCTAAGCTTAATAAAAGACTATTTTCAAAAAAAAAAAATGTTTCTGTTAAACCTTCGGCTAATTGCTTTCAACAATTAAGATCTGGCGGCAATCCTGTGTAGTACACAGCTCACAGGATTCAAATATGTTACTTGTAAGAAGAAATGTTTAACCTGGGAGTGGATATATCCAAACCCACTGGATTATAACTATTAATCATCCACCTTCTTTAATATCCATTCGTCAAAAGTTGATAGAATTTTCAACTGCATAATGAATATCTTGAAAAAGTTCAGGAGAATCTCTTAACAGTCATTAGTTAATTGTTTTTCTAATTAGCAAGCACAACTGTAGAATTTAAACTTTGTACAATTACTGCTATCATTAATCTTTAAAAGATAGAATTTTATAATAACTATAATGATAGACACAGACAGACAGATGTTACAGAAGAGAGAGAGAGAGAGAGAGAGAGAGAGAGAGAGAGAGAGAGAAATGTCGGCAAATAGAAAATTTTAAATTGAAGATCATAAATGTCATGGCGTCCCAGTTAATGCAAAGCTACATTGTTCGGCAAAATAAAAGATGTAAATAGAATTATGAAAAGCTGGAAATATTTGGGATATTTCTTTGAGAA
Source organism: Doryteuthis pealeii (assembly GCA_023376005.1). NCBI lineage: Eukaryota > Metazoa > Mollusca > Cephalopoda > Myopsida > Loliginidae > Doryteuthis > Doryteuthis pealeii. The sequence continues at coordinate 14,778,337 of CM042161.1, read as the reverse complement.
ATGTGCATCATGTGATACATTAACAGATTCCTTGGAAATTATGTGGAATTAATAATGCAGCGTCTAAATTGAAAGTCAATGGAATTCTACAGACGGAAAAAAATAAATAAATAAAAAGAGAGAAGATACACATCAAAATGGGGGGGGGGTACAAACAAACAGAATACATGACCGACTTTTTTAAAATTGATATATGAACATATAGCTACATAAGTGGAGGCGTGTGGGGTAATGGTTATCATTGAAGGAAATGAGCACAGTAAAACGAGTTCAAATCCTGGTTGGTTGGTTGGTTGATTTTTACGGTATATCAACCTTGTTGGGTTATTTTATGCCAAAGATATTTTGTTTTAGCCATTCTTGATGGGTATTCAAATTTTTTTTTTTAACTCAACTTTTTAAAACATTTTTTTTATTTAGCCCATAGATGGGACCCTAACAGCTACTACCACTTCGGGTCAGAGTCAACCTGGGAGTAATGGCGATGAAAGGGTACTCCACACTCACCGGAGCTCTAAAATTGAAACTTCACCATGACATGCAGTTTAATATTGTACCCAGGACACCAAGACCCTCAGCCACCGCCTTCTAGCTCATATATGAGAAAAAGTATTGGAGGTTGCCATAAGGGCAATAGTGAAATAATCAAGCCCTAATACCTAGCAAGGGCTTGATGTGACCAGCTGATTGATCGGAGGGTCGGGGCTCCCCGACTACACGTCTAGCCTAAGTAAAGGCCAAAGTGGATTGTTGCATGTAATGGACGGCTCAGCCACCTAGGTTCCATCCTTAAGCAGCACGGGTCACCACCCACGGTCCATAGGTGGATTCCCATTGGGGGGGTTTCTTACCCCTCTTCAGAGGTGCAGTCACTGTAGTCTAACACCCCAGCCGACAGGGCGGAAACCGTTGTGTATATAACGGTGAAGATGAGGACAACAAATAATACAAAGGATGATGAGGACAACAGCCCGAAAAATACAAATAATACAAAGGATGAATATATATTTTAATTAAATCAAATTTCATTACACTGATCAGTTTTTTCTTGTTATTGATTGCTTCACTAAAACGGATATTATGAAACATCTTGAGACAAAAAATTATTTAAGTGATTTGGAGTATTGCAGACAAAAAAGAAATATACAAATACATTTGTATTATGTATTTTTATTAAAAAGGTTCAATATCAATCGCAGCAGCAACTAAGTCTGTGAAAATGTGCCTGCAAAAAAGGTTCATATTTTTCTTAACTTCCTGATTTTTCTAATTACAGACAAAAAATATACAAATACATTTGGTGTTTCATCATAATAGATTCAAAATTTTTTTTCTTTTTTTTTTTTTAATATATTTCCAAATAAAATTAACATCTCAAGAAGAATATCTAAATAGACTTATTTTTTGCAATGAACTGAAGAAGAAAAAAACTTACTTATATATTTGAGTTCCTATAAGAGCCAATCAGGAAAGGCTTTTTATGGCTTTCAAAAAGAGGGACAAGAAAAAAATTTCAATTTAAAGACGCAAGCAATAAATAACATTTTGATTTACATAGCTTTTTTTTTTTAAATAAAGATTCAATAACATTTTGGTAAAGAATTTCATATATATACTTGTATTTGTCTGTATTTATGAGATGAGGCTTGATATGAATAATTATGATATTTCGGACTGTTGTCCTCATCTTTATTATGTATAAACACAACGCTCAGGCCACAGTAACCTCAGGCTGTGATTTAGGTGTCTTTACTTTAATTACCTTAAAATAAGTCCTCCTCAGATGATCACCCATGAATTCAAACGTGGTCACATTGCCAAAATCACCACCGTTATTTTAATGGGAGCTCCAAGCAGTACAAATGCCACCGGACTTGTTTACATTTGGAAATTTCTGTTTTAGAATAACTACGAGTATGAGCAAAAAAGTAATGCCATTTTCTTTATTTCATGTGAAGTTATTTTGGGTTTTTATAAAACTAACATCTACATTGAGACTAACAAGGTTCGGGGCAAGAATCTGACAAGTAAGACCTAGCTTGCCAATCAACAATGTCCTCTTTCTGCATGACAATGCTCGATCACACACAAGCATCAGGACAAGGGAGAAAATCGCCTCATTCAGGTGGACATCTTTATCACATCCTCCATACTCACCAGATTTAACACCTTCAGACTATCATCTCTTTGGCCCCATGAAAGAGGGTTTGAGAGGCAAATATTATTCCAGTGATGAGGAAGTGAAATCTGCAGTGAAGAAGTGGCTCAAACAACAGAATTTTACGGGGCAGGGATACATGCTCTCATTCGAAGGTGGAACATTGCTATTGAAAGAAACGGTGACTATGTGGAGAAGTGGGGATGTGATCCACAGAGGACCAGCTTCATTTTGATGTATGATACATGTTTCTGTGTTGGTAATTATACCTATCCTAAACAAAATGGCATTATTTCTCTGAATGTTTGAGATGAGGCTTGAAGATTAGTATTATCTGTGTTATTCGGACTATTGTCCCCATCTTCATTGTTATTTGTACAACGTTTCGGCCGCTATGTCCTCCGGCCTTCTTTAGGTATTTCTTGTCGAAAAGAAGGTTCCCGAGTCCGAGAAGGTTCCCGAGTCCGACTAGAAATACCTGAAGAAGGCCGGAGGGCACATCGACCGAAACGTTGTACAAATAACAATGAAGATGGGACAATAGTTCGAATAACGCAGATAATACTAAAATGGCATTATTTTCTGACTCACCCTTGTAGTTTCTTCCAATTCATTTTTTCTATGTCTAATCACAATTTTGTCAATAATATCTGGTGATATTTATGCTGCTTCGAGGACCCATTGAAATAGTGGTGGCGGTTTTGGCTCCGAGGCTACATTTGAACTCATGGGTGATCATGACTGAGCATTGTGTTTATACAATATCAAGATGAGAACAACAGAAATATCATAATTATTAATTTCATATATATTTTACACCCAACTTACTAGGGCTTCTTTGGGGGGAAAATAGTACATAATTATTCCAGATGTAGAAAATAATTCAGACAATTCAAAACAAGGACTAAAATTATTTCAAAAGCAGTCACAACTAAAATGAACAGTATCCATCATTTTAAAAATTTTTTAAAAAATAATAATAAAAAAAAGGCCTTTTTTTTTCCTCCTGAAACTGACAAGACACCTGCTAACAACAAGAGAGGAAGCAAGCAAGCAGCGAGCAGACCTATGCCTTTAATAACAAGATTTAGACTTCTAAAGATGCCAAACATCTCTGGGCTGCATGTATACACACACACACACACACACAATTTTCCCATCGGGTTGGGTTGGGCTGACTGACCCAATACAAACAATAGCAAATTCTAGAAGAATCCTTCTGTCTAGCTTCAGCTTTGCATAGTTTACAGGTTCAACCTGGAGTAAAAAAATGATGATTGTAGTTCTTCAAAAGCTGTGTTTTTTCTTGGGGTAAGGAAGATAGTATTATTTCAGAAATAAATCATTACAATTTTTGGAGTATTAAGAGACTAAGTAAAGTTGGAAAAAATACTAGAACAAATAAATCAAAGACTAAGAGTTGAATAACATTCTAAGTTGCTCTTACAGTTGCGTCTAATATAAAGGGGTTTTTTTTATCATTAAAATATAAGATTTTATTTTAGTATATTCTAAATTTCATCCACGCTAAAATGAAAATTTAAATTTAAATTTTTTTTTTTTAATTTCCTATACTTAGATTTTTTTTAAAAAATGAAGTACTAGAATTTTTATAGACTTATTTTGGTAATTTGTTTTCTATTTTCCCCCTTTTTTATTATTAAACTATAATAAATCTTAGTTTAGTATATTTCTTAATTTCATACAAGCTAAAATAAAAATTCAAATTTATTAATAAATTAACAGAAATATTAAAAAATTGTTTTTTTCGTATACTTAAATTTTTTTTAAAATGAAGTTCTATAATTTGATGATTTTTCTCAATTTATCTTTTCATTTTTTCTTTTAATCATTAAAATATATTAAATTTTACTTTAGTATATATCTAAATTTCATACAAACTAAAATAGAAAATCAAATTTATTAATAAATTTAGAGAAATTTTTAAAAATTGTTTCTTTCATATATTTAAATTCTTTAAATAATGAAGTTCGATAATTTGATGATTTTTCTAGATTTATTTTTTAATTTTTGTTTTCTATCTTCCTTTATTGTTGAGCTTATTTTTGTATTTCTATCTGTCTGTCTGTAACCGAAACTACGTTATCACTGACCTCATGATTTTCCTAGTTATCTAAGTTATATTCTCAATGCTTATAAAATAGTTATTTGATCTTAATTAGCATCTTATTTATTAACAACGATCTCTATTAAAGTTTAGCAGATTTAGATTTGCTGCAAAACTATCAATTTTATTAATGCATTTAAAATCCTGATATATATATATATCAAAGAAATAAAGATTTCCATAGTATATGGTTGGAATAATTTGCATAATGATTTTAACAAAACTGGGTTTAATAAATAACCATTTGCTTTATAATACTATCATGTTATTCTCTAACATATCTAAAGCAATCCTATATTATTTTATATAGAAATAACATTAAAATAAGTAATATTTTTATATTTGATCTTATTTAGTTTCTTTCGTCTTTCAAATTCAATATATTTTATGGTAATTTATGACTATCAAAATAACAACCCTAGCTCGTCGTAATTCTTGTTTATTTATCATAATTTGTTGTAATTCTTGTTTAGATATGAAGATGGATATATAGTTTTGAATAGAATGAGATAGATAGATAGATAGATAGATAGATAAATAAACAAAATAATATAGATAGATATGAACAAATGGAGATAGATATTTTCGACAAGTAAATGTATTTGGGAGAGCGGTCGCATCTTTTTTTGTTGTAATTCTTGTTTATTTAAACTAAAAACAAGACATTAAACAAACATGAATAAAAAAAATCTCAGTATTTAAAGTAATATAAATAAATATGAACACATTTAAATAGATAGATAGATAGATAGATATGAAGATGGATAGTTTTGAGTAGACTGAGCTGGGGTTGTTATTTTAATAGTCACTGAGTAGCAATTTTTGAGGCAGGAGACCGGGCGCACTTCCTCATAAATTACGTATTTTATTACATTAAAACTTAAATACTTGCGCCCAGTGGGTGCATACTTTTGCTAGTGTATAAGAAAATGTTTTAGAATTTCTTCCCTACTCAAAAAAAAAAGCACATTCTTTCTACCCATTGTTATATCTCTTCTCTTCCATTTCCTTACATTCCTTCCTCTTTCTTTGCACTGTTTTTATTTTGAAGGATTCAAGTTGCTCCAAGCAGGAAAGCAACCAGAGAGAAGAGAAGAGAAACAGTCTTCCTTTTCTCTTTAAAACAAAACAAAAAAAAAAATCAAAAAAAGAATAATATCAGAAAAAAGGAGAAAAGAAAGTTTATTAAGAAAGAAGAAGAGAAAGTGCAACTAAAAATGGATGAAGAGAGATACATCAATAATTTGTCATGTTTTCTGATTGGCTATTATATCAGTCAGATGCTGGGAATTAGAAAAGGCAGAGAGATATTGGGGGGAGACTCCCCACAACAAGAAAGTATCACTTATTTTTCACTGCTATTATCTTCAAATATACAATGACCAGTAAAATGTCATTCCTTCCATTAGAAAACAATCAAAATATAGCTACACAATTAGAAGAAATAAAAGAATATTCCTAAATGTTAAAAATTTTATAGCTAAAGCAACAGAAGCCATTTTTTTTTATCTTCACAAGTTGGATGCAATGTATTACATAAATGATTTCATGTTGTGTTACAAAGATTTTTTTAATTTTTTTTTTTTTTTTGGGGGGGTACCAACAAAATGTCAATTTCAAACAAAAGACTGAATTTTTTTAATTTATTTTTATTTTATTTATTTTTTTTTTAGTTTCTTTGTTTGAGCCATTTTGTTGTTTCATGAATTATTTATATTTTCATTTTCTTAAACAGAACAAAGGCATACAAAGTCACATGGAAAGGAAGTCAAAACAGACAGGGATGCGCGGCGGTGGGGGTAGGGGTGTTGATTGACAGCCTGGGGTGGGAGGAAGGAGGAAAAGCACTGAGATGAAGGAAGTGGTCAGAGGAGGCAACAAGAAGAAAAAGAAGACTCAAAAGCTTAAAAGAAGAGAAAAGGTCATTTGAAGGAAAAAGCCAAATAAAAGTGTACATGGGGGGGGGGGGTAAAATAAAAGTGTATGTGAAGGAGGTGGGGGGTAAAATAAAATCTTGATAATAATGTAAACATTGAATTTACAATAGAAATTGATTCCCAGTTTCAGAAATCTTGTCAGACATGAAACTAAATTTTCAAGAGAAAATCTTTACCATCCAAGAATCAAAATGATCCAAACAGTTGACATTTAAAAAACTAAAAAAAACTATTTCATCAAATCCATTTTTTTTTAACAGTATTTATGAGATGAGGCTTGATATGAATAATTTTGATATTTCGGACTGTTGTTCTCATCTTTATTGTGGTATGTATAAACACAATGTTCAGACCACTGTAGTCTCTCGCTCTGTTTAAGGTTAATTTTTTGATTACCTTAAAATAAGTCAACATCAGACGATATTTTTATAAAAATTAAATATCTGTTCAATCGATAAGCTTAATTCAAATTTTCAAACCTAAAGATTTTTAACGGCTTGGGTTCATAGAATAATAACAGGAAGTAGTAAGATATAATACTACATTTTGGGACCTTCTCATTTCAAGTTCAAAGTCAGATTCAAACGGTTTGGTAAGTAAGTGTTCTTTACAACATTTTGAAATTTCTATTTTAGAATATTTTCTTCCATTTTTTTTTATATATATATAAACACATTTCTGTCAATAAGTCTGGTGGCATTTATGCTGTTTGGAGCCCCTTGAACTAGTGGTAACGGTTTCAATTCCGAAACCAGGTTTGAATTCAAGGTTATTGTCTGATGATGACTTATTTTAAGGGGATTAAAAACCACCTAAACAAGGCCAGAACATACTACAATAAAGATGAGGACAACAGCCCGAAATACCAAAATTATTCAAATCCATTTTTGTCTTAAAATTACAGTCTGAAATATACACCTTTTTTTTTCTCATTACTGCCCCCCCCCCTTTAAAAATTTAACCAAGTCCTTTTCAAATATTACCAGTACAAAAAAAAATGAATCTCTTAGATTAAAAAAATCTAAGAGATTCATTTTTTTTTTTTTAATTTAATAATTTCTATCAAACAGAAAGTTTAAAATAAAATAAAAATTTTTAAAAGTTTAAAAAAAAAAAAAAAAAGGGAGGGTGGGGAAGTCATATATAATGATATGCATGTATTTACCCAACATCTCTGCTATGATTTTCGGAAGGATGTGACGCAAAATCAATTTTAAGTGGAGTACAGTTAATTTGAATTCAGAGTATTCCTTCTGAGACAGGCTGCCCAACCAAGGCTAAAGAATCCAGTCGACCCTACTATTTACCCATATATATTTATCAATCCCTCTGCACGAGCAGGATGTGACACAAGGTCAATTTCTTGAGCAGAGTTTAACAGGTTTGAATTCAGAGTTTTCCTTCTCCTAGACTGGTTACCTAGCCATGGTTAAAGAACCCAGTCTGCCTACTGTTTACCCACAGCTGGAGGGAGAATAATTGGATGCATACCTTTCCCAAGGGTATTAGCCCTATGTGAAATGCAAATAGCCTCGTCCAGGATTTGAACTCTGGTAGACGAGTTCATTTCTTGTGACTATTACGCCACACGCCTCCATATAATGACATGTATTTACCCAACCCCTCCGCTACGGGAAGGATATGATACAAAGTCAATTTTTAAGCAGAGTACAGTTGATTTGAATTCGAAGTATTCCTTCTCCTAGACTGGTTGCCTAACCAAGGATAAAGAATCCTGTTGGCCATACTATTTGCCCTTAGCGGGGGGGGGGGCATATTGATCTATGACTTTCCCAACGAAATCAAATACAAATAGCCTCGTCCAGAGGGTCAAGGATTCCATTTTCAACAATACAATATGTGGTGTAATGGTTAGCAAGCTAATCTCACACATCCATTACTATTGAATAACAAGTTCAATCCTTGCTGGATGCCCCATAAAAAAAATCAACACAAAAAAACTGTTTTTTCTTTTTAAATTAAAAAAAGACCTTTTGTTAATCTTGCCTGATGGGAGGTTAGGACTTCTTTTTTGTGTGTACATGTGTCTACTTCCACATAAGGTGAAATCTTTGGTTTTGAAATCTGTCATTGAAATATCCAGATTTGGATTTTGGTATATACAAAGTGGGGTTATTTCCTAGTTGAGTAACATGATATTACAGGGTTACACAGAAAAAAAAAAAAACAACCCAAATTATTTATTTTCCCATTAAACTAACCCTAAAGCCCAACCCCCAACTCTAAACCCCTAATTGAGTAATATATTACTACAGGATGACCCAGAAAAAACAGAACCCACAAATTTTGTAATAAAACTGTTAATTTTTTAAAAATTTGAAGTTTAAGTCCAACAAGGGTTAGGGTTAGGGTTCAGGGCTAGTTTAATGGGGAAATAAATAAAATAAATAAATAAATAATTTGGATTCTGTTTTTCTGGGTCACTCTGTAATATCAGGTTACTCAACTAGTTAATAACCCAAAGTTGATTCAAAGTTGGTACCGGACATTTATGCCGGGGGGGGGGGGTCTCTTAATGAAAAAAAATTGTGTTATTGTGAAAAATACCTGGTACCGATTTGTAATTCAATTCACAGTTTATCAAATTCAACCACTTGCTCCCACAACTCTACACTCTCCTTGCAATTCTGTAAGGCTCACACGATTTCACGAAATTGAAAATCTTCAGCCAGACATTTGTTTTTATAGTCATCCACCCCATTCCCACAATGCATCTCACTTCCACTCTACACAAAGAGAGGTAAATGAAATTGCCATCTTTTTTTAAAATTTTATTTTGTTCTTATTTCAACTACATAACATTATCTAGATATAGATATAATATAAATAATTCATTTATATATCTAGATAATAAATTTTAAAATTTATAATAAACTATTTCAATTTTTTTTAAATGCATGTCATGATGTCATTGTTTTTATTAACTTTAATTTTTAACTTAACTAATCAAGTCAAGTTTAGAATTTAATAAAGATATACAGTTCATTCAATTGTTGCATATAGGAATCTAATAGATTCCAATGGAATTAACAGAATTATAATTAATTAGAATAATTTTATTGTCAAAAAGAACTACAATGGTTAAATTACAAAAAATACTAATAGTACCATGTACTCGCTTGGTTACCTCATTTCAGGAACGATGACACCTCCTAAAGGAGGTACCAGATACTTTTTACAATATCACAAATTTTTTAAGCATGGAATATATGTCCAGTACTTAAACTTTGACGACCCACCCCCCGCTCCGGTATATAATGACGAAAATATATGCATGTCGGTTTGAATGTATCACTGCTTTTAAATATGTGAACACATGTACTTGTTCAGACACGCAATATTATACAAATAATAATAAGCCTATGTGGTACAGTAAGTATTTAGTATTGGCTGAAGGATTAGATAAGAACCTAAAAATGTACATTATATATATATATATATATATATATATATATATATATATATATACACATATACATACATAATATATATTTATATATATTTATATTTAAAGCAAATCAAACATGCTAGCAAAAAAAAAAAAAAATCATTGCAAGTATATTATCAACACAACTAGGAATTTTATTCTGTTCTTTTTTCGATTTGTACATTTAGAAAATCTGGCACTGTTGAACTTGTTTTGTAGGAGCGGTGTTCTGTAAATGGTTATACCTTTGAAAAATAAGACCATTAAGCTTTATTGTGAGTCAACGATATCATTAAAATTTGATTTTAAAGCGTTACTTTCTTTGTCGTTCTCGGACTACAAAAAATTCATAAACATGAATCAAGCATATTTGCCTGAATACCATAATGCTTTTTATTTTGTCTTGTCTCACAATATATCCACCCCCCCCCAGGGGGAAACCCACTTTTCTTGGGTAAATTTACCCCAATTATACTATCACCTTACAAAAAAGGCTTTCATTAATCTCTACAGTTAAAACAGGCCCACCAATTATAGTATTTTTTTCTTTTAAAACATCCTGTTGAGAATCTTTTAAGTCCAGAGCTCTATTCCTATAGGGAATTATCAAAGAATGGCTAAAAATGACCTTTTCATTTCAAGTTACCTGTTATTTTCCTTTAACTTAAGACTTTTAAATCTGTTTAATATTACATTTAAACAAAGGCTATCATTTGGGGTAGATTAGGAAAATGAATGTGACTTCTGGACAGGCGGAATGAGGCGGTATAGGATGTTAAGTTTTAAAAATTGACAGCACAAAATTCCTTTAATAAGTTTCTCCAGTGTACAGCAGAGTGTTTTGAAATTTTCCAATTTAAATTAGCAAAAATAAAAAAACTTCTTAATGATATAGCTGATCCACTATAATGTCATTTTAAAACCCATCTATCGCTTAATGGTCTTATTTTTCAAGGTATAACAATTTACAAAAAAAAAAATAAAAATGGTTGAAAAGTTCAAAAATGCAGAAAATATTAATGAACAGATTTTCTGACACTGCTATTTGTTTTGTATTTAAAAATGAAAAAAAGTTACATTCATTCAGAAACATGCATTAGTTAAATAATACGATGTAACACACATTTTGTTCTTGGATAGTATGTCTTATTTCTTAATTGTTTGTTATAAAGACTTTGCTTTTGTGTCCTGAATAATGAATTTTAGAAATTGTGTCGATTATGTAGAATTTCAGGAACATTATGCAACCCAGTTTATCCCATTTTGGTTCTTCATCAGAGCATCAAGAATTTTCACATCATTTTCAGCCTTGTAATTGTCCAAGAAGCCCTGAACCATTTTGACAAATCAGATTCAAGTTTATTTTTCCTTTCTCTTGAGCTTCTTGGTGAATTCTAAGTTCTAGAAAACTATCAGCAACTCAAGTTCTGGAATGTTCTGGAAGTTTGAAATTTTAATTACCCACCTCACAAAAGTTTCCATTTAATTTAGGTATAAGCAACGATGCTGATAGCTTTTTTAATTTAGTGCGTCCTGGGACGCATGTATTTGATTTGAATGAGTCCCAGGAAATTTGATGAGTCCCAACTAAAGTTTCTTAATGAATTGTAGAGTTTTTATCTATGAACAACTAGAGCTGTCTAACCCTTGTACCTCATAGCGTGTAATTCGTTTCCAAGAAAATATTGAAATGTATTTACAGTTAGCTGGAAATGGTGGGGGAAGAAAAAAAAATCACTGGGAGCATGGACACTATTTTACTGAGTCCTCTTCGATTTATGCGTCAGTGACGCAGGACTTATCAGCATCTCTGCACAAGCAATTGGTAAATAACACTTTCTATCCAAGAACAAGAACATTTTACATGGTTTACATTGAAAAATCAAAATAAATGATAACAAAAAGGAAAGATTTAATAATATTGGAAACTAACCTTATACGGCAGTTATGTAATACACAAGGAATCCTGAAAAATAAAATAAAAGAACATTTTAAAACAAATTGCAATTATTTTTTTATCTTAAAATATTGCACACAATTCTATTTAAAAATGATTCTGCCTTCTCACACAAAGCGTTGTTGTTAATACTGCCACAGACAACCTATTTTCCCTGGTATTTAGCCTTGGATAGAGCTTACCATTCTCTACCAACAGGGTGACAGGAGGCTTACCATGAGTTACTACTTACAACTTAGAGGTTGTGAGTTCAATCTCTGTAGCCTCCCACTACATATATGCCAAAACCAAGTTCACTCGTCGCCCCAAGTTCATATCCTGGACGTGCTAATTGCATTTCACTTAGCGCTAATAGAAAGGTATGTCCAGCTATGGGTAAATAGTAGGGCAGACTGGCTCTTTAATAACTCTGAATTCAAACCTGTTGAACTCCGCACTATATATGCCAAAACCATGGCTTTTGACAGATGTGCTAGCATCAATGAATTCGGAACTTCCAAAATATAAAATCTATCCATTTTGAACTTAAAGATATTTTGTTTTAGATTATGAAAGCTTTTTTTTTTTCTTTACATTCACAAAAGCAAACGAAGCTGTAAAATTTTGTTGCCCAACATTTTTCTTATCAATATAACAATAGTTGTTCCTGCAAAATATGACAGTTATCATCTTGCAACACCCTCTGGTTAAAAATGAGACTGTCCAAATCTTCCAAGATGAAATGTAAAAATGTAAATCCTGAATATCTGGTGTTGCTTATCCACCAAATTATTATTTCTTAAGAGTCATCACCTCAGCTAAATAATGGACCATTCCATTTTTAATATAAAGAAAGGGAAGAAAAAGGACATGCTACACAAAAATATAATAAGAAAGAAAGATAGATTATAGAGAGACAGGGTGAGCGCATGGAAGTGATAACGCTACTGTTTCAATCGAACATAATGAAATGATGAAAAGAAGGAATGGGGAAAAAAAAGTAAGTGAGAGTTAAATCAAGATTATTATACTTTTTACATATTGAACTATTTAGTATTGAACTCTTAAGTAAACATATCAAATAATAATTAAATTATCATACAGTGGTATATCCACAGGTCATGCTAGTAAGTTACATTGTTTGAAGTAGAGACACCTGAGAATTATAGGATGTTTCATTTAAAATTAGACATTAGATATCTACATCTGACTGAACACTGACAATAATAATCAAAACAAATGTTTGTCCTTTTGAAACTGAATAGAAAAAACTTTGGTTTGGTTTGTTTTACGGCATATCAACCTCAGTGGGTTATTTAATGCTGATAAAGTTTCGAAATAAATCCATTCTTAATGGATAATACAATTTTTTTATAAATACATTTTTCTATTTAACCTATAGATGGGACCCTAACAGGTACTACCACTCCGGGTCAGAGTGGACCAGGGAGAAGGCGGTGGCTGAGGGTCTACATGTCCTGGGAATGACATTAAAGTATCTGATGGTGAGGTTCCAGTTTTGGAGGTTTGGGGAATGTGGAGCACCCCTTTATCACCATTGCTCCCTGGAATCCTGGTTATGTCAAACCAAGTACATATAGATGCCCCAACCATATTACCTTTCTGGCAACCCCCTAACCTTTCTTATCATATATGTGCTTGAAGGTGGTGGATACTGAGGGTCTTTAGTATCCTGGGTATGATGTTAAACTGCATCTAATGGTGAGGTTTCAATTCTGGTGTTCTGGGGAATGTGGACTACCTCTTTATCTTCCTTATCCCCCAGGTCTACTGGGACCCAGACTGGTAGTACCTGTTAGGGTATTATCTATGGGTTAAATAGAGAAAGTCAAGATAAAAGCTTGTGAAAAATGTTTAGTCTATAAATTTAGGTGATTAAATTTGCTTTTATTTTTATTTATTTTTGTTTCTGTAATAAACCGAAATATTAGACACCTGTTATTATCTCTTCTAAGGGCCGGGTTAGCTCAGTCGGTAGAGCGTTCGGCTAGAAAACACAAGGTTCCTAGTTCGATACCGGTCCTCGCCAACTCAGCGTATGAGTAGCATAGGATCTGTGCGGTAAAGTAAGGAGCTGATGGTAGGTGTGGCGCTCCACCTCAGACGCCAAAACAATCTCCTTGGTCTAGCGCTATTGAAAAGGGGATAGACTCCCTCGCTGACTGGCTGATACCGACTTTAGGCCGCCCCGACGACTTTACTTTTACTTTTATTATTTCTTCTAATATCACAAACAATTTATGTTTGCATCTGAAGATTTCAATGTGAACCATTATCAGAATTTGGTGAAGCAACCAATTTCAACATAGTTATACTGTAGCTAATGCAGAATTTTATTTTCCTTTTTTTTTTTTATTTCTAAGAAAAATCAATAAGCGAATAACTAAATGTGAAAAAATCTCATTATTTGAACAGAAGGACTAAAAATAAAGTCAAATCAATCAACATTTTAGGAGGCACAATCAATATTTGACCAACTATTCCCAAAATTCATAGATTAAGAAATGTTACTTTATTAAATACTTAAAAATAAAGTAAAATAAAAATAGTCTTAAAAATATTAAGAACTCTATGCTATTTAAAGTAAAAAAAATTTTTTTTTTTTTTAAAGAAAAAAATTTCCATCGTTTTTGATATTTTTTTATCTATCTGATCTTTAAAAGCAGAGGTTGCAACCAGGAGCCATATGGCCCCCCAGGGACCATGTAACATGTTTTGGGTACATGCAAGCAAAAATATTTAATTATAAAAATACAATAGGACTTTTAAACATCGAATGTCTATGGGAGACAATCAGGATATGATAGGAATCAAAGAGATACCATAGGTAAGAAAGAAATAAATAAATAAATAAATAAATAAATAAAAACAGGTTGAAAACAGCTGTTTTAGAGAGAAAGCATTTGTGGAGGAAAGTTGCTACAGGGATAATTGTCTTTTCTTTTTTTACTTCTTTTTTTTTTTTAAGAAACATTCTTAGACCAGCTGATTCAGCAGTAGTTAAATTGTTAAAAATAATTTGGCTGTGTCAGGAATGTTTTACACCATGATACCACTTTATGTTATGTTAGCCAATCTTTTAATAAACATTTCTTTATTTTGTGGCTTATCACTGAAATCTTTATATTGTAAACTTTTCAGCAAAGAATAAGAAAATCCCTTGAAATTAAATCTACAGAAAAGAGAATCAAATCAATAGGGAAGATTTAATAACAAAATCAATTGTTCATTTGGGTTAATTGAACCTTCTGAGTTTACAGATTTTTTTAAAAAATCAATTTTAATCAAGACTCTGCATTCCTAGAAGAAAATGAGTTTTTCTGCTTATTATACAGGGTGATCCGAAAGTCTTATCACTCCTAAAAATGTTTTAACTTTTATAATATATGATTTATGTCATTTTACCTCTAAAAGAAAAAAGTACAGGTAATAAGATTCTGTACCTAAGTCCGGTCCCCAACGTATTGTTTTTTTTGTTTTTTTTACGTCTAAAAAATTAAATAAATAAATAATAAATGAAAAATTTTTAAAATCTTTAAAAAAGTTGTATTATGTAATAACTTTCTCTTAAAAAGAAAAGAAAAAAGAAAAACCTAAGTGGGGGGATTTTTCGAACCACCTTGTATATTTGTATAGGACTCAGCACCCTAAAGTCATTATCAACCAGACAGTAACGGAGTCTATCCCCTTTTCACTAGACCAAGGAGATTGTTTTGGCGTCTGAGGTGGGGCACCACACTTACCATCAGCTCCTCACTTTACCACCCTGTACTACTCATGCGCTGAATTGATGAGGGCCAATATCGAACCCGGAACTCTGGTTCCTAGTTGGATGCTCTACCAACTGAGCTATATCAGCCAGTTACATACAAAAAATCATGTTTTTGGTTCCTTTGATATATAAATTTGCTTATAAAGCATTTTTCAAACCCATCTATCACTTAATGGTCTTATTTTTTTTAAGCTATAAAAATTTACTGAACACCACTCTTACAAAAATGAAATGGTTGAGAAAGTCCAAAAGTGTGAAAAAAAAAAAATAAATAAATAAAATTTAACTTTGTATAAGATTATAGCATCAGGGGTTATTTCCTAGTTGAGTAACATGATATTACACGGTGACCCAGAAAAAATAGAACTCAAATTATTTATTTATTTTCCCATTAAACTAACCCTAAACCCCAATCCTAAGCCCTAACCCTAACCCCCCTAGTTGAGTAACATGATACTACAGAGTGACCCAGAAAAAATAGAACTCAAATTATTTATTTATTTTCCCATTAAACTAACCCTAAACCCCAATCCTAAGCCCTAACCCTAACCCCCCCTAGTTGAGTAACATGATACTACAGAGTGACCCAGAAAAAATAGAACCCAAATTATTTATTTATTTTCCCATTAAACTAACCCTAAACCCCAATCCTAAGCCCTAACCCTAACCCCCCCTAGTTGAGTAACATGATACTACAGAGTGACCCAGAAAAAATAGAACTCAAATTATCTATTTATTTTCCCATTAAACTAACCCTAACCTTTAACCCTTGTTAGACTTAAACTTCAAAAAACATTAAAATTAACAGTTTTATTACAAAATTTGTGGGTTCTGTTTTTTCTGAGTCACACTATAATATTATGTTACTCAACTAGGAGGGGGTAGGGTTTAGAGTTAGTTTAATGGAAAAATAAATAAATAATTTGGGTTCTGTTTTTTCTGGGTCACCCTGTAATATGTTACTCAACTAGGAAATAACCGCATCAGGTATATGAAAAGGATTTTTGTATAAATCTGAATAGTCTTCCTTTAAAAGTCAGCAATGTGAAATATTGTTTGTGAAGGTTTAAAAGAAACAAAAACACTATTACATTTCAGGTCAAGATTAAATGAACTTTGTTAGTTCACTTGTCCATTTCTATAAGAGGATCAACAATATAAAGTGAGCAGAGTTCAAGCACAAGTCAAGAACTTTTGAATCATTCAAAAAAAAAAAGCTTTAATAGAGCACTTCTCACTCTATGATACACAATAAAGGCATTTACTCAGATGCAGATTTCAATGTAAAGTCATAGAGGCGACAGAATGTCGGTATCAGCCAGACAGCGAGGGAGTCTATCCCCTTTGCACCGCCTTCTAACACATATAAAAGGTTGGGGGATTGCTGTAAAAGCAATACGGTTGGGACAATCCTATTGGTGCTAGGGCTTGAAACGACCAGCTGATTAATCAGGGGTGAGGCTCTCTAACCACCATGGACTGATCAGCCATCCTGAAACTTTCATGGGTCACCTCCCACAGTCGGCAAGTGGTCCCCCATTATCTTTCTGCAGTGGTGCAGTCGGCATATTCTACAAGGGGTCTTAGTGTCCTGAGTATGACATTAAACTGTATCTAAAGGTGAAGTTCCAATCATGCAAAGATGACTATCAAGTTGCTGAATTTAATTTCAAATTATTGTTATAGTGATCATAAAATCCAGATCTCTAAATATAATCATTTAATATTTTAATACAAAAAATAAAGTTCAAAATTGGATGTAGGCTTAAAAAAAAAAAAAATAAAAAAATAAAAAAAAAGAAATACAGACATTATATAAAGATGAAAAATAACTTCACATTTTAGTATAAAATAAAAAGGTGCCGTTATAGTATGTGGCCTACCCGGTTTGAATGTGTCCTACCTCAGTAAGAGTATATTTATAGATATAAGTAGTAGGCAATTTATTGAAACTAATTATTTTTCACATATATTCAATTTCAAGAAATGCAATTCACTCATAAGCTGTATACAGTAATTAAGAATAATTAAAAAAGAATTTATCCTTAATTTACATGAATCAGAGATCTATTTGATTCTAAAATATTCTAAAATTCTGAAATAGGGTCAGGGTTAGCAGTTATTATTATAACCTTATAATATGCTTTTTATGGTAGGCCCCATACTATAAGAGAGACATGATTTCGTAGGCCACATTCCACATACTATTGGTAGGCCACATACTATAAGAGAGACATGATTTGTAGGTGTAGGCCACATACTATAAGAGAGACATGATTTTGTTTGTAGGCCACATACTATAAGAGAGACATGAAGGTAGGCCACATACTATAAGAGAGACATGATTTTGTAGGCCACATTCAAAAGGTAGGCCACATACTATGAGACATGATTTTGTAGGCCACATTCAAAAGGTAGGCCACATACTATAGAGAGACATGATTTTGTAGGCCACATTCAAAAGGTAGGCCACATACTATAAGAGAGACATGATTTTGTAGGTAGGCCACATACTATAAGAGAGACATGATTTTGTAGGCCACATACTATAAGAGAGACATGATTTTGTAGGCCACATACTATAGAGACATGATTTTGTAGGCCACATACTATAAGAGAGACATGATTTGTAGGCCACATTCAAAAGGTAGGCACATACTATAAGAGAGACATGATTTTGTAGGCCACATTCAAAAGGTAGGCCACACACTATAAGAGAGACATGATTCTGTAGGCCACATTCAAAAGGTAGGCCACATACTATAAGAGAGACATGATTTGTAGGCCACATTCAAAAAGGTAGGCCACATACTATAAGAGAGACATGATTTTGTAGGCCACATTCAAAAAGAGACATAATTCTGTAGGCCACATACTATAAGAGAGACATGATTCTGTAGGCCACATACTATATAGAGAGACATAATTTTGTAGGCCACATTCTATAAGAGAGACATAATTTTGTAGGCCACATTCTATAAGAGAGACATAATTTTGTAGGCCACATTCTATAAGAGAGACATAATTTTGTAGGCCACATTCAAAAGGTAGGCTACATACTATAATGGTACCAAATAAAATGCAACTAGTATTATTTAAACGTGAGATTAGGAAGAAGAAATGCAACAAGTTTAGAATTGTGTTGATCATCACAAAAATGCAATCATAAAAATCTGGCTGAGCAACTCAATGTTGGAAAGAAATAAACTGGATAGACAACAATTCATTTAAGTCATAAAAAGTAAAAGAGGTGAGAATTGGATAACCCTAGTGAAAAACATGAAAGACTTTTTGACATGATAGAAAAATAGAAATGAAATCAGTCTTTAAAATTAGAAATATTCTTTTATTAGATAAGTCACATTATTTCTATTGTTAGTAATCCAATAAACATAAAAACCTTGGTTTTTAAATATATCTGTCTAGACATTGCTAGCAGAATTGTTATATATATATATATATATATATATATATATATATATATATTATATATACACACACACACACACACACACACACACACACACACACACATAATTCACAGTACAAAATACTTTTTTAAAAATGCTGTTTGTAATATTTCTCTGAATTTTTTTTAGACGAGACTTGATAATTAGTATTATTTGGATTATTCGGACTATTGTCCTCATCTTTATTGTTATCTGTAAAAGAAGGTTCCAGAGTTCAAGAAGGCTCCCGAGTCCGACAAGAATTACCTGAAGAAAGCCGGAAGGCACATCAGCCGAAACGTTGTACAGATAACAATGAAGATGAGGACAATAGTACGAATAATCCAAATGATGCTGTTTGTAATGTTGATTGGTTGGTTTTTATGGCATGTCAACCCTTGTTGGGTTATTTTATGCTGAAGATATTTTGATTTATTCATTCTTGTTGGATATTCATTTTTTTTCTTTTCTTTAGGAAAGAAACTGGACAATAAAAGTGCCGAAAATCGCAAAAGAGATAAATATCTAATAGGAATGGTGGCACTGAGTTGAGCAAGACTAAGATATTTTGGATGGTACCATTACTAAATGTTGAAAATTGACACAACTATCTGAACTACAAGTCAAATAAGAAAGAAAAAAAAGTAGACTGGCCTAATAAAAATAGATCTAGAAAGACAAGTAAAGTACCCAGAGCATATAACATCTACAAGACTATGCCCAGACATAATAGTATTTTTTGATTCCATCAATCAAGTAATAATGTAGGAATTGACAGTCTTGTAGGAATATACAGAAGAAACACACATGCAAAAAAAGGGGGGGGTATCAATAGTTTGTGGGCCTAAGTAAGAATCTAGGCTAGAGAGTAATGCCCCTCTACCCCATTAAAGTGGGATGCCAGGGCTTCCAAGAGAAATCCCTATGTAAAGCATTAAACAGAATTGGAAAAAAAAGGCTCCAAGATGATTGTGAATCAAAAGAAAAAGCTCTTGAAATGTATAAATTTCATTTTTATTGTGTACTAAAAGCATTAGTACAACAAGAGCCCCAAAATAACGAAACAAATTTCACTATTTCATCCAAACATTTCCAGAGAACAGAAAAGAAAATACTCACCAAATAACAATATCCCTGTGCAAGTGTTGAGAAAACAGATTCAAGAATTATAGTGAATATAACCAAATTCAGATAAAGTCAATGGTTGATTGTAATAAACAAGAGAACACAATTTTGTAGTTCAAAATAGCAGCAGCAGCATCCAGCTCTTGGATTGAAATTAGGTTCTGATGAAGAAGAGGATTTGAGGTTGGAAGACTTCCGCAAAAATTATAGTGAATATAACCAAATTCAGATAAAGTCAATGGTTGATTGTAATAAACAAGAGAACACAATTTTGTAGTTCAAAATAGCAGTAGCAGCATCCAGCTCTTGGATTGAAATTAGGTTCTGATGAAGAAGAGGATTTGAGGTTGGAAGACTTCCTCAAGATTTGAACTTAAAATGAACAACTGACGAATATGGGATAAGCTTATATACTATAAGTGGACCAAAATTATTTGTTGCTTACATAAATCAGTAACATATACAGTTTTTACTTATAGCAACATTAACCACCTTAAAACTTCGGGGTTAATGATATTAACAAAAAAACAGAAGAAAAATCGATAAAAATTCCGATGCCTTAGTTATGGTCATCAAGTCGGATAAAAAATTCGGACAAGCTGCTGCTAATCAGACATGTCACAATTACAAACAGATTATTTTTTTTAATCATTTTAAAAATTTAAAAACTTAACCTTATTTTTGAAGACTTTGTTTTGTTTTTTGGGGAGATTTTTGTTGTTTTTTTGTTTTTTTGTTTTTTTTGTCTTTTTTGCAACTTTCAAATTTCATCAAGTTGAAATCTAACAACTATAGAGTAGATGTAACTAGACTTTTTCATCTCAAGAGAAAAGATAGAAATTGAAACGAAATCTTAACTGGCAGCAAAAATCAGTCAACTCCATAATATATTGTAATGTTATCTTCTTAGAACATGAAATTGGATGCTGGTTTCACCTTCTATGCAAATCTAGGATTACATTTTCCAGTATTTAATTCAATTCAGCAGGACACAGATAGAAAAAGAATACAAGTGATTCACAGTGTTACATTTCCACTGTATCTAATGTCTCAAGACAATATTTTCTTACCACCACAAAATTTGATCTTAATATTGACACCTTAAGCTTACACCTTACCAACATTATATGATAAGAAAATTAAAACACAGAATGGAAAAGGCTTTATATATATATATATAAGAAAAAGTATATAAGAAATGTAATAAATCCGACAGTATGAGGTATAGAAATAGAAAAAACAATATTAAATATTGTGCTAACAGATATCTGTTTCAACCTGTGGGGTTTATAAAGTGTAATTCAATTGAAATCATTTTAAAATTAAAATGAAGACAATTTTAAAAGACACTGGTCTTCATTGTTTATAAAGTGTCTTTTAAAATTGTCTTCATTTTAATTTTAAAATGATTTCAATTGAATTACACTTTATAAACCCCACAGGTTGAAACAGATATCTGTTAGCACAATATTTAATATTGTTTTTTCTATACCTCTCATATATATATATATATATATATATATATATATATATTACATACATACATACATACATACATACACACACACACACACACAAGTTTTTTTTCTTCTCTGGCTTTAAAACATTTTCTATCAGAAAATGTGTTACAAAAATTAAAAAATTAAAAGATAAAGATAGGCTATAAACTAAATGCAGACTCATTTCTGTATTTAAAAAAAAATGTTTGTCCTGTCATCAGGACTTAAAATACACAGACTGTATCTACTGCAGAGAGGTAAGACAAAGGGATCTCCTGGATAAACACTAAAATGCATCTGATGGTGAGGATCCAGATCTCTGGAGTGTGGAGTACCCCTTCATTTCCATTACTCCAAGCTCCACACAACAATTGGTAGTACCTGTTAGGGTCACATCTCTAAGGGCAGAGATGCTGATAGTTTTTTGATTTAGTCCATCCTGGAATGCACATATTTGCTTTGAATGAGTCCCCGGCAAATTTGATGGGTCCCAACTAAAGTTTCTTAATAAATTGTAGGGTTTTTATTTATGATCTGGGGGAAACAACTAAAGTTGTCTAACTCCTACCTTGTAACCTATCTTGTGTAATTCGTTTCTAAGAAACTATTGAAATGTATTTACAGTTAGCTTGAAACAGTGAGGGAAGAAAAAAGAAAAACACTGGATGCATGGATATGATTTTACTGCTGTCCTTTTGGATTTTTGTGCATCAGGGATGCAGAACGCATAACTATCAGCATCTCTGTCAGAGTTAAAGGTAAAAATTGCAAATCATACTCAAAATCTCATGACCCAGAAAAAAACAGAACCCACAAATTTTGTAATAAAACTTAATTTTAACTAGGGGTTTTAAGGTTAGGGTTAGGTTTTAGGGTTAATGTTAGTTTAATGGGAAAATAAATAATTTGGGTTGTTTTTTCTGGGTCACCTTCTAATATCATGGGATTTTGAGTATGATTTGCAAGTTTTTACCGGGTTAAATATATCTGTTTAAAAATCATTCATATTTAATAGGATCATGTGCAGACAAAAAAATGTTTAAATAATTTTTTAAAAATAAATAAATAAATAAACAATTACACAGGAAATGTAAATATGTGATTCTCTTACCTCTAAGCATAAAATAACCCCAGACAGGTTGATATGTTAAAATCAATCAATCAAGCAATTCAGACATGTTTTTTTAACCAACCAAAGAGTTGAAAATTTGGAAGTCCTTGTGATTCTAGGAGTTAGACATAAAAGGACCAAAAAGTGCTTTTGAAGTTTCAGTTCGAGGCAGGCAACAAGACAAGACAAAGTAAAGCAGTATTAAACTATTACAAGTCTTCCTCAAATAACCGACTTCAATTATTTCTTTAATAAAGTAATTGAGAATCTTTACTCTAAACTCACCTTTGACACTTCATATTGATTTATTAACAATAAACATAAAAGATTTTGGCGTTGTTAAATCCTGTTTGTAGTGAAGAGGTTTGGTAAATAGATATTCATTTCTTTAAGTTTGTCTATTCTACAAAGTGGATAAACAGGAGTTAATTGTTCAGTGGGAATTTCCAATTACTCTGTGGAAAGTCCTAAACCCAAAATCAAAAAGAGAAAATTGAAGAAAATCAAAAAGAGAAAATTGAAGAATTTCAAAAAGAGAAAAACAGATTTATTCTCACCAATAAAAAGTTCAGAATTATTATCAAAATCTTGACTTTAAAATAGGTTCTAAAAACTGAAAAACTGATCAGACTTTTAATGGACATTTCTTAACTCTTTGACTACTTTAAACTGCTTACAGTGGCTCTCTCACCACACGCAAGCAAAGTACAAAAACTGATGGTTAGTCCGTTATAACTGGACTCGGATTGCAATAATAATAGGACTTTATTTGAATAGAATGAGTTCTGAGGTGATTAGATAGTAAACTTTGAAATATTCCATCATACAGGTAAAAAAGATCAAGAAAATTTTGTACAGCTGTTGGGGGAAATTTGGTAGGCAAAGAGTTAAACCGCACACAGCGACTCTCCCACCACTTTGATCCTATCGTAAGCAAAGCACAAAAAACTGATGGTTAGTTCATTATAATTGAGCAGACGGACTCAGATTACAATAATAATAGGACTTTATTTGAATAGAATGAATTCTGAGTTGAATAGATAGTAGACTTTGAAATATCCAACCATATAGGTAAAAAAAACATGGGGAAATTTGGTACAGGGGGGGGGGGGTAGGCTAAGAGTTAAATAAGTTAAATAAGAGGTAAATTTAAGTAACACACACACAGACTATGTTGTGTTCAAATATGCAACCAATGAACCAATCCATGATGATACTGATGCTTCTATTTAAACCTTTCACTGTTTTCCTATAATACATTTGAGGGCCATATGTGGCCCTCAAACTGCATTTAATATAAAGACTAAAATCTGGCAAAAATATGCGAGTAGATACATCTAATTTGCCTTGAACAGTGAAAGAGATGTGAAGAGTTAAATCAAACTTAACGGACCTAAATTCCACCATCGTATGTCATCCTGCCGAAAGAAAAAAGAAATACCAAAAATCAGGGAATTAACCGAATTTAATGAAATTTTCAGTCTTGATATATTAATGAATAAAAGATATAATACACCAGTTATTTTATTTAAAAACTTTTACATTTTTTTCAGGTCATTTAACTTTGAACCACATATCTTTGAGGCGTAACACAGATTCTGCCCTACTATTTACTCATAGCCGGAGGGAGAATAATTGGATTCATACTTTTCCCAAGGGTATTAGTGCTATGTGAAATGCAAATAGCCTCATCCAAGATTTGAACTTGAGTTGCCATGTCTTTTCCTATGATGATAACTAATGCTGATGGTTAAGGATTTTCAATATAACCAACATGTTCTCTTTCCTCAAATATAGTATTTACCCAACCCCTCCAAAACATTCAGGATGTGACAAGCTCAATTTTTTAGTAGAGTACAGCTGGTTTGAATTCAGAGTTTTCCTTTTTCTAGACCAGTTGACTTACCAAGGTTCATTATCAACTTGTCGTGCTAGCAGCACGGATATCCATGACAATCTCTCGCCAACCGTCCCAATCATTCATTGCCCCTGGCAAGTCCTCCGAGCAGCACCCAGTATCTGTGAAGAGTTGGTCAATGTAAGTCTTTGCTGGGTGACCTGCACTGGTGTTTGCTGGCTTCCACAGGAAAATGTCACTTAAAATGACAATTCTTCCAGGCCATATATATGACATATCGTTGTGTCAGTGCTACTGTATGGCTGCACTACCTGAACCCTAACAAAACACCTAGAAAATAAGCTAGATGGGAGCTGCACAAGAATGCTGGGTGTGATTTTAAACAAATTGTGATAACAACATCCCACAAGAAAGCAGCTGTATAGCCACTTGCCCCCCATCACACAAACCATCCGAGTGAGATGAACAAGATATGCTGGACACTGCTGGAGAAGCAATGAAGAAACCCATTTTTGTCTACGAAAACTGGGTCCTCCGGGTGGTCAGATGGTGCATTGATTATGTCATGCAGCTGAAGGGTTCTCAGATACCCATGGAACTTAGTCTCCCAAATTTCGTAGCTGGCTTCATTGCCATTGAAGAAGATCCGAGCGTATCTTGGCCCATAACCTGTTAAGTATCTGGCCGCCATCCTTGGCCAGTTGTAAAAGAACTTAAAGTAAATAAGTAAGTAAGTCAATAAGTCCTGTGGTATTGTTTCCTTTAGGTCCGACGTCCAAGAAGATCCAAGTATCAATGAGCTAAGATTAGAATCGGCCAGTATAAATACACCAACAGCAGCACTGCCAGTGATTGGATAAGAAGGCTGGACACATGGTAGTTGACGAGTCTATAAGTAGAAGTGACCATTTGCCTCACGCCTTATATCAAAGGGGCACCTCATTTGGTGTAATGGTTAGCAAGCTAGATTAGCAGACCATTATTAGCGAGTTCGACTCTCACTGGGTGCCCCACACTTCTGGCCTTGTGCCATATCTAAGCTAAGCTTAGTAAATAACTATATCAAAGGGGCACCTCATTTGGTGTAATGGTTAGCAAGCCAGATTAGCAGACCATTGTTAGTGAGTTCGATTCTCACTGGGTGCCCCATACTTCTGGCCTTGTGCCATATCTAAGCTAAGCTTAGTAAATAACTATATCAAAAAATTCCAACACTTACCAAGACTAAAGAATCCCATCAGCCTTTCTATTTACCCATAGCTGAAGGGAGAATAGTTTGATTCATGCCTTTCCCAAGAGCATTAGCATAAAGTGAAATACAAACAAGCTTTGACCGAGATTTGAACTCGAGTCACCGATTCCATTTCCTACAATGATAACCGTTACACAAAGCACGCCTCCTCACTATATATGTAATAAAATTTTTTTAAAAAGAGTGCACTTTTATGACTCGCAATTGTAACCAGACAAGGTGAAAGCAATTAATTCTTATCTCCACTAAGTTGAACAAAAAGCTTCATGTAAATAAAATAGCAAAAGTTTTGTGGAATTTGCTCGGATTTACAACTGTCAGTTGGGCAATAAAAAAAAAAGAACCGAGCAATGATGAAATTGAGGCAATTAGGATTCACTAAACATGAAAATCATAATAATTAGAAATCTTAAGTATTTCTCAGGGAATAGACTCACAAGAGATCGACACACAGACAAAGATATTGATTGATATTGATTCAATTAATTGCTCAAACAGAATTATAAGATAATTAGACTATTATTTATTTCACTTCTCTATTGTGTTTATTTATATATATATATATTATATATATATATATACACACACACACAAAAACATTCTATATATATATATACACACACACATTATATATACACACACACATATATATATTATATATATATATATATATATATAATATATATATATATATACACATACACACACACACATATATACACACACACACACAAACACATATATATACACACACACACACATATATATATATACACACACACACACAAACACATATATATACACACACACACACATATATATATATACACACACACACACAAACACATATATATACACACACACACACAAACATATATATACACACACACACACATATATATATATACACACACACACATATATATATATACACACACACACACACACAAACACACATATATATATATACACACACACAAACACACATATATATATATACACACACAAACACATACACACACACACACACACATATATATACACACACACACACAAACATTTTATATACACACACAAAACATTTATATATATATATATATATATATATATATATATATATATATATATATATATGTGTGATACAGAGACTAAACTAGTCAATCATGTTAAATGTATGTAAGTAATTTTGTAAAGTATATATCATAAGATATAAAGTTAGGATCCATATCATTAGAGTTATCTGCTTTTGTCGATCCATTAAATAGAAAGCACTTGCCCCAATAAAAAAAAAAAAAGGATTTTGAACCAATTAGCTGCACTTATTCCAAGACCATTACTTGCAAGATTGTCTTTTCCAACGATCCAAAAAGGATTAACAAGCAGTGGAAGTAGCGGTAGTAGTAGCAGTATTGCTATAAACTGAGTCACCAATGAGAGATTAATCCAGAGATAAGAATCAGACTAACAAACTGTTGGCAAACAACTGAGGAGGTTCTCAAAAATGGACAAATCAACCAAAGTTCAAATTTTTGACAAGACTATTTACATTAGTATTACTAGCAAAATAAAAAGACACCCTCCGGGCGATGTAAAAATCATTTTTTGAAAGATATTGCCTAAGGGGATGGGAGCTGAAAATTCAATGTCATGGAGTGTGTACCATAAGTATGTAAAATCGTCAAATTTATTAAAGGAGTAAAAAATTAAAAAAAGAAAGAAAGACAATTTGAAATGGAAACAGTTCCGATAACTTTAAATATTATATTAGAATAAAACAATATGTATAAATATATAACGCCGGGCATCTATTTATTGAAACAATGAGGATTGTCTAACATTGCATGCTCACATTTTGAGTATATTTATTCTATGTTATGACATTGGATTATGTGTTGGGTAATGTGACGTAAGCAGTGATCTAATTTTTGTTACAGACAAAAACCCCGAGGCGAATCTCCAATCTCCACACATATGCACACATACATGTATATTATTACTGTAAACTGTTCATGTTCCTGACACTAATACATTATTCTGTGTACTAGACATGAGACTTTGATGAGTTGTGGTGCTGTACACAATAGATTTCATTATTATTACTAATATAATAATATGGATTTTTCTGACTATTGTCTTCATCTTTATTGTTTATATATATATATATATATATATATATATATATATATATATTATACACACACAAAGTTTTGGAAGATGTACCTTCCAACCTTCTTCAGGTGTTTTTATGTTGAACTCTGAAATATTCTCAGTAGAATGAGTTCTGAGGTTATTAGATAGTGAACTTTGAAATATCACCTCATACAGGTAAAAATACCCCATAAAGGGTTTGTTTTGAAGTTCTGAGTGTTGGAATAATTTTGTATATAAGGTATGCTCTAGTTCCCCGTCTACATTTATAGACTAGGCGAGATCATGTGGTCTATTCCTTAGTCAATCACTGGCCATACTGTGTGGCGGATACATTACTTAAGCACTGATTCTTTCTCAGTATACTTGACGAAGGAACTTAGGATTCTCTGCACAAGAAGATTACCAATGGATTCATTATCGAGGAAGTCTTTACCAGAGGAACCAAAGGATTCATTATCGCAGGACTCTTTACCAGAGGAACCAAAGGATTCATTATCGCAGGACTCTTTACCAGAGGAACCAAAGGATTCATTATCGAAGGATCAAAGGATTCATATCGAAGGACTCTTTACCAGAGGAACCAAAGGATTCATTATCAGGATTCATTATCGAAGGACTCTTTACCAGAGGAACCAAAGGATTCATTATCGAAGGACTCTTTACCAGAGGAACCAAAGGATTCATTATCGAAGGACTCTTTACCAGAGGAACCAAAGGATTCACTCTTTACCAGAGGAACCAAAGGATTCATTATATGAACTCTTTACCAGGAACGAGAACTCTCTCTACCAGAGGAACCAAAGGATTCATTATCGAAGGACTCTTTACCAGGAACTGAGAACTCTTTACCAGAGGAACCAAAAGATTCATTATCAAAGGACTCTTTACCAGAAGAGAAACCAAAAGATTCATTATCGAAGGACTCTTTACCAGGAACTGAGAACTCTCTACCAGAGGAACCAAAGGATTCATTATCTGAGAACTCTTTACCAGAGGAAACAAAGGATTCATTATCGAGGGACTCCAATTTCACTGGACAAGCGCTCCTGCTTTAAGGCCAAAGGATGGCCCATAAAAACTTAACACTGAGAAGGCTTCTGATTATGACATGAAGGTTCCCAAGTTCGACAAGAAACATCAGAAGAGGGCCGGAGAGCACACAGGCTAAAACATTGTGTATATAACAATAAAGATGAGGACAGTCTGAAAAATACAAATAATGCAAATTATCAAGCCTCATCTAAAACCTTCAGACAAATAAGACTACTTACATTTTACTTTGCACTAATCCCCACACCCAGCTATGGGTAAATAGTACGTAAACTGGCTTTTTAACCTTGGTATGGCAACCAGTCTAGGAGAAGCAAAACTGAATTCAAACCAACAGTAAGTAGTAAAAGTAAAGGCAGTAGTATTACTATCAGCTAGACAGCAAGGGAGTCTATCCCTTTTTCACTAGCACTAAACCAAGTACACTCCAAAATAAAACTTTAGGGTTTATTTTCGGGAGGTGGGGGTTCGAGTATTTGCATTACATAATGTGATTGTTGTGAAGAATGCTTATTTCTTTTGTCTGTATACCACTCTCAACTAGGGCTTATTTCAAGAGGAGGGCTTATATTAAAATCATCCTGAAAAATGACGCTAGGTCTTATTTTGCAGATTGGTCTTATTTTGGTGAAACATGATACCATCAACCCTCTACTTTACCACTCTACTTTACCACTCAGATCCAAGCTGTGCTACTCATGCTGAATTGGCGAGGACCGGTATTGAACCTGGAACCTTATTGTTCCTAAGCAGATGCTCTATCAACGGAGCGGAACCAGCCCTACTAAATAAATTGGCTTCACACTCAAACAAGACCTGTAAAATGGCAGAAGAAGCTCTTTGACTCAATGGCCATCTAGCACATTATTTCTAACGTCCAACGCCTCCTCATCGCGCCAGGGTAATGTAAACTTGCTAGTGTCACAATGCCATCAGGAACTGTCACCCAAGGCGGACAGGTCTGACACCCAGTGGTATTAGGGCCACAATACAACCAAAGGGGCTCTGGTAAAAATCCAAAGGGTGTCTCCATCATTGCCGGGAATCAATGGTTTTTGGCATTTTTGTCATTGCATCTGTGGAAAATCTTTGGCAAACAAGGATATCTCCTTTCCCTGACTGAGATATGCATTTGGGGTTTGGGGACCACTTCTCTTGTTACTCATTCCATGAATTCACCACAGGTGAATTCTTTGGATGGAGCCAGCTCAACCAACCCAGGATGAATGCCATCACAGAAACAGAGAGAAGAAACTAGCACTAAACCAGGGAGATTGTTTTTGCATCTGAGGGGAGGGGCATTACACCCTACTTTACCACACAGATTCAAGCTGTGCTACTCATACACAGAGTTGGCAAGGGCTGGTATCAAACCCAGAACCTTGCGGTTCCTAGGCAGATTCTCTACCAACTGAGCTAAATCAGCAGTAGTCCACTTTTTTTAAAAAATGACCTTGAGTCACATCTTGTGGTGGCAGAGAGATTGGGTAAATAAATGTAAGTAAACCACCAGGATCTAGAATAACAATAAACATCACAAAACAAAAAAGGGAAGTAATAATTATTTAGCTTTAGTAGATAAGCAATTAAACCACTTACTTAAGATATCAATTACTAATTGAAAAAATACACTAAAGTACATTTTGGAAAACAAAAATTTATTTACTTTCTTTATGAATGAGTCTTGTCTAATTTTCTTCCAAAATATTCCCAGAAATGTTGAGTGAATGGGTGAGGCTATGGGAATAAGTCTTAGTTCATTCATCTTGTATCCCAATAAAAGTATTACTTACTTCGTATGGGCTGGTTTGGTTTGTTTTACGGCACATCAACCTCGGTGGGTCATTTAATGCCGATAAAGTTGTGAAATTAATTCATTCTTAATGCATAATACAATTTTGTTTATGAACTCATGTTTTTCTATTTAACCCATAGATGGGACCCTAACAGGTACTACCACTCCGGGTCAGAATGGACCAGGGAGCAATGGTGATGAAGGGGTGCTCCACTTTCCCCGAACCTCACCATCAGATAGAGTTTAACGTCATTCCCAAGACATGTAGACCCTCAGTCACCGCCTTCTAGCGCCCATATGATAAAAAGGGGTTGGGGCTTGCCATAAGGGCAATAGGGTTGGGAAAATCATATAGGTGCTAGGGCTTGACGTGACCAGCGGATTGATCAGAGGGGGCCTCTCCGACTGCCCGTCTAGCCCAAGATAGGGCCAAAGTGGAGTATTGCAAGTCATGAACTGCTCATCCACCTGGGTGGTTCTATCCTTAAGCATCACGAGTCACCGCCCACAGCCAACAGGTGGCTCCATTTTGGGAGTCTTACCCCTCTGCAGAGGTGCAGTCAGTGCATTCTACCGCCCCACTGTCAGGGCAGTGAGAGTCATGGAGGCTGTGCTGTTTTAAAATAATACAGAATCACTAAAGGAATCAAATGAATAATTAAAGCCAACTTTTGCCTATCAACATTTTGTTCAATTATTCATTTAAATCCTAATAGAATCAAATTAATTAATACATTTTGGCTAAACTTGTAATCAGTTGGAAAATTAGGGTGACCCAGAAAAAACAGAACCCAGAAATTTTGTAATAAAACTTAAGTTTAACTGGGGGGGGGGGCGTAGGGTTAGGGTTTATGGTTAGTTTAATGGGAAAAATAATAATTTGGATTCTGGGGGGGGGGGTCACCCTAATTTTCCTACCGATTTTGCAAATTTAGCCAATTTGATTAAATTAGGATTTAAATGAATGATTAAAAAAATGAATATTTTTACAGGTCACTAATTTATGAATGTGCTTCAAAAATTGTTTACATCCTTCAGGATAGAAAGTACATTTAACATGATATTCAGATTTTTATAAAATTGAAATATTTCAGATTTTTGCCTCTGTTTTTGTTGTTTGTATTTCATACAAAAAAATATATTTGAGAGAGAGAGAGAGAGAGAGAGAGAGAGAGAGAGAGAGAGAGAGAGAGAGAGAGAGAGAGAGAGAGAGAGAGAGAGAAGGAGAGAGAGAGAGAGAGAGAGAGAGAGAGAGAGAGAGAGAGAGAGAGAGAGAGAGAGAGAGAGAGAGAGAGAGAGAGAGAGAGAGAGAGAGAGAGAGAGAGAGAGAGAGAGAGAGAGAGAGAGAGAGAGAGAGAGAAGAGAGAGAGAGAGAGAGAGAGAGAAGAGAGAGAGAGAGAGAGAGAGAGAGAGAGAGAGAGAGAGAGAGAGAGAGAGAGAGAGAGAGAGAGAGAGAGAGAGAGAGAGAGAGAGAGAGAGAGAGAGAGAGAGAGAGAGAGAGAGAGAGAGAGAGAGAGAGAGAGAGAGAGAGAGAGAGAGAGAGAGAGAGAGAGAGAGAGAGAAGAGAGAGAGAGAGAGAGAGAGAGAGAGAGAGAGAGAGAGAGAGAGAGAGAGAGAGAGAGAGAGAGAGAAAGAGAGAAGAGAGAGACCTCATGTTGAGTAAACACGGAAATATTAAGATCTATTCCAGAGCAACAAATCCAATGCGTTGAAATTCTTTAAATTTTTGACCTATTAATCTAATTTTGTTTTTTAAACAGAAAATTCGAAAACTATTTTAATATCAAATGTTTGAGACATTCCTCTAATGGAACTGTTGTTAAAAAGTTTTGTTTAACAGCATATCAACCTATGTGGGTCATTTAATGCCAAAAAGGCTTCAATATCTTTGGTCTTCTATATGGCTTTCAGTATAGGTTCTGATGGTCATATTTGGTCAGTTTTTGATTTGGTCAGATCTTGACAAAAAGGTTGCTTTTTTTTGTTGTTTTGTTTGGGTTAAAGAAAGTTGAATCGGTCTTCTGGTTTGGGGCTTTTAAAAAGCTCCTTTAAGTTGCTTGTCTGGTGGTATCAGGAACCGGTTTGTCTTAAACTGTCACAGTTTCACACAAACTCATTCCTTAAACTTTAAGAGGATGTGTTTGACAGTGAACGGTACTTTGTGTATTGAACATATTGGAGCGTCTTCCCTTTTTAGGTCACTCAAAATTTGTATATTACTAAAACTAGGAAAAAAAACACCCTCCGGGCGGTGTTAAAGTAATTTTTGAAAGATTTTGCCTGAGGGGGGGGGGGAGTTAAAAATTCAATATCCTTGAGAATCTGTGACGCCTCAAAGATACGTGGTTCATAGTTAACTGACCTGAAAAAATGTAAAAGTTTTTAAATAAAATAACTGGTGCATTATATCTTTTATTCATTAATACATCAACACTGAAAATTCATTAATTCGGTTAATTCCTTGATTTTTGGTTTGTTTGTTTTTTCTTTTGGCAGGTTGACATATGATGGTGGAATTTAGGTCTGTTAAGTTTGATTTAACCGAATATTTAATTGTACAAATTCATAGACGTGTCATTTTCAGATTTTAAAATGTTAACTCTTTCAAGCAATCAGACTACCATCTGTTGGTTGGTCAGATTTTACGGCATGTCAACCCATTGACTTATTTTATATCTGATATAATGGAATGACCCATCTCCCCGTATACCTCAACAGTGGCGATGGTCCTAGCCACTATTTAAGAACATACATATTACTCTGTGCAGAACTCACTTGAAGTACTTAGACGACGGACTCTCCTCCTAATACTCACGTGACCTTACTATCGAAGTAAGTCAGTCTACTATTTGGTTTGAACAATGTGACTGGCCAAGCACAACTGAACCAGTGTCAAGACAACTGGTACTTATGGGAATTCGGAACAGTCCATTCATGCATTTGGGTGATTCCATTCCCTGAGTCCTGATTGGCTGCTTGGTTTGTAGGATCCTCTGAGGCTCCATAAATTCTGCCATTTTGCAGTAGTCTTTGCAGCAAACCAGAATCTTATTTGAGTTACGATTGCTTGCTGTCTTGTCAATTCGACGATAATTGGACTTAGTATGATTATTCTACACTTACTATATAACAATATCAAAGATGTTTTTGTTTTATTCATTCTTAATGGGTACTCAATGTTTTTTTAAACTCAGTGTGTAGGGCTCGTTGGTCCTTAACCCCCTCTTGATTCTTATATCTGTGTGTGTGCATTACGTGTCTATCAATGAGCCTAATCCTTTTTTCTATAGATATGTCAGTTGGTGAATATAGATGGGCAGTATTATATCGTTTGAAAACGGGATGTGAGAGGGTTGGTTGGGTTTTATGGCATGTCAACCCATTAGGTCATTTTATGCCAAAGATGTTTTTGGTTTGGTCTCGTTTTTTTTAACGGCATATCAACCTCAGTTTAAAACCGACAAAGTTGTGAAATAAATTCATTCTCAATGCATAATACAATTTTTATTAACTCATGTTTTCTATTTAACCCATAGATGGGACCCTAACAGGTACTACCACTCCAAGTCAGAGTGGACCAGGTAGCAATGGTGATAAAGGGGTACTCCACATTCCTCAAACCTCCAAAACTGGAACCTCACCATCAGATAGAGTTTAACGTCATTCCCAGGACATGTAGACCCGCATTCACCGCCTTCTAGCACCCATATGATAAAAAGGGGTTGAGGCTTGCCATAAGGGCAATAGGGTTGCTAGGACTTGACATGACCAGCCGATTGATTGGAGGGGGCCTCTCCGACCGCCCGTGTAGCCCAAGATAGGGCCAAAGTGGAGTATTGCAAGTTAGGAACTGCTCATCCACCGGGCTCTATCCTAAAGCATCACGGGTCGCCACCCACGGCCAACAGATGGCCTCATTGGGGAAGTCTTACCCCTCTGCAAAGGTGCAGTCGGTGCATTCTAACGCCCCAGCTGACAGGGTGGCAAAGATGTTTTTGTTTTATTCATTCTTCATGGGCTATATTTACCATGTACCCCACGTGTACGGGTTAGGCACAAGGCCCTATTAATGTGGGACCACCCACGAACCGAAGCTCATGGTGTGGCGGGTGAAAAAAATTGCGTTGATCCCATCGGCATTCGCCCTGGGGTGTGGGCAGTCACCGGGCAATAAACCCAGCCCTGCCCCTTTAAATCGAGGAGACAGGTGTTGCCTGGGGGATGGCCCCTGGGATCAACGATATTAATTTACTCTGTAGGTCCAGCGGCCGAAGCTCACTGGACCCCCCCCCCCGGCTTGACCGGAAACTAAAGCATTATTCATTCTTCATGGGCACTGAATTTTTTTAAATATATTTTTGCAAAGTCATTTTTTTTCTATTTAACACATAGATGAGTCCCTAACAGATACTACTACTCGAGTCAGAGTGAACCAGGGAGTAAAAGTGACGAAAGGTACTTTTTTTTCCAATATTTATCAAGAATGAATAAAACAAAATGTCTTCGGCATAAAATCCCAACAAGGGTTGACATGCCATAAAATCCAACCAACCAAAGAAATGTGGTCTATCTATAAGAAGTTCAATCCAATGGAGGTCCATACATTATTAAGTACGTGGTATAATCGTTAGGAAATGGACTCGTGGATTTGAGTTCAAATCCTAGACGAAGCTGTTTGCATTTCACATAGCACTAATATCCATGGGAACAGTATGCATCCAACATTTCCTTGGTCTATTGCTAGTGAAAGGAGATAGACTCCCTTGCTGTCTGGCCCCCCCGACGACCTTACTTTTTGCTGATTTGAAAATAATTATTTAACATTATTTTTTAAATGTTAACAACACTAAGAATATTGTACAGAGTGCTGTTCAGTATAAAGTCTTATTCATGATATAATGGTTAGCAAGCTAGTCTCGCAGATCCATCATTATTGAATAGCGAATTCAATCTTTGCTGGATGCCCCATACTTATGACTTTGTATCAAATCCTACCCAATGATCTTTTTTTTTTTCTCTCCAGTAATCTATACATATATAAAGGACAGTTGTGTGTAATTAACGACAAAGTAAATATATATACACATTAAATATCACCAGGGCTTGGTTTTCTATACATATATAAAGGGCAGTTGTGTATATATGCAAGTTCGGAGGAAACTTCAAAAGTAAAACAATTAACGACAAAGTAAATATATATACACATTAAATATCACCAGGGCTTGGTTTTTGAGAAAAAATAGATTTGGTTTATATTTGTGAAGATAATTAAAAAATAGAATTTAAATGATAACAGCATGGATTTTTTTTTTCATTTGATATTTTAGATAGTAGACATTAACATTTCTTTTTAGAGTAGCTGGATCAATGCAAGGTCTATTTTTTTTACATCGGGATTTAAATGGGGCATCCACCAGGATTCAACTCACGATTCGGTAATAATGGATCTGCGGGACTAACTTTTAAAAATTCCCCTCCACCCAGGTGACGCTGGGTAGCCGCTGCTAGTATTTTACTAAAAAGGAAATGTTTGATATATATATATAAAAAAAAAAAATAAAAAAAAAAAACAATATTTTAACTTATTTCTTTCAATAAATTTAAATTTTGGAATACAGTCATTAATACACCACAAATAAGATATTACTGGATATACCATAGTATGATAATTTAATTACAACGTTTGATATGTTATTGCTAAATAGTTCAATATGTAAAACTTATAATAATCTTGATTTAACTATCACTCTTTTTTTATTTTCTTTCTTTCCTACTTAGTATGTTCGATTGAAACAGACTAGCGTTATCGCTTCCAATTAATATATAAAAGATTGCTGAGTCATTCTTTCCCTATTTTCAATTATGCAATATTGATACATAAAGCTACAATAAACAAAATGTTTTAATTTTTTTTTTTCTATCTTGGTATTACAAATTCATTATTGTGTTACATTAAATATCAATCAAAATCAACTCAACAAAAACTCAAAACAACTCAGTAAAATCTTCCAAGTCTATCACAATAATAATAATAATAATAATAATAATAATAATAATAATGATAATAATAATGATTTGGGTGAAGAGGAAGAACCGAGACCATCCAAACTACAGCACTGTTGGGATCGGCTAGAATACTCAGAAGAGTCCTGAGGAGACTTGCTGTCACTCAGCCTCCAGTGAACCACCAGCTACGGCAGGTGTGAAAAACAAAAATGATATATATATAAGTTAAGAGAAAGGAAATGAATCCGACGGTATAAGTATAGATAAAAGGTTATGAAAACAACACAATGCTGTTAAAATGAAAAATATGATATAAGATATTTTCATTTTAACAGCATTGTGTGTTTTCATATCCTTTTATCTATACTTATATATATATATATATATATATATATATTATATATATATATATACACGTGTGTGTGTGTGTGTGTGGCGTGAAACCGAACCATATAGGATGTGTAAGAAATACCCAAATAAGGGATCATTTCATATACACACACGCGTGTGTATATATATATATATATATATATATATATATATATGTGTGTGTGTGTGTGTATATATATATATATATATATATATATATATATATTGTGTGTGTGTGTGTGTGTGTATGTATGTATATATATATATGTGTGTGTGTGTGTGTGTATGAAATGATCCCTTATTTGGGTATTTCTTACACATCCTATATGGTTAGGTTTCACGCCATACACACACACACAATATATATATATATATATATATATATATATATATACATACACACACACACACACATACAGACAGATGCATGCACAATTGTTTTGTTCACTAACGAGAAGGGTACAACAAATGCACTTTAAACGAACACAACTGACTGCTCAACCAATTTTGTACAGAACAAACAGCAGCAGCAGCAGCAGCAGCAGTTGGTAAACGAAGCTTTCATATCCTTTACTTTTGGCTCCGGGTTGAAGTGACCCAGAATAGAGAGAGAGGGGGAGGGGGGGGGGGGAGAGAATAACAAGGATGAATAATAGCTTTTTCTCTTTCTTTTCCA
Source organism: Doryteuthis pealeii (assembly GCA_023376005.1). NCBI lineage: Eukaryota > Metazoa > Mollusca > Cephalopoda > Myopsida > Loliginidae > Doryteuthis > Doryteuthis pealeii. The sequence goes on along the minus strand of CM042161.1, from coordinate 14,740,596 downwards.
TAAACTGGGATATTACATGTTCAACACATTGAGTAAGAGTTGCAGGGAGACTACTAGATTTGGGGGTCTTATCTAAATCTAAGAAGAAAAAAAAGAAAAAAAAAAGGTTATTAATTTCCTTTTAACTCTTTGCCTACTTTAAACTGCTCACAATGGCTCTCCCATCACCGAGATCCTACCGTAACCCGCTCTCGCACGTGTCACTTGTTTACACTCAGATTACAAAAATAATGGGATTTTATTTGGGTAAAACTTGCAAATCATACTCAAAATCCCGATATTACAGGGGGACCCAGAAAAAACAGAACCCAAATTATTTATTTTCCCATTAAACTAACCTTAAACCCCAACCCTAAACCCCCTAGTTAAAATTAACAGTTTTATTACAAAATTTGGGGGTTTTGTTTTTTCTGGGTGATGGGATTTTGAGTATGATTTGCAAGTTTTACCTTTATTTGAATAGAACGATTTCCGAGGTGATTAGATAGTGAACTTTGAAATATCCCATCATACAGGTAAAAAAATACAAGGTACGGCCATGGGAGAAATTTGATAGGCAAAGAGTTAATTATATACTTGCTTAAAGGCCACCTTCACTGCCTATAAGTTTAGGCTGACTCATATTTATAGAATCCATACTGTAATTAATTGCAATTAAATAAACAAGGGAAAGTATTTTATAATATTTGATAATTTGAAAACATAATGAATAGGATGATTATGAGCAGACACCATCTATTTATCTTATATATATATATAATTAATTGTTTGTAACAAAAACTATGTCACTGCTTACATCACTATACCCGAAATCGTCATAACATAAAATAAATACACACAAAATTTGAGCATGCAACATTAGACAGTCCTCATTGTTTTTTAAAACAAGTTTTAATTGATATATCCCCAGTATCATATTTTTATATAGTTTGTTTTATTTTAATAGATATTCAAAGTTAATAGAACTTAGTTTCGATTTCAAATTGTTTTTTTTTTTTTTTACTCCTTAATAAATTTGATGATTTGATGATTTATGGTTCAAACTCTCCAACATTTAATTTTTAACTTCCACCTCCTCAAGCAATATCTTTCAAAAATGTATTTTTACATCGCCCGGAGGGTGTTTTCTTATTTTGCTAGTATATATAAAGGACAGTTTGTGTGTATGTATGTCCGGAGGAAACTAAGAAAATAAGACAATTAATGACAAAGTAAATATATATACACATTCACTATCACCACTTGCTTTTTGGGCAAAAATAATGAAAAATTTGATTTATATTCATGAAGATAATTAAAAAATAAAATTTGAATCATAACAGCGAGGAATTTTTTTTTTTTTTTTTTGCATTTAATATTGTAAATAAAACATTAATCATTTATTTTCAGAGTGGCTGGATCAGCGCAAGGTCTTTTTTACGTGGGGATTTTAATGGGACATCCTGTGGAGAACCAACTCACAATTCAGTAATAATAAATCTGCAATACTATTTTTTTTTTTTAAATCCCCCTTCTACTTAGGCGATGTCGGGTAGTCGCTTCTAGTACATATATAAAGGACAGTTTGTATGTATGTATGTCCGGAGGAAACTCTGAAAATAAAACAATTAATGACAAAGTAAAAATATATACACATTAACTATCTCCAGAGCTCGCTTTATGTGCAAAAATAATGAAGATTTTATTTATATCTGGTAAGATATTTAAAGATTGGGATTTGAATAGCAAGAGATGGAAAAATCATTGGTTGTGTTTGTGATTAAAATATAAATCAATTATGTAAGACCAAAACAATCAATGGATCTGCGAAACTAACTTTTTATTATCTCCCTCCTCTACCAAGGAAACGCTGGGTAGCCACCTCTAGTGCTATTATTAAGTTGTAAATTGGATTGAACATTTTGGTATTCTCCAAATTAGTGCATTTTCACATAATTGCTCCAACAAAAACCAGACTATTAAGTGCCACATTTGCTGCATGATAGTAGTATACATACAAAAATCTGATTATTCTAATAAAGCCATGGTAAGCGAGTGCGAGAAAAGGTTGCTTTTTGTGATTATATATATAAGATTTTTGGATGTTTTTTTTGTTTTTTTTAGAAGCATCGTTAAATAAAGTATATATATATATATGTGAAATAAAAGGAAATTAATCCGACAGTGTGAATTTGATATATTAAAAAAACAATGATCCCATGCATTTGTAAACATCATTTGTTTTTTCAATATATCATATATATATATCTATATAAGATTTTTGGATGTTTGTTTTTTTTTAGAAGCATTGTTGAATAAAGTACATATTATTATATAATATATATATATATATATATATATATATATAAGATTTTTGGATTTTTTTTTTAGAAGCATTGTTGAATAAAGTATATATATATATATATATATATATATATATATATAATTACCATAGTGTATGGTTAAAACTATTTCACTTGATGAGACAGTAGTAAGCCAGTATTATTAGGAGAGTGCTCAATATCTGTGATAGAGTAATATCAATAATAAATAAATACATGTTAGTTTTTGTATATATTTAATTGCATGGAAACTAATCTGCTACCATATTGGTTTTAGGCTTGTTTAAACAGAGCAATCTTCAGACAGTGAAAGATTTTGAAAAAAGTGAAAATAAATATGAACAAAAGGGATTACGTGTTGGTGATCATTATATATAAAGCTTTTTTACTGTTAGTTTAATTACACGAAAATTATACTAAATTATTCCTTAGTTTTAGGATTGAGTTATGGTTGAAAAAAAATTCCATTTTAATTGGTTCTAATTAGTTGTATTTGCAATTAACCCAAAAACTGACCCATCTCTTACTTTACATTCTGCCTGTCATTTTCACCCTCTCTATGTATCTCGATTACCTCCTCATTATATATGTTAGTTTCTCAGTGAGCCTAGAGAGAGATATTGGAAAGTTATGAAATGTATTTGTATGTTACATTTCATAGTGAGACAGCCGGGCCAACATCTTGGCTCTTAATAAATTTAAATTAGGTAAAAAAATTTTTTTTAAATCAATCAAATCATTGATTTAAATTTTTTTTTTTTTTTTTTTTTTTAAAATTCTCCAGTCATATTTATTCATTTAATTCGTTTTGCAAACTCACTTTTTTTAAATCCCAGTTATCTACCCAGAGCTCAATGGGTGACCCAATGGGCCATATTTTGTCTAGTATAATATAAATATAACTATAAATAATCAGAATCTTTCACTCTTTCCCAAATAGAAACATCAATATTAATATTGATTGATGTTACAATGACGAAGCAAGAAGTTCATAGGTCATTTAGTACTAATCAAAGTCTTCTAAGTTCTGGGTTAGTTGGTTGGTTAGATTTAAAGGCATGTCAATTTTTGTTGGGTTATTTTATGCTGAAGACATTTTGTTTTATTCCTTCTTGAATATTCAAATCTTTTTAAAACTCAATTTTTTCTTTTTTAAAACACATTTTAAACTCAACTTTTTTTATATTCAGCTCATAGATTGGACCCTAACAGATACCACTCCAGGTCAGGGTGGAACTGGGAGTAATGGTGATGAAGGGGTACTCCACACTCCTCAGAGCTCCAGAATTGAACTTCACCACTAGATGCAATTTAACGTCATACCCAGGTCATTAAGACCCTCAGACACCACCTTCTAACACATATTATAAAAATGGTTTTTGGTTGGTTCAGAGTTCCCAAATTAGACTACATTGCACGTTCATCTGTGTAGTTTCAAATCACATATGGAATGAAGCAATGATTAACGTGTCAGCACACCAACTACCACAATACTACTAAGCCCAGTGGTTACCCTCTATGTCTTGAACTGTTTCAGTCATGTGATATACATGTTGCAAAGTAGCACATAGCAAAATATTGCAAAACTTTTGACTCACTCTAGTATCAATAAGAGAAATTTTTTAAGAAGAACAGCTATTGGCTTAGTTTCCAAGAATTTGGTTAATTAACCCTCTGAGAGCCAACATTTTTTTTAGGTTATATTATTGAATAAATTATAAGAGTTAAAAAAAATATGACCCTGTGGTTTTGTAGACATTATATAAAAAGGAAAAGTAATTTTCCAATGAGAATGGAAATTTAATCTGTATAAAATGGTTGGGTCAAATTAAAGCTTTTTAAAAAAAAATGTTTTAAAAATTAAAAAAAAAAAAAAAAAAAAAAAAAAAAGTATCAACATATAAATCAATACAAACTGATTTTTCAGTATTCTCTATGGTATTATATCCCATACTTTTATGATTTATTTCACATAGCACTAATACTGCAGGGAAAGGTATGAATCCAACTATTCTCCCTCCAGCTATCTGTAAATAGTAGGGTAGACTGGGCTTTTCAACTATTGGTATTGCAACCAGTCTAGGAGAAAGAAAACTGAATTCAAACCTGTTAAATTCCACTTAAGAAATTGGCTTTGTATCACATCCTGCTTGTGTGGATAGGTTTATATATATGCAGATAGGTATGCGTCCTGCATCCCTGGACAGAAAAATCTAAAAGGACGCAGTAAAATCACATCCATGCAGTCCCAGTGTTTTTCTTTTTCTTCCCTCACCATTTCAAGCTAACTGTAAATACATTTCAACAGTTTCTTAGAAATGAATTATACAGGATAGATTACAAGGTAGGAGTTAGACGGCTTTACTTCAGACCCATAAATTTTCCAGGGGACTCATTCAAAGCAAATATGTACATCCCAATATTCACTAAATCAAAACGCTATCAACATCACTGTGTATATATATATATATATATATATATATATATATATATATATATATATATGAATGTGTGTGTGTGTAATTTTATAAAAATGGAGAGAGAAAAAAAGGAAAAGAAAAAAGGTCCATTGGCAGGTGCTTTTTCATTTTTATAAAATTACATAGTCGTATTTATTTCCATTTTTCCTGATTATATATAATATATATATATATATATATATATATATTTCATTTATCCTTATGATTTGATAGGATCTAAGAGGGTTAACACACTTTTATTATCAATATCTAAAGTCCTCAAATAAAATTGATTTTGATATTGAATAAAGCAGAATTCAGATATCAATTCCGTCTTCTAGGCAGAATCCATTATTATCTTTAAGGCGGCGATACCAGAATGGGATAAAATCATTCTATCAATTCAAACAAAATATGGAAGTTAAAGTCAGAGGGATAAACTAGATTTGATTTCCCCCCCCCCATATTTTACAAATAACTGCTAGCATTAAATGTATAAATTGCATTTTATTTATAACAATAAGAAATCACTAGTTAGACTTTTTTTTCATAAATATTGTCTGCTCTTATAAATCCCCCTTCCCTCCATTCAACAATGTTAAATTCAAATTATTACTAAATTTCCTGTACTAAAAAGAAGTTAAGATTTAGTTATCTTCCATGTTTACTTCTAAAAAACAGTTGGAAGATACATTCTTTAAATGCGTACAGATTGGTCAGCAGTGATGCACTATTATCATTGCCAATTACGGCTTCTTGGGAATCATATTGGCTTCAATAAAATCACCAATCGGGAATTGTCAGGTCACCACCTGAAAGTGCCAATGCTACTAATCTCAACATAGCAAATTCAAATGATAAAAGCCATAAAAATTCAACTATTCAAATTGAAAAACCTCCATTAGTGCGAGCCAATGAGAAAAGACCATCCACCCTCCCACTCCAATTTAATGGAATTTTTTTGTTTCCTCATATACAACTTACAAGATTTATTTGTCTGAATTTTAGTCTTTTTTTAGATAAGGCTTGAAATGTATATTGTTTTTCAGACAGTTATCTTCATCTTTATTGTGATATATATATTTACCAACCCCTCTGCATGAGCAGGATGTGACACAAGGTCAATTTCTTAAGTGGAGTTTAACAGATTTGAATTCAGAGTTTTCCTTCTCCTAGACTGGTTACCTAGCCATGATTAAAGAGCCCAGTCTGCCCTGTTATTTACCCATAGCTAGAGGGAGACTTGGATTTATACCTTTCCCAAGGGTATTAGCGCTATGTGAAATGCAAACAGCTTTGTCCAGGAATTGGACTCGGGTTGTCGAATCCATTTCCTACGACTAACCATTTGACCACGTGCCTCCACAAGGTCAATTTCTTAAGTGGAGTTTAACAGGTTTGAATTCAGAGTTCACCTTCTCCTAGACTGGTTACCTAGCCATGGTTAAAGAGCCCAATCTGCCCTGTTATTTACCCATAGCTGGAGGGAGAATTGGATTCATACCTTTCCCAAGGGTATTAGCGCTATGTGAAATGCAAACAGCTTTGTCCAGGAATTGAACTCAGGTTGTCAAGTCCATTTCCTACGACTAACCATTTGACCAGGTGCCTCCACATTTATTGTGATATATAAAAACACAACATTTGGCCATTCTTCAGGTGTTCCTTGCATCTCCACAAGAATATGGCTGAATGGGTGAGTGACATGCTGAACCTCGGCAGCAGACAATGGGTCTTAGTGGAATGTCTCCATTGTTGTAATCTATCAGGTCCGTATTGATTTGATATCATTTGTATGAATTTTTGAGATATGGCTTGATAAATGTTTCTTTGATTTTTCAGACTGTTCTCCTCATCTTTATTGTGATATATAAACACACATTTCGACCGTTGTACCCTCTGGCCTTTATATTTTTGGAGATATGCAGTTGCAGATAAAAAAAAATTTTTTAAAGTGGACACTACGCCATCGTCTTTAGTAGACGGACGGATGCCAACAACAACATATATATATATATATATATATATATATATATATATATATATATAATATATGTGAAGAAAGGAAGTGAATCCGACGGTATATAAGTATATTGAGAAAAATGAAAAAAAACACAGGTTTAAATGGGTTAAGTGGTGAGTTTATTGGCCGACGCTGCAGTGTTTCGATCTATTAATTAGATCATCTTCAAGGCATTTGTTGGTATGTGGAAGGTGACGAGAAATTATTTATCACAGAATAACGAGAAAAGCGAGTGGTAGTCCTTGTTATTCAGTCCGTTTCTCATCACCTTCCACATACCAACAAATGCCCAGAAGATGATCTAATTAATAGATCGAAACACTGCAGCATCGCCCAATAAACTCACCACTTAACCAATTTAAACCTGTGTTTTTTCATTTTTCTCAATATACTTTAATATATATATATATATATATATATATATATATATATATATATATATATATATATATATAGATAGAGTGAGAGAGAGAGAGAGAGAGAGAGAGAGAGAGAGAGAGACAGACAGACAGACAGACAGATAGGGAGAGAGACAGATTATCAGCAATACACTAAAGTGTCTCAACACACACAGTTCTGAACTATGCAGCTTTAAGTAATATTGCAAGTAAAAATCCTTCTAAAGTAAATTGAAAAAAAAATTTCTTTAGCATTTGTCAACTTTTCTAACTCTATAAAGCTTCTCTTTATAATAAAAGATAATTTGACATGAGCATTTCTCGGAATAGAAGAAAAGGAATACGATGCACAAACGTTATTTACATAAGTAAATAAATATAAAAGACAGGGAAGAAGGAAGAAGAAGAAAGAAAGAAAATCAATATTACTCAATACCAATCCTCTTATTGACCACCCTATTACTTCTGCTCCAGAATGTATCCTAAGATATTTGAAGAACTTTATTATTGAATATTGATAAAAAAAAATATAAAGTCTTAAATATTTTGTGAGAAAGTAAAAACAAAACACCAGCTATGTAGCTAAGAATATATCTTTTACACTAGCTGAACACACAAGAAAACAAACAAACAAAATCTTGAGAAGGATTTTTGAAAACAAAATTAATAAAACTAACAAAATAAAAAAAACACCCTCCGTGCGATGTAAAAATACATTTTTGAAAGATATTGCTTGAGGAGGTGGAAGTTATAAATTAAATGTTGGAGAGTTTGAACCATAAATCATGAAATCATCAAATTTATTAAAGGAGTAAAAAAAATAAAACAATTTGAAATTGAAACAAAGTTCTATTAACTTTGAATATCTATTAAAATAAAACAAACTATATATAAATATATGATACTGGGGATGTATCTATTAAAATTTGTTTTAAAAACAATGAGGACTGTCTAATGTTGCATACTCAAATTTTGAGTGTATTTATTCTGTTATGACGATTTTAGGTATAGTGACATAAGCAGTGAAGTAGATTTTGTTACAGACAAAAACCGGAAGCGAATCTCCATTATTAATAGATTTGTTCAGCGTTGGTTGGATTTTACAGCATGTCAACCCTTGTTGGGTTATTTTATTCTGAAGACATTTTGTTTTATTCATTCTTGTTGGATATTCAATTTTTTTTCAAACTTTTTTTAACACATTTTTTTTCTATTTATTTAACCCATAGATGATATCCTAACAGGTACTACCACTCCAGGTAAGGGTGGACCAGGGAGTAATGGTGATGAAGTGATACTTCACACTCCCCATTAAATGCAGTTTAACGTCATACCCAGAACACTAAGACCCTCAGCCACCACCTTCTCACACATATATAATAAAAAGGGTTGGGGGTTTGAACCAAACTCTTTATTCAAGGGGTAGACTGTTCTCATTCCGCTAACCATGACCCAATACAAGTGTTAAGCTATGTTAAATAATTCTATGATATTATCACCTATGGTCAGGATTGAACCTGCAACCTACAGATTGTCACTTAGAACTTAACTCAATCGGGGAAAATAGGTGCTAGGATTTGGTGTGAAGAGCCGATTGATCAGAGGGGCCTCTCCGACCACCATCCAGCCTAAGTAAAGGCCTAAGTGGACTGCTGTATGTGATGGAGTGCTTAGCCACCAAAATTCAGTCCTTATGCATCACGGTCGCCAACCACAGCCAACAGGTGGCTGGTCTCTTGAGTCATATGAGAAGTGCCGCTTTGCTTTTACACGTCCTGTCGCATAACATACACAGGAGACCCCCCAACTTTCACTCATACACACACGTTTTTCATGTGGTCGTCTGTCACCACGGGACTGCATATGACTCAAGAGACCAGCCCATGACAGGCAAGCCCTGCAGACATACTACGTATATGGTTAGGCTTGAATGTAGGAAATGTATTCAGGACCTCCGTCTTGTGCTGGTCTATATATCTTTAAAGATGTCTGCAAGAGGGATATGAAGACATGCCACATCGACATCAACACATGGGAGGCAAGCCCTGCCAGACATACTACATATATGGTTAGGCTTGAATGTAGGAAATGTATTCAGGATCTCCGTCTTGTGCGGGTCTATATATATATATATATCTTTAAAGATGTCTGCAAGAGGGACATGAAGACATGCCACATCGACATCAACACATGGGAGGCAAGCCCTGCCAGACATACTACATATATGGTTAGGCTTGAATGTAGGAAATGTATTCAGGATCTCCGTCTTGTGCGGGTCTATATATATATATATATCTTTAAAGATGTCTGCAAGAGGGACATGAAGACATGCCACATCGACATCAACACATGGGAGGCAAGCCCTGCCAGACATACTACATATATGGTTAGGCTTGAATGTAGGAAATGTATTCAGGATCTCCGTCTTGTGCGGGTCTATATATATATATATATCTTTAAAGATGTCTGCAAGAGGGACATGAAGACATGCCACATCGACATCAAACACATGGGAGGCAAGCCCTGCCAGACATACTACATATATGGTTAGGCTTGAATGTAGGAAATGTATTCAGGATCTCCGTCTTGTGCTGGTCTTATATATATATATATATATATATATATATATATATATATATATATATAGGGTCATCCACAGACACGTGTTTCGACTTATCAAGTCTCCTCAGTGTGGCTAGACATTTTGTAAGCTACCTACAGCCGGAATTGAAATCCGATCGGTTGGGTGTCAGTCCGGCACCGTAACCATTAGGCTGTCTTCACTTACAGAATGGGAAGGGGATTTTAACTGTTTTAATACACACATCGCTTTGCGTGTAAAGGTCGTCACAAAGTGCTCCATTTCTTAGAAGAGCGTTGCGTTATATATATATATATATATATATATATATCTTTAAAGATGTCTGCAAGAGGGACATGAAGACATGCCACATCAACATCAACACAGGGGAGGCTTATGCAGAAGACTGTATGACCTGGCACCTCTTCATCAAACAAGGAACGAAAAGGAGTGAAAAAAAAAAAAAAAAAAAAAAGGACAGAAGCCGCTGCAGAAAAGAGAACCATAGGGAAGGAGAGACAACAATCACTGTTTGTTTGCAATCATTGCACCAGAGATTGCCATTCAAAAATTGGTCTGTTCAGCCACTCACGCAGTTGCTGATAACGAAAAGTGGACACTACTCCATCGTCTTTAGTAGACAGAAGGATGCAAACACATATTTAAAATATGAAATGGTTTTAAAAAGTCCAATCCTCTTTCATAAAGTCAATATTTATAAGTCCAAGTAAATCTTGTGCTATTCTCTGACGGCTTTAAATAAGACTAGATCATGAAGATTTAATAAAGACCAAGATCACTGTATCTTGAACCTTTCACATTAAGAGTTTCTATAGCCGTTCAAATAAAGAACAGATCCCTTGACCAGTCGATTCAAGTTTCAGAGATACACTAAGCAACAACAGTAATTACACACAGTGTACCTTTTTAATTATTATTCTATGACAATTGCCATTATTATTATTATTATTATTATCTACTGTGTAAATTGCATAATAAGCCCCCTTTGTTGTTCTCCAGTTCCACTAACAAAAGTTTATTGATTTTATATCTCCAGTCTTAGTCTGCAGTTATTTAGTCAGCTTTTGTCCAGCTTGTTCTACCAGCTTGTATGTCTTGAGCAACCAAGTTGGTAAATGTTAAGCTACCACCACTTCAGCAATAATGGGATATGGGGAGTTGGGGTGGGAGGGGAGTTGGGGTGGAGGGGAGTTGAGGTGGGAGGGGAGATATGAGTAGTTGGTGGGGGGGGGGGGTTTACAATGTTTTAACATTTCTGCAGCCAGTCTGTCTTCCTGTCAGATCCTATTGACCTACGCAATGTTTAACAAGAGACACTTACATGCATTGATCTATTTCAGTGGTTAGAAACTTAAAGTAGAGTTTAGCAGTTGCAATCTATAATATCAGACTACCAACTCTTATATTCATATTCATAACGTGAGTTGGCTCAAATAAGTTAAATAAATAAAAGGGCAAACTGCATCAAATCAAAGTAATTAAAACTTTCTGGGTGATCAAGTTTAATCATTATTTTGGACTATATGACCTTTAGGCACCCCTTTTACGATCTCATTTCATAAGGACGTCAACATCCGGTTATTTGTTAGGGGTTAGGGTTAGTTTTATAATTAAAAAAAACCTCTAAAAATCATCTGTTAACAAACCAGATGTTGACAGTGTAAATGAAAAAAATGTCCTTATGAAACGAAAGGGGTTCCTAAAGGTCATATGGTGCATTATTTTTACAAAACGAAAAAAAAATCTGGTTATAATTAAGATTTCTTCTTGTAAAAAACAAAAGAAAATGAAACTGATAAGACATATCACTCGGTACTTTGGATTATTCGGACTATTGTCCTTATCTCTATTGTTATTTTTACAACACTTCAGCCTATGTGCCCTCCAGCCTTCTTCAAGTATTTCTTGTCGGACTTGGGAACCTTCATGGAACTTTAAACTCAACCCTCAAAACTTCTTTTTGGACTCTAGAACCTTCATGTCGTAATCGGGAGCCTTCACGGGACTCTGAACCCAACCCTTTATTCAATCCACGGGGGTATACTGTTCTCATTCCACTAACCATAGCTGGATACAAGTGTTAACCTGTGTTGTTTATTATTCTATGTTACTGTTGCCCTTGACCAGGATTGAACCTGCAGCCTAGAGATAACTATCATTTAGAACTATCTTAACTCTATGCCTATATCCACTACGCCATGTGTCTAATTGGACATCTCAAAAATTCAGAGAAATATCACTTGGTATATTTAAAAAGGCCTAAAGTGATTACTGTGGAGAATAGTAATCAAAAGGATTGGTTGGTTATTTTGTTTAATGGCATATCAACCCTTGTGGGTTATTTAATGCCAAATATATATATATATTTTTTTGTATATGATTGAACCTGCAACCTATAGATGATTATCATTTAGAACTGTATTAACTCAACCCTTATATCTGTTGCACCATGTGTCCAACTGGGCAACAGGTTCAATCCTGGCCAAGGGCAATAACAGAATACTTAACATAGCTTAACACTTATACCCGGTCATGGTTAACAGTCTACCCCAGTGGATTAAATAAACGGTTCGGTTCAAAGTTCTGTGAAGGATTCTGATTACCAAATGAAGGCTCAACAAGAAACACCTGACGAAGGCTGGAGGGCACATCAGTTGAAACGCTGTATATACAACTATAAAGATGACAATATTCTGAAAAATCCAAATCCAAGTTATCAAACCTCATCTCAACAATTTAGACAAATGATGTGTTGCAAAATAAATATTTGTCGTGTAAAATACAGGTTTTACTCACATCAGAAACCGTTATTTTAAAGCAAACAATATGAAAGATCTATTTGAAAATGTCAACATGGAGGATATTCTCTCTTTTTTGATGGAAATAAAATTATACCATAGAATATAGACATGAAAAAATCAATACCATACAACATAATCCCCAATAATGCTAACACATTGTTAAAACCAATTACTAAAAAGTATAAATATAAATACACGATATGTATCACTTTCTAACTGTTAGGCATGACATAACACCAGACGGGTTGATATGCCGTTAAAATCAATAAACAAACAAACAGGGTTTAATGATGTGCCTAATATTTGGAAGAAAAAAAAATAGAAAAAAAAAGATAAATTTCTAAATCAAAAGAGTTGGTTTAAACACAAATAGTTATGACTCAACAATATACAGTGCACAGATATTTAATGAATTCTAAGTCTGGAGTAAAAAGCAAAACATTTTTAAAAAAATTAAAAAAACCTTTAAATATCTACATTTGTTTTTCTCTCTTCTTAATATTTATTTCTTAATGTTTCTCTTACATTGGAAGCAGACAATCATTACTCAGAAGATTTTTCTTGACTTGAATAAATCTTCTTTTTTTAAGGGGGGGGGGTGGAATGCATTAACATTTTCCTATTAAAGACATTAACTAGTAAGAAGCTTACCAAATCCAATATTAATGGATAAAATTGGATCTCTTTTCTTTCAGTTTTTTATTGTTCTTTTTTACAAAACAAAACCAACAGATAAAGAGATGAAAGAATTAACACTTGTTCAATTTAGCTCAACCAGTCACTCACTGATGGGAGTATGAGGGCGAGTCAAAATGGGGGACTGAAGAGAGGCAAACATTATTCCAGTGACGAGGAAGTGAAATCTGTAGTGAAGAAGTGGCTCAAAGAACAGTCAACAGAATTTTACGGGACAGGGATACATGCTCTCATTCGAAGGTGAAACATTGCTATTGAGAGACTATGTGGAGAAGTAGGGACCAGCTTCATTTTGATGTATGATACATGTTCCTGTGTTGGTAATTATACCTGTCCTAAACAAAATGGGATTTCTTTTTCGTCTCACCCTCGTACTATTTCTTGGTGTGCCTAAAAAAAAATTTTTTTGTGTGTCTAGTAAAAACTTTGAAACTATTTTGATTCTATTTTCGTTTAATGTTGCAATATGAATTCAGGGGAAAAAAAAATCAACATGTGAAATGGTGTTAAATATGTTATGTAATAATTTGATGAAATCTATTATATCATTTAAGAATATTTAATTTTTTTGCATTTGATATTTTCCAGATTACAGAGTAAAAAGGTAAAATGACCACTTATTCATTCAGAAAACTGACAAAAAAAAAAATTAACTTTGACATAAATTGCCTAAAAAAACAAACATACAAAATATTTGATTAGTTTTAAATTATAACACAAGTTTGCTAATATTGCAAAATACATTCAAAATTTGATTTTTTTTTTTTTTTTTTTTTTAATTCTAATAACCTAATATTGTTTTGAAAAAAACAAATAAATGGATTGGAGAATTTAAAAGAATATAATCCTCCAACAACAAATGCTTCTGTTGTAGTTAGCAACATAGTCTCGCAGATCCATTACTACTGAAAAACCTCTTCTAAAACTATACATTTATATAAAACTAGCAGAGCTACCCGACTATGTCAGATTTTTTAAAAATTAAAAAATAAATCCTTATCTATATTTATATATAAATTAATAAAAAATAATTTCTATACATTTATTTATTTATTCTTTATATATTCTTGTTTTTAAGTTGTTTATTTTTATTATTATTATTGTTTCTATTTTTCTTTTGTTTTTTTTATTTGCTTTTTATTATGTTTTAACATTTATCAATTTGGTTTATTTTTAATAATTTTTTAACTAATCTTTTAATATATCATTGATTCATACCCTTATATTTCTACTAGAAGTGGCTACCCGGCGTCGCCTGGTAGAGGGGGGGTAAAAAATTAGTCTCGCAGATCCATTAATACTTATCACAAGTTAGATCCTCACTGGATGCCCCATAAAACCCCCACATAAATGTATAAAAATATAGTAAAAAAATTTTAATTCAATAATTTTTTTAAATATACAATATAAATGAGGCGATTAATTCAATCAATCAACATCATATTTCAATTACCTTCTGTTACTATACAAATTTTGATTTTTAAATATCTTCCCAAATATAAATAAAATCTTCATTATTTTTACTCAAAAACCAAGCCGATAGTGAATGTATATATATATATATATATATATATATATATATATATATATATATATATATTTACTTTGTCTTTAATTGTTTTATTTTTGAAGATTCCTCCAGACATACACATATACACAACTGCCCTTTATATATGTATAGATGCATAAATTTAGCTTTTTTATGGAAAATGAGAGGTAACAAGTTTTTTAACCTCCTCTCTGAAAAAAAATAGGGAATGAATTTTATTGACCTTTGGTCTTTGTGAAAGAAGTGCAGAAATGCTAATATGTACATGTCCTGCGTCCCAGAAGCACAAAAATCTAAACTGACGCAGTAAAATCATATCCATGCATCCCAGAGTTGTTCTTTTTTCTTCCCTCACCATTTCAAGCTAACTGTAAATACATTTCAATAGTTTCTTAGAAATGAATTACACAGGATAGGTTACAAGGTAGGAGTTAACTGACTAGTCCCCATCCCCCCTAGACTCAGTCAAAGCAAATATGTGCATCAAAAAGCTATCACAGCATCACCGGATGTGCACTCAGTTGTCATACTTGTGACCTTGTGTCAAATCCTACCTGCAATGAACAGGTTGGGTAAATATCTTTGTTTTTTTGGGTTTTTTAATAGTCCTCCTACAACTAATTTCTAACTATGAACACCTTAAAAAAAATTTTTTTTAAAGAATTAGAATTTAATAAGGCAATCTTAATAATGTAGCAACTAAAAAGATTAAACTTACCATTGTGTTTTGAAATGAATTCTCTAACCCTCAGACAATAGGAAAGAAATAGTAATTCTCCTTAGGAACAAAACAAAAAAACAACACTCTTCAGAAATATGAAGATAAACAAAATACTTATTTATAGATTGTTGTTTACAAAGGTGTTAAAGGCAAGCATGATGTTTTTGCATTGAACAAAAATGTAGCAAACCAAATTCCTTGTAGCACCAAAGATTTGACATTTCCTTTAACCCAATACTGCCAATTACACATTTCTAACCAGAGGATAAAATATATCAAGACTAAATACTTTACAAGCTGAAACAAACACTTCAGCTTAGCCAGCAGTCCGATGCTCTTTCAGCTAGAACAACAAGTGCAAAAAAAAAAAAAAAAAAAAACAAATAAACAAAAAAAAAAAAAAATTTTTTCTAGCAATGAATAACCTTTATGGATATTTGGAGTTATTAGTAAAAGTAATTACAAAGTAAACTATAAATAGTAGTTCAAAAAAAAAAAAAAAAAAAAAAACTAAAGCAGTCAGGATTGAGTTCTAAATCGTATGTTTTAATTTTGAACCTGGCAGTGTTAACTCTTTGCCGGACCATATTACCTTTAGGCACCCCTTTTTGATCTCGATTAAGAAATGTTTTTCATTTACACCATCAATATCCAGTTGCTTGTTAGAGGTTAGGGTTAGTTTTATGATTTTTTAAATCTAAAAATCGTCTGTTATATTGACAGTGTAAATGAAAAACATGTCCTTTCTTAATCGAAATCGAGATCAAAAAGGGGTGCCTAATGGTCATATGGTCCTCTTTGCCAACCAAATTTCCCCCCACAGCCATACCAAATTTTCTTGGTATCTTTACCTGTATGATGGGATATTTCACAGTTCAGTATCTATTCACCTAGAACTCATTCTATTCAAGTAAAATCCTATTATATTGTAATCCGAGTCCTTCTGCTCATTTATAATGAACTAATCATCAGATTTTATACAGCAGCTTAAGGTAGGATTGCAGTGTTGGGAGAGCTGCTGTGAGGAGCTTAACTATTTGATTACCAAATTTCCCCCACGGCTCTACCAAATTTTCTTAGTATTTTCACCTGTAAGATGGGATATTTCAAAGTTCACTATCTATTCACCTCAGAAATCATTCTATTCAAATAAAAACCTATCATTATTGTAATCCAAGTCGTCCTGCTCAATTATAACAAACTAACCATCAATTTTGTACTTCGCTTGTGGTGTGGTGGGAGAGTCACTGTGAGTGGTTTAAAGTAAGCAAAGAGCTAAGAAAGTCTATTAAAAGTTCTATTAGTTCTGCAGTTTTGAGAACTTATTTTGAAGTTAACATTTCAGTTCAAGTAAAGTAATTTTATCGTGATTTTTCAGTGTAAACAAGTGACATGTGCAAGAGCCACTGCCAGCAGTTTATAGTAGGATCATAGTGGTAGGAGAGCCACTGAACGGTTTAGAGTAGGCAAAGAGTTAAGCCAAGTTTCAGTTCAAATGCAATCAACGGTTCAACAAACCATGGTCACGAGACATCTGCCTGGCTCGGGATGCTCTTGAAGTCAATCTGGAGAACACATCCACAGAGCGATCATCCCCAAACCTCCCTAAAGACTGGAAGAAGAATTGGGTGATCAACAAAAAATGGCTAATGATGATGGAGGCTGATCTTGAACAAAATATAGACCCTCGTGTCTATGGATTGCGTCAATGGAACCACAACTGGCATTGCTCATATCGGATCACCAGGCATGGTCGGCCTACATGTAGAGGATTCAGTAAATTCAATAGATAGAGTCGGTTCAATACACCCCAGGTTAATACTACCACAACAACAACAACAAGCATCAATTGTTAATGGTAAAAAAAGATGAAGAAACATAATAATTGCAAATACTGAAAAAAAAGTAGAGATGAATATATTAAAAAAAAAAAACTAAATCAGAAGGGAGGGGGTGGTAGGTGTTAGGATTTTTTTTAATTCACTATTTTCATCTGATCAATTCTATCAATTTGTATTTATGGAGAAATCCATGTGTACAATATTGGCAATGTCTACAAATATTCCCCAGATTAATTAGAAAAATGATTTATCCAAAAGAGCAATCCCCATTTCACCTCTCCCTTCTCTTAATATTGATAAAGGAAAAGAAAAATAGGAAGTCGATCTTCATGGAGTTTTGTGATTATTTAGTGAGGCAATAAGATTCTGTTTCAGAGTCAGACAAATGCAAAAAAAAGTAGAAATGAAATATCAAGCTGAATGTATTTTTATATACAACACCATCAAAGTAAATCTTCAGTGTTGATATGGAACTTCACTTCTTCATGATTGATACACACACTCAAATACAAAATCATTTATATCTTTCTCATGTTCGTTTTTGTAATTAATCATTGATATGTAATACATTATAGATATACATTATATAGATATAGAGAGAACTACAGAAATGTTTAGTATACAAAGAAATAGCGGCCTTCGTCAGAGTAAATCCTTATTGTTTTAAATGAAATCGGTTGAAATACGAATTTCTGAGATTTCAAAAAAGAACTTTTTTTGAAATCGCTTGAAGAAAGTGTTCTAATGCAATGGAGAAAACAGTTATGATGACGTAATCATCATATTTTGTATATATATATATATATATATATATATATATATATATATATAATTGGAAATGAAGTCCTGTCCATACAAAATAGTATTTATTGAACCAATAAAAACATGTGAATTGAAAAATATAAACAAAACATCATTTCATCAGTTTCTCTAAAATTGTTGAAAATAGTCTCCCTTATGATCCACACATCATTGCCAATGTTGTTGAGTTGTTTTATGCCATTTGCATAGAATTCTCCCAAGTTTTGAAGTGAACCAGTTTTCTAAATCATTAATTTAGATTTTTTCAGGTTTCTTTTTATGAATTGATGTATGTATTTATTGCAACAAGAAGATGAGAGAATATGATTGTTAATGCCTGCTGAAATGCCTAAAAGAGGTGGGGTGGAGGGTTAAGACAAAAATCCTTCCACACCTACCTATGAAAAAAAAAAAAAAAAAAAAAAAAAACAGCAGCAACTAAATCACCTCATAAAATAATATTTATACCACTTATCAAATTAGTTTACATATATATTTCTGTTATTTGATCAAAAATAAACAGCAAAGATCTTATTCCAACATGATTGGAACAACAAACAATTAGTTTCTTTATTCCTGTAAAATGGTTTGTTTATCTTCTGAAATTTAGTAGAGCTTAATTTAGGAAAGTGTTAATAACTTTGCGTGTACATGTGTACTAGCTGAATTACCCGCACCTTGATAATTTCACCCAATTAAATGCTGTTGTGTTTCTTCTTTTGTGTTGTGTGTGTGTGTGTGTGTGTGTGTGTGTGTGTGTGTGTGTGTGTGTGTGTATATATATTTATTTAGCAACCCCTCTGCACGAGCAGGATGTGACAAAAGGTAAATTTCTTAAGCAGAGTTCAACAGGTTTGAATTCAGAGTTTTTGTTCTCCTAGACCAAGGTTAAAAGAGCCCAGTCTGTCCTACTATTTATCCATAGCTGGAGGGAGAGTAGGATTCATACCTTTCCCAAGGTATTAGCGCTAAATGAAATGCAGTTACATCCGGGATTTGAACTCAGGGCGACGAGTCCATTTCCCATGACTAACCATTACACCACACGGTTCATCCGTATATACTTTCAGATAGATCACACCAGTGAACAGGTTGCACCCTTAATTTGTGGTTGTCAAAGAGGAGCTCAGTCGATAGAGCAACCGCCTAGGAATCACACATATATGATAAAAAGGGTTGGAGGTTTGTTATAAGGACAAGAGAGTCGAGTCAATCATATAGGTGCTAGGGCTTGACATGACCAGCTGATTGATACTATGGTACTATGCAATCCAGTATTACTATTTCATAGTCGGGTCATCAGCGACTAAACCGGTAACCCCACAAAATTTTGTCTGGTGAGGAGGGTAGCTAGACACCTGCAGGATGAAAATCAAGACCTGTAAAAGAGCAGAGAAAGCTCTTTGCTCAACAGCCATCTAGCACATTATTTCTAAAGTCCAACCCCTCCTCATCGCGGCAGGGTCGTGTAAACTTGGTAGTGCCACAACCCAACCAAAGTGGCTCTGTGAAAATCCAAAGGATGTCGTCATTGTCAGGAATCAACAACTTTTGGTGTACTTGTCAATGTCTGTGGAAAATCTGTGGTAAACAAGGGCATCTCCTTCCTGGGATATGCATGCAGGGTTTGGGGACCTCTTATTAATTTCCTATTCCTTTGTTACTCATTCCAGGAATTTACAATTCGTTGGATGGAGCCAGCTCAACCTACCCAGGATGAATACTGTCACAGAAACAGAAGAAGACCGAGGCAAACCGTTTCAGCAAAATTAAACCTTTGGTGAGCATCAAGAAAGACAGAAACAAGAGACATTTCACTATATAGTTGCAAAGAGAATTAATCATATGTTAAGGATTGTAAATAACTAATATAAACACTCCAATCTATTAATAATGGAGATTCGCTTCCGGTTTTTGTCTGTAACAAAAATTACGTCATTGGTTACGTCACATTACCCAAAATCATCATAACAGAATAAATACACTCAAAATTTGAACATGCAACATTAGACAGTCCTCATTGTTTTTAAAAAACAATTTTAATAAATGCATGACTGGTATTATATATCTATATATAGTTTGTTTTATTTTAATACATATTTAAAGTTTACATTTCAAATTGTTTTATTTTTTAATCCTTTAATGAATTTAATGATTTTACTTACTTAGGGTACAAACTCGCTGACATTGAATTTTTTAACTCCCACCTCTCAGGCAATATATTTCAAAAATCTATTTTTACATCGCCCAGAAGGTGTTTTTTTATTATTTTGTACTAATAGACTTAATGGGTTACCTATACACTGATTAAACATCTTGGGTATAGAAACAGACTGCACATGTTTATGCAAGTCTGATTAGAGAAGCTGATTACC
Source organism: Doryteuthis pealeii (assembly GCA_023376005.1). Taxonomy (NCBI): domain Eukaryota; kingdom Metazoa; phylum Mollusca; class Cephalopoda; order Myopsida; family Loliginidae; genus Doryteuthis; species Doryteuthis pealeii. Next base: position 14,720,009 of record CM042161.1, on the reverse strand, counting down.
ATGGTTTGGTTTGGTTTGTTTTACGGCATATCAATCTCAGTGGGTCATTTAATACCGATAAAGTTTTGAAATAAATCAATTCTTAATGGATAATACAATTTTTTTATGAATACATTTTTCTATTTAACCCATCGATGGGATCCTAACAGGTACTACCACTCCGGGTCAGATTGGACCAGGGAGCAATGGTGATTAAGAGGTGCTCCATATTCCCCAAACCTCCAAAACTGGAACCTCACCATCAGATAGAGTTTAACGTCATTTCCAGGACATGTAGACCCTCAGCCACCGCCTTTAGCGCCCATATGATAAAAAGGGGTTGGGGCTTGCCATAAGGGCAATAGGGTTGGGAAAATCATATAGGTGCTCGGGCTGATTACGATACTCAGATTCTTGAAACCAAATAACTCAATACAACCAAATATCCAACAGGAATTTTCTATAGTGTCATTTATTCAACGTTCTAAGAAAGAAAGAAAGAAAAATGCTTGTTTTGTGTTTTAAATCTTCTCAACTTTATTGAATATAGCTTTTGAAGACCTGTTTATAGATCCTCCAAACTGGTTATTCAAAGATAGGCAATATGGCTTTTATACACTTGAACTACTTTTAAATAAATAATTGCATAAAATTAGCTAAATTAGGATAGCTCAGTCGGTAGAGCGTTCAGCTAGAAACCGCAAGGTTCTTAGTTCGATACCGGCCCTCACCAACTCAGCGTATGAGTAGCACAGGGATCTGTGCGGTAAAGTAAGGAGCTGATGGTAGGTGTGGCGCTCCACCTCAGACGCAAGAACAATCTCCTTGGTCTAGCGCTAGTGAAAAGGGGATAGACTCCCTCGATGATTGGCTGGTACCGACATTAGGCCGCCCCGACAACTTTACTTTTTTTTAGGATATTTATAGACTAATCAAAGTATTAAGGTTTTCCACTGTATTTAATATTTTTGCCAGTATGATTAATTACTCTGTCGAAGTGGACACATGGTGTAGTGGATATAGGCGTTGAGTTAATATAGTTCTAAGTGACAGTTATCTCTAAGCTGCAGGTTCAATCCCGGTCAAAGGCAACAGTAACATAGAATAATAATTATCAGAGCTTAACATGGTTAGCGGAATGAGAAACAGTATACCCTTGCAGATTGAATAAAGGGTTGGGTTCAAAGTTCCGTGATGGCTCCCAATTATGACCAGAGGATTCCCGAATTTGAAAAGAAAATTCCTGAGAGTTGAGAAGGTTCCCCAAGTCCGACAAGAAATACCTGGAGAAGGCTCTAGGGCATATCAGACAAATTATTTATTTTCCCATTAAACTAACCCTAAACCCTTGTCCCGTCTTCTTTTTTCCTAGTAGATCAATAAATAAATAAATAATTTATCAGTCAGAGTGGTTCCCCTTTTTTAGGTTGGAGTTATAGGAAATAACCAATTTTTCTTTTTATTTAATGGTTTTTGTCTTTTTATTGTTTTATACTAAATTTTGGAATATGATATTATATACTCAGGGTATGAGTAGCACAGGGATCTGTGCGGTAAAGTAAGGAGCTGATGGTAGGTGTGGCGCTTCACCTCAGACGCAAAAACAATCTCCTTGGTCTAGCGCTAGTGAAAAGGGGATAGACTCCCTCACTGATTGGCTCGTACCGACATTAGGCCGCCCCGACAATAGATCAATAAATAAATAATTTATCAGTCAAGAGTGGTTCCCCATTTATCATGTTAGACTTATAGGAAATAACCAGAATATGCATGTTTCGACAATAACCTTAGAAAATAGGTTAGTTGCAAGCATAATTTGAAAGGCTACCTATGAGTTATGTAAAAATGAAATCAGTTTATTATTAACTGGCTAAATTGAAAAATCCAACAATTTCAATAAAAATGATTCAGAAATTGTTGAAAAGCAACAAGTGATTAAATTAGGATAGGAACTAAATATATTTAGATTCTCTGCCCACCACATAATTATTGAATAATCTTATTACCATACATTTATTGCCAATACAAAGCTTATTAAAAATCTATAAACATAGCAAGAGACCAGAAACAGTAACATGAGATTTTTACAGATTACAAAGGCTTTGGCAATAATATTAATGTTTTAACAAAAAGAAAACTCTTTTCTATCTCTATCTCTATCTATATATATATATATATATACATACGTGTGTGTGTGTGTGTGTGTGTGTGTATTTAGGCAGCATTTTTTCTTGTATGCATATATTGTTAAATAATGCAGCCATTTTTTTGGCTGCAAGTTTTGTCCTTTGTTTTTTCGTATTGCCGGGTTATTTTTGTAATATCTGGCGAAAATTGGCTGATGTATAAATATAAAATTTATACACACACACACACACAATCATAACCAATCCTTATGCCATTCACCATATACACATGAATTACTACATCTTCAAACCCAGTATATAAGACCCACTCACTCTCAAACACCTATGGCATCATTATCAGAACCCTATTGCTACATACCCTATCTGAGAGAAAAATGAAAATCTCCTACTACCAACCTCTGCTAACACCAACAACTGACCACCCCTCCCCTTATACACAACCTCCTAATTCACCAGTATAAAAATGTTCACCATTGAAGCAAAAACTCAATCCAACGTCCTGAAGAAGGTCTAACAAACCAAAATGTTACAACATCGACATCACTACCTACAATATACATCCATTTTCTACAACATCCTGTGTTTGTCTACCTTTCTCCACACACACACACACACACTCATATACACGAGGGTGAGTAAAAGAGTAATGCCATTTTCTTTATTTCATGTGAAGTCGTTTTTATAAAAGTAAGGCCTACATTGAGACCCCAACGAGGCTCAGAGCAAGAATCCGAGTAAGACCCAAATTGCCAATCAACAATGTCCTCTTTCTGCATGACAATGCTCAACCACGAACAAGCACCAGGACAAGGGAGAAAATAGTCTCATTCAGGTGGACAACTTTATCACATCCTTCATACTCACCAGATTTAGTGCCTTCAGGCTATCATCTCTTCAGCCCCATAAAAGAGGGTTTGAGAGGCAAACATTATTCCAGTGACAAGGAAGTAAAATCTGTAGTGAAAAAGTGGCTCAAAGAACAGCCAACAGAATTTTACAGTGCAGGAATACATGCTCCTATTTAAAAGGTGGAACATTGCTATTGAGAGAAACAGTAACTATGTGGAGAAGTAGGGATGTGATCCACAATATGTAGTCAATATGTTTAAGAAATAAAAATACAACAGAAATAAAAACAAAGACTTTTGCAGTTTATAAAGAAAGTGCTGTGAATAATCGGATTCATGAAAAATGTTTAGTAAAGTTTAATGTTTCTCGCTGAACAATTCCTCATGGTCAGACCAATTGAGATTCAGATTTGTTGAAAATTCTTTATTGAATATTTTTCTGTCTGTTAGGAATTTATAGTCTTAGTCAGGTCAGATTCTAAAACATTTTTTTTTTAATCGAAATTAAAGTCGACTTAGTGTCCATGTGTGTGTGTGTGTTTTTGTAAACATCTTGGCCTATATTAGGGCAAAGAATATTTCCATCTGCGTTTAACATCGAGGCCATGTGTTAGCAATAGTGCTTATGTACTGTGTACTTTTAAAAAATCAAAACTCATTTAGATTTCTGCAATTTTGTCAAAAGTGGTAAGAAGTATTTGTGCCTGGGATTTCCAAATATGGCAATTGCTGTGGAAGAATAAACTAATATTTCTCTTCTTCTTCCTCCTCTAATACTCCCTGATATGCCACCCTAAAGTCCAGCCTCTCCTCACCGTGGCATGATGGTGACAACGTGGTAGTGTCAGAGCTATACTGTCCAGAACTCAAATTCCTGGCAGAGTCTCCCAAAGTGGATTGGTCTGTCACCCAGTGGTATTAAGGGCCACAACCCGGCTAAAGGAGCTCTAGTGAAATCCAATGGGATTTTCTTCATGAGCCAATGGCTTTTAGCGTACTTGTCACTGCATCTGTGGAAAATTTGCAGCAAACAAAGGTATCTCTTTCCCCCTGACCGGGATATGCATGTGGGGTTTGGGGACCACTTGTGAATTTCCTATTCCTTTGTTAATCTTTTCATGAATTCACTATCTCATTCATTCAGGATATGGTGAATTCATTGGAAGAAGCCAAATCAACTCACCCAGGGGGAATGCCATCACAAAAACACAAAACAAAAACAGTAATATAAAAAGTGTCCTAATTCATTCTTTTTTTATTTCACCTTTTTATTTTGTTTAAGAAAAAAAATGTATTCTGAAAGAGTTATAATGGTATATGTACAATATTTTTTTCTTGAGGGGGAATGCCGATGGGACCGACGCAATTTTTGTTCTTTCCCACCCATTAGCTTCGGCTTGTGGGTAGGCCCACGTTAAAACGAGGCCTTGTGCCCAGCCCATACAAGTGGGGTATGAGGCAAATACCTGTACAATATTTTTTGAGTTTAAAAGTCATACTTTTTGGTATAAAATGTTTTTGACATAAACCAATCTTATTTGTCTGAATTTGAATGGTGCAACAGATATATAAAAAATTAGTTAATACAGTTCTATGTAACAATCATGTTTTTGTTTGGTTTGTTTTACAGCATATCAACCTCAGTGGGTCATTTAATGCCGATAAAGTTTTCAAATAAAGTAATTCTTAATGGATACTCAATTTTTTATATAAATACATTTTTCTATTTAACCCATAGATGGGACCCTAACAGGTACTACCACTCCGGGTCAGATTGGACCAGGGAGCTATGATGATGAAGGGGTGCTCCACATTCCCCAAACCTCCAAAACTAGAACCTCACCATCAGATAGAGTTTAACGTCATTCCCAGGACATGTAGACCCTCAGCCACCGCCTTCTAGCACCCATATGATAAAAAGGGTTGTGGCTTGCCATAAGGGCAATAGGGTTGGGGCAAGACCGTCCATCTAGCCTAGGTAAGGGTCTAAGTGGAGTATTTGCAGGTCATGGACTGCTCATCCACTAAGACTCCATCCTTAAGTATCACGGGTCGCCGCCAACAGGTAGCCCCATTTGGAGGAGTCTTACCCTTCTGTAGAGGTGCAGTCAGTGCATTCTAACACCAAGAACAAAGGGATTTTAATTATCTGAACAAAGCTTCAAATAATTAAGACTGGATCAGGCAATTTTTAAAAAACTGTTACAAGTCTTTAATTCCATAAAAGACAAACTAAAATAAACAATTGAGTATTTAATTCAATAAAATAAACAGACAAAATAAACAGACAAGTATTCCCATCAAAACAAAAGCAATCAGATCTTGATGATTGAACAATAGAAACCTTCACAGTCTCATGGCCTTATTACCGAGTTACAGCAAAGTACATACCACTCATAAACAACAACAAAACAAAAAAGAAAGATCTATTATAGAAATAAATGACAGACAATAAGCAAACCCTTTACAAGGTTTTCAAAAAAGAAAGAAATCCAAAAGGAAATTAAAACGGATTTTAAATAAAAGCAAAGACTCTTCTCATCCTAGCTATGATGAATTTAATAAAATCTTAAATGATCTTAAGATGTATGTACAAATTTTATTGGTATATCTATCTATCTATCTATCCATATATAAAGGGCACTTGTGTGTATGTGTATGTCCAGATGAAACTAGGAAAATAAAACAATTAACGACAAATTAAATATATATACATATTAAATATCACCAGGGCTTGGTTTTTGAGCAAAAATAATAAAGATTTTATTTTTTTAATCCTTTTCACAAATATAATTTGTGAAAAGGATTAAAATAAATAAAATTTAAATAACAGAATTGAATATTTTTTTGCATTTAATATTTTGAATAGTAGACATTAATATTTATTTTCAGAGAGGCTGGACCAATGCGAGGTAAATTTTTTTTTTTTACATGGGGATTTTAATGGGGGCATCCAATGAGGATCCAACTCCAGATTTGAGTAATAATGCATCCACGGGACTAACTTTTAAAAAAAACCCTTCTACCCAGGCAATGCTGGGTAGCCGCTTCTAGTATAAAATTTGAAATTTTTTTTTTTTACTTGAATTTTAACAGCAAAACAAGTTTTTTTTAATGTCTATTATTAAAAATAAATATAAAATTTCAAAGATCTGTTTACATCTTTTTTTAATGAAAGAGCATGGCAAAAATTAATTTCTATACCGCCCAGGGTGCGTTTTTTTTTCTCCTATTATTACTACTAATGCTCAATTTCTAAGAAAAACTTGACAGTGAATGTTGCTATGTTATTGAATCTGGTTGAAGATAAAAATTGAGTGAAAGTAAATAAAGATGGAGTAATCAATTGCACTTTTAGAATTTCTAGCAGGAATTACACACACACACAACTCTCTAGAAACACTTGTTGGGGTTTAATAATACTATTGCTTAGTTACCACAGAGAGAGAGAGAGAGAAGAGAGAGAGAGACATAGAGATAGAGATAGAGAGAGAGAATAAGATTACGAGATAGAGGATAGAGATAGAGATAGAGATAGATAGATAGAGATAGGATAGAGATAGATAGATAGAGAGATAGTAGATAGAGAGAGAGAGATAGAGAGAGATAGATAGAGAAGAGAGAGAAGATGAGAGATAGATAGAGAGAGAGAGATAGAGAGAGAGAGAGACATAGAAATAGATAGATAGAGAGAGAGAGACAGAGAAAATAGATAGATAGATAGAGAGAGAGAGACAGAGATAAATAGATAGATAGATAGAGAGAGAGAGACAGAGATAAATATTGATAATAAGATAGAGAGAGAGAGACAGAGATAAATAGATAGATAGAGAGAGAGAGACAGAGATAAATAGATAGATAGAGAGAGGAGAGAGAGAGAGAACAGAGATAAATAGATAGAAAAGAGAGAGAGAGACAGAGATAAATAATAGATAGATAGAGAGAGAGAGACAGAGAAAATAGATAGATAGATAGAGAGAGAGAGCAGAGATAAATAGATAGATAGAGAGAGAGAGACAGAGATAAATAGATAGAAACAGAGATAAATAGATAAATAGATATAGATAGAAACAGAGATAAATAGATAGAGATAGATAGAAAAATAGATAGAGATAGATAAAAAGTTCTATCTATCTATTTTTCTAACTAAAAAAGGTGAAGGGGGGGGGGCGAGAATCAGGTTTAGAAAAAGAGGGAAAAAAACTGCTGAAAAATAGAGTGAAGAAGCCATAAGAAGACTTTCCAGGAAGTAGATTGTAGGTTGGAGGCTAAAATCAATGTTAGACAATTTCCAGAGAGATTGAAATGTGCTCCACTCCCTCCTCCTAACCATCCATATCACTTCACTCCTCCCCTCTGCACTCCCATTCACTCCCTCCCTCTCCATCCCATTCACTCCCTCCATCTCTCTCTGTCTATAACTCACATACTCACCGAAATAGGACACTCACATATTATTGATTCAAGTTCTTTTTTCCTATTATGGATAATAGAAAATATGACATCTATTGTGCAAGTGCATTTTACATAGATTATATAAGCATCTGCACATGAAAAACATTGCACATGCTCACAAGCATTTAAAAGTAGTACAAAAAAAGAAAAGGTTAATTTATAATGGATAAAGTAAAATATGGTATGGTAAAATTAGATGAATGGTTGCTAGTGTAGCACTCTATGCAAGTAAAATACAGGTTCAGATTTATATTGAAGAAATTGGGGGTTTATTGATATATGACAATATACCAAATGGTTCAATAACTATCAGTAAATGCACTCTAACAGAAGCTGGACTTTCACCTGCTGGAGCCGCCCTAACATATAGGAAAGTTGGCTAAAATCTTAGTTTTTTTTAGATATTAATCTCATTGATAAGAAAAAAAAAAATATATATATATTATATATATATATATGGAAAACATTTCCTACATTGAAGTCTGACCTGTGTGGCAGGGCTGTATGTCGAGGGTTTCATGTGTGACAAGGTACATAAAACAATCTGGATCCGTGGGCATCTGCGTTCTCAGACTCAACTGAAACTACTTGTAGAAATGGCCTTATTCTGTCAAGAAGCGGGCAACCACCATAATATATATATTATATATATAATATACACACTATAGTGTGGGATGGTCACTGTGGTTCAGCTTTTACTGTAACGGTGTGCCAACCGCAGTATTATTGGTAGAGTGCTCAAATAAAATAGAGCTGTTATAGTAATAAAATAAATATAAAGTAAAAGGTTTTTAACATATTTAATTTTATTATTTATATATATATATATATATATATATATATTATATATATATATGATACGAAACTACTGATGATGAATTATATGCTTTCGAAATCTATAAGACAAAATAAACATCTTTTTGTTTTTATTTTTGCATGACGCATTGTTATTGGCCTTCAAATATAATATATTATAATATATATATATTATATATATATATATATATTATATATTAATATATATATATATAATATATGTGTGTGTGTGTGTGTGTGTGTGTGTGTGTGTGTGTGTGGTGAAGAAAAGGAAGTGAATCCGACATGTATTGTAGTATATTAAGAAAGGAATGAAAAAACACAGGTTTTAAATGAGTTAAATAGTGAGTTTATTGGCCGACGGCTGCAGTGTTTCGATCTATTAATAGATCATCTTCAGGGCATTTGTTGGTATATTTCTTATTACCTTCCATATACCAACAAATGCCCTGAAGATGATCTAATTAATAGATCGAAACACTGCAGCGTCGGCCAAAAACTCACCACTTAACTCATTTATACCTATGTTTTTCATTCTTTCTTATATATATATATTTATATATATATTGATAGATAAATAAATGAACAAATAAAAGGTTTAGCTTTTATTTATTATCATATGAACAATCTTTACGACCGAGTGGTTTTGCTATCGCATTCGTCAGGTAAAACGAAATAGGTTTTGAAAATGAAAGAAATGGTGTAAATGGTTAAATGTGTGGCGTTTTTTTATCTGAATTCTCGTGTTGCATGTTTACGTGATGTCAGATGCACGCTTTTTTTTTGTTCGTGCGCGTGCGCATGAAAATGCATATAGACTGTGATGTTACGATCATATCCTTGCATGTGTGTGCGTATGAAAATACGTATTTGTGTTTGGAATCCTTGGTTACATATGTTTTGTGCAATTAATAGACTGTATTTTTTAGTACGTTTAGCTCAGTCAGTAGAGCATTCGGCTAGAAACCACAAGGTTCCTAGTTCGATACCCGCCCTCGCCAACTCAGCGTATGAGTAGCACAGGGATATGTGCGGTAAAGTAAGGAGCTGATGGTAGGTGTGGCGCTCCACCTCAGACGCTAAAATAATCCCTTGGTCTAGCGCTAGTGAAAGGAGATAGACTCCCTCGCTGATTGGCTGATACCGACATTAGGCCGCCACGACGACTTTACTTTAATAATTATGTGTGCATATAATATATATATATATATATATATATATATATTATATATACCTCCATACATACTTTTATCCAAGTGTTTTGTTAGTGTCCAAGTGGTGTAGCCATACAGTAGCACTAAACAGCTACGGCTTAGAAGAATCCTTGCTTAATCTTCTAATAGATCAAATTTCGATATTATCGGTAATCTGTCTATAGCAGTCTATGCCTTTTTTATGCATATATTGACATGCTTTCTGTAGATAAGATATTACTACCTAGGTATATGAAATTAGTACACCAGTTCACATACTATGATAATTCACTACTGATATATGACAAGAGTTGGGTTTGGTTTCTTTGTTTAATAGCATATCAACCATTATGGGTTATCTAATGTTAAATCCATCCTTGTAGAAGAACAGTAGTGGTACTATTCAATCTATACCTGAGGGACAAAGGGGCTTGTAACTTTCCCAGGGGTATTAGTCTTGGTTACTACAATGTCAGAGTCCAGCACATTAGCCACTAGACCACAGCAGTGTGGCATTGAGTTAAGATTCAAGAGTTTGAGAAACTAACTCATAAACCCTCACTTTGATAAGGGTCTAATCTTAAATAGTTGAAAGCCAGTAAGAAAAGATGAGAAATTATTATGCACGGATATACTCAGACTAGTGTCCCATCATGGTGTAATGCACGGCTCACCAAACTACAGCCCACAAGCCGAAATCAGTCCACAAAGGCATTTTATAAGGCCTCCGATGGTACTTGAATTTGTTAAAACATAAGGAACACGGGACGTTCTGATACCATTTAAATATCATGTTAAGCTTACTAAATCTTCATGGACTTGACTACGAAATCAACCCATCGAACGAAATTGACTGATAAACATTTGAAAGTAATTCTCTTGATTGAATGTAGCAATTCCAAACCAAACATTGACGATATCTTGAAAGGCAAAATTCAGGTTTCACAAATCTCACTAAACCTTTCTGCTAATGTTGCGTTCTTTGATAAGGTTTTGAAAATAAATATGTTGGTTAAATTTGTTTTTGTGAATCTTACGCCACTCATCCATGAATATAACATCGAAAGATAAATTTTGTTTACATCTTTTTCTCAGAGCTTTCGTTCTGGCTAGCAAATATTGAACACAATAAATAATGTGGCCAGCGCTCGTTATTTTTTTCAATTATCCAGCCCACTGTGAAAAATGTTTGGGGGTCCTTGGTGTAATGTTTAGCAAGCTGGACTCACAGATCCATTACTACTGAATAATACAAACAAGAGTTAAGATCAATTTTTTTTTTTTTTTCAAAGATACATACCCACACCCCTTGTTTTTTTTTTTTTTTTAAATACTGTGGTTAGTACGTAATTGGTTTTCCAATCCACTAATATTTACATTTTTATTAGTTTGAACTATAGTTGGAAAATTTTAAACTATTTATTTTGTTAGATATACTGAGACATTTAACTTCAGATGTAGGTATAAGTCGACTTACTTAAATAAAACAAGATATCTTATCAATCAAAGTGGGATTTCCAATGCTGTCATTATTATATTCATGTTATTTCATAAAGAAATAAAAACAGTTTGTTTAAAGAAAACAAAATGGAATTTAGAACATATGATAAATAAAAGTAGAAGAAACACATACAGTTTGCATTAAGAAACATTTAGTTTGTTTAACATTAAACGAAGGAAAAACATGGTAAATAATATAGTTAAAAGCTTCTTAACATAGAACACATGAAATACATTTAATGCAGGAAGAAGAAAAAAAGAAAAAGAAAAAGAAAAAAAGGGAAGAAAAAAAAGGAAAAAAGGAAAAAAAAAAAAAAGAAAAAAAAAAAAAAAAAAAAAAGGAAAAAAAAAAAGGAAAAAGAAAAAAAAAAGGAAAAGAAAAAAAAAGGAAAAAAAAAAAAGAAAAAAAGAAAAAAAAAGGAAAAAGAAAAAAAAGGAAAAGAAAAAAAAAACAAAGATGGGTCCTCCCCACTTGGAAGATGGATGCAACATAAAATAATTCCCCCCCCACTTATTCAGCCTTTTGCTATAGTAAATTCGGTAAATATAATCAACAATAACCTAAGAAAAAGGAGACATGTAGAATCTCTAAAAGAAAAAATTGTGAAAAAAAAATGTCTAATTGGTTGGTTGGATTTTACGGCATGTCAACCCTTGTTGGGTAATTTTATGCCAAAGACATTTTGTTTTATTCATTCTTCAAGAGTACTCAATTTTTTTTTTTTTTTTTTTTTTTTTTTAACACATTTTTTTTTAAATTCACTTTTTTTTTAAGTCATAGATGGGACCCTAACAGGTACTACCACTCCGGGTCAGAGTAGACTTGGGAGCAATGGAGTGGTACTTCACATTCCCCAGAACTCCAGAAATGGAACCTCACCTTCAGATAGACTAACATCATACCCAGAACATTAAGACCTTCAGCCACTGCCTTCTAGCACATATATGATAAAAAAAGGTTAGGAGTTTGCCATAAGGGCAATAGGGCTGGGACAATCATATAGGTGCTACGGCTTGATTTGTTCTGACGTGACCAGCCAATTGATCAAAGGGGGGGGGGGGTCTCTCCGCCCACCTGTCTAGGATTACTAACTAATGTCAAGGATTACCAAATGCACCAAAATATCACTGGAACCAAAACAAAAACCTTGGCAGAAAAATAACAAAGATGAAGATACTAGTTAATAGATTTCACAATGTTTGCAGTAGAGCGTTCGGCTAGAAGCCACAAGATTCCTAGTTCAATACCGGCCCTCGCCAACTAGTGTATGAGTAGAGCGTAGAGCACAGGGATCTGTGCGGTAAAGTAAGGAGCTGATGGTAGGTGTGGCGATCCACCTCAGACGCAACAATAATCTCCTTGGTCTAGCGCTAGTGAAAAGGGGATAGACTCCCTTGCTGTCTGGCTGATACCGACATTAGGCTGCCTCGATGACTTTACTTTTTACTGTCATACTAAAAGCAAATTTGAATAGGAATACTATTTTCTAATATACTAGATGCCAATATGACCCTATTAATGAGAAAAAAAAATACTAAACATCTACATGGGTCATAAATGAAAGTTTCTGAGGCATATGACATAATAGAAATGACCAAATTCTTCAAACTTGAAAATTTGTTTCCATTACAATTAATGCAAGAAATAACAAATATACAACAGGGAGTTGATATTGCAATATCATTTTGCTATGACCAATTGGGCATCATCCCATCCCATTGTAATTGTTAACAAGCTTGTCTTGCAGATCCATTACTACTGAATAGCGAGTTGGATCTTCGTTTCTCACCTATGCGATCTTCAAACTAAGTGCTTACTGGCAATTCCTCATCTATGCAATTTTCAAATCAAATGGTTTGAAAATTATAGGCAAGAAACTGTCAGTAACCAAGAACCATTGACTTCATCTCCATGCTCTATCAATGATATTTAGCACTATTTACTTATAAATATAGCACACTATATTATCATTATTAATATATATGGAGGCGCATGGGCTAGTGGTTAGAGCCAAGGAAAATGGACTCGTCGATTCGAGTTCAATTCCTAGACGAAGCTGTTGGCATTTCACATAGCGCTAATACCCTTGGGAAAGGTATGAATCCATATATTCTCCCTCCAGCAATGGAGTAAATAGTAGGGCAGACTGGGCTCTTCAGCCTTGGGTAGGTAACCAGTCTAGGAGAGGGATAACTCTGAATTCAAAATTCCTGAGGTCGGTCGTTGATTGGGTTTGTGGCAACCTTTGATGCACCAATTCTTTCCTATCGACTATGCCAAAAAGTGTGGATGGTCCAACACAAGCCTTCACCACTATAAACAAATCCCTGTGTGGGAGTTCATTGTGTGTATGAACCCTCATATGTCGAAAAATCGACGGGAGAGTCCATTATATATATATATATATATATATATATATTATATATATATAAAGTAAAGTCGTCAGGGTGGCCTAAAGTTCGGTATCAGCCAAGGGAGTATCCCCTTTCACTAGTGCTAAACCAAGGAGATTGTTTATGCGTCTGAGGTGGAGTGCAACACCTACCATCAGCTCCTTACTTTACCGCACAGATCCCTGTGCTACTCATACACTGAGTTGGTGAGGGCCGTATCAAACTAGGAACCTTGTGATTTCTAGCCGAACGCTCTACAGACCGAGCTAACCCCTATACAAGAGAGAGAGAGAGAGAGAGAGAGAGAGAGAGAGAGAGAGAGAGAGAGAGAGATGGTAAATAATCTATTTTTAAAAGTATCTAAGAATTCTCCAGTAGATCCTTTTAAAATTTTGTGACTTTAAAAATATTTACAGTGCATTTAGAATAAAGAATTCATTTTTTCTTTTTTTAATATCAAATCTATGAATACGAAAATGAATTTTTGTTTTTACTATTTAAAGAAATATTAACTTACCAGGCTGAAGGGGGAGTCAGAAACATCACAAGTTTTGTCCTGGTATGTGTATGTAGTAACTCACAGGCCAACTGAGTTTAAGCATTGTCAATTGTCAATTGGAGACCCTGAAACAATTACAAGAAAAAAAAACCACATCTAAAACACAATGATACAGAGAACGGATAACAGGAAGAGATAGTCAAAACAAGTTGAAGATGAGAGGAAATAGCGTCAATTCCAATACACATCAAAAATAAAATTAAAGAAAAAAAAAAAATTAAAGTTTAAATCAAAAACTAGAAAAAAAACAAAAAAACAGTAAATCAAGTGACAGACACCCACGCATATATAGATTTTCAGATTTGGGGTGGGGGCAAATATTTGAATTAGATTATTTTAAACTTCTGCACGATTTTTGACAGCATGTTTAATTTTCATTTCCTTTTAATTTATTGATATTATGACTAGGACTAAAAAATTCAAAATGTCTTCTCTTGCAAAACCTTCGCTCAACGTGAATCCGAGAAATAATAAAACAACACTGGATACCTGAGCGAGTCTTTTTTGTCATTTTAAAACAAAAAGTTTTAAGTTACTTTCATCAAACAAATAAAACAAAGTTTTATTTCAAGAAAATAAATAAAAAAATTATATAACAATACCCAGATAATTGATACACAGCCTTTGAACAGGAATCAAGCAGGGAAGGTTAGTCAATATCTTCATTTTTTTTCGTGTTTATTTCCCTATGATTTGATAAAGAGCCAATATATTTACACATACATTTAAAAATTGTTGAATGAAAAGCGAGCGTTCTTGGATGTTTAAAACGTCAGACAGACACTGAAAACGGTTCATTCACTTTTCATTAAACAATTTTTAAATAGACTGACTGACTGGTCTAGCACTAATGAAAAGGGGATAGACTCCCTTGTTGTCTGGCTGATACCCGACATAAGGCCACTTGGCCAAACAATGAAAAAAATATTATCTGCATTATTCAGACTATTGTCCTTATCTTCATTGGTAATCTGATCTATGCAGTAAAGTAGGGAGCTGACGGTAGGTGTGGCATTCCACCTCAGGAAAAAATAATGAGAATCCCTGGTCTAGTGCTAACGAAAAGGGGATAGACTCCCTTGTTGTCTGGCTGATACCGACATAAGGCCACTTGGCCAAACAATGAAAAAAATATTATCTGCATTATTCGGACTATTGTCCTCATCTTCATTGTTATCCATACAATGTTTCAGCCTATGTGCCCTCTTGTCGTAATCGGGTGCCATCATGGAAATTTGATCCTAACCCTTTATTCAATCATTGGGGGTATCCTGTTCTCATTCCATTAACCATAGCTTGGGTAGAGGCGTTAAGCTGTGTTAATTATTATTCTATGTTACTGCTACCTTGACCAGGATTGAACCTGCAGTCCAGAGATAACTGTTACTTAGAACTGTCTTAACCTAACTCTTGTACAGATAACAATGAAGATCAGGACAATAGTCCGAATAACGCAGATAATACTAATCATCAAGCCTCGTCTCAAACATTCAGAGAAATAATGAAAAACTATTTTTTTTAAAACACATTTTTCTATATCAAAAAGTGTTTTTTTTTTTTTAAAGAAAAAAAAAAAAAAAATCCATAAGATTTTTTCCCTATGTTCCTAACAAATTAAAACTTATAGTGAACAGTAGTGATAGTTACGAATATAATTGCAGCTTTTTTCAGCCGAAACATTTCCACTTGTGATCGCTGGTTGTTTTTTGTTGTAGTTCCTGACAAGATCTTACAGTATGAATAGCAACAAGAGTTAAATATAGCCAAAAGCAATACGCAAATTCTATAAAAGAGATGGTTTTAGCATTGGCAGACAAACAAATAAATGATAACCAGAAATGCAATGTGACCAATTCCCACATTCACAATAGAACAAAAACATCATTTACTGCTAGTCTCATTGGGGATTTTAAACCCAGAGTATCATTACAGATGAGCAAAGAATTTTCAATAAGAAATATAGTAGTTCAAAGAATTATCACCCAGTCTTGATTTTTTTTTATTTAGATATTTGTTTCTACTAACAGGGCCTGTGGATATACCACAGCAGTGATCCTGATAGCTTTTTAATTTAGTGCGTGCAGGGACACATGTATTTGATTTGAATGTGTCCCCAGGAAATTTGATGGGTCCCAACTAAAGTTTCTTAATAAATTATAGGGTTTTTATTTATGAACAACTAAAGCCATCTATCCCCTACCTTGTACTTCATACAGTGTAATTCATTTCCAAGAAAATATTGAAATATATTTACAGTTAGTTGGAAATGGTAGGGAAAGGGAAGAAAAGAAAAAAAAAAAAAAAAAAAAAAAAAAAAAAAAAACCACTGGGATGCAGGGATATGATTTTTCTGCGTCCTTTTAATTTTTCTGCGGCAGTGATGCAGGATGCATACCTATCAGCATCTCTGACCAGAGTATGGTAATTTAATTATTACGTTTGATATGTTTATTTAAGAGTTATTACTAAATAGTTCAATATGTAAAAAGTATAATAATCTGGATTTAACTCTTTCACTCTTTTCATCTTTTCCTTATGCTCGATTAGAACAGATTAGTATTATTGCTGCCACGCTCTCTCTTTCCCCTTTTTTTCTTTCTTATATTTTTCTGTGTGTAGCGTGTCCTTTTTTCCCTTTCTTTTATAATAAAAATGAAATGGTCCATTATTTAGCTGAGGTGACAACACTCATAAGAAATAATTTGGTGGATAAGCAACACCAGATAATCAGGATTTACATCTTTGAATTTCATGTTGGATGATTTGGACGGTTTCATTTTTTAGGTTTGGTTGGTTGGGTTTACGGCATGTCAACCCCTTGGGTTATTTTATGCCGAATACTTCTATTGGTAAAAAAAATGTTTAATGCCAACAAAGTTGTGAAAAATACATTCTTAATGCATAATACAATTTTTTTATAAATACATTTTTCTATTTAACTCATAGATGGGACCCTAACAGGTACTACCACTCTGGGTCCGAGTGGACCAGGGAGCAATGGTGATGAAGGGGTACTCCACATTACCCAAACCTCCAGAACTGGCACGTCACCATCAGATAGAGTTTAACGTCATTCCCAGGACATGTAGACCCTCAGTCACCACCTTCTACCACCCATATGATAAAAAGGGCTTGGGGCTTGCCATAAGGGCAATAGGGTTGGGAAAATCATATAAGTGCTAGGGCTTGATGTGACCAGCCAATTGATCGGAGGGGGCCTCTCCAACTGCCCGTCTAGCCCTAGATAGGGCCAAAGTGGTGTATTGCAAGTCATGGACTGCTCATCCACCTGGGCTCTATCCTTAAGCATCACAGGTCGCCACCTACGGCCAACAGTGGCTCCATTGGGGGAGTCTTACCCCTCTGCAGAGGTGCAGTCGGTACATTCTAACGCCCCAGCAGACAGGGCGGTGTACACAAAAAAAAAAAAAAAATACCATTAAGAAGTAATACTTACATTCATCATCCAGATATGAGTAACTTTGTCTTTTTTTTTTTTGTTTACATTTAAAATCCACATCTTCAATGCATTACAATTCACTCAGCCACTGTATTTCTTAAGTCTTTATCTATTCAACATAAATGTAAAACAACACTAATTTTAATCTATCCAGTTGCAATGATCAGTAATTGCAATGATGTGTGAAATGCATACATATTCCTTACCAACTCGTTGCTTTAAACTGACCTGATGCTGACTGTTATGCTTTTTTTTACCCAGGCTCATTTATGATTATAGTACAAAGAAACACAACACTTATTTCTATTTTGCATTATGCATCACAGTTTATGGCAAATTGTTCTAGATCAAATATTTGTAAGTCTTGAAACAAAAGGTGAATATTTGATAAGTTTTATGTTAGAATAGGTTGTGTAACTAGCTAGATTATCATGTGACCTATCTGCAACCACAAATACTCACTTTGAAACCACAAATTGCATCTAGAATTCGCACAAAGCTGATCAAATTTTTTCTACATACTATACGAACATGTAGCATCAGAAACCATGGGAAGCAGCATGGTGGGTGTAAAAAAGCAGGGCAAACAAACCCTAAAAGGGCCAACAGCATGCTTCACAAGCTGCTAGTGGATGAACTCAATAGTTCAACTTCTAAGATCAAACAGTTCAGGCAGGAACAACTGCTATTCATGTTTAAACTCGGTGACCATTGATAAGTTAAGAAAACAGCTGACGCAAGATCTCCATGACCTTGTGCCAACCCAAGCCCCCTATGATGAAATATATACTCTGCTTCAAACGCCAATGTTTCCTATGCCCCTCTACTAATCAAATTCTATATCATACGAGGAGGAGTCAAAAAGTAATGCCATTTCTTTATTCCATGTGAAGTTTTTAAAATAAAACTAAGGCCTACATTAAGACCCTAATGAGGCTCAGAGCAAGAATCCGACAAGTAAGATCTAAATTGCCAATCGACAATGTCCTTCTGCATGACATGCTTGACCACACACAAGCATCAGGACAAGGCAGAAAAATTGCCTCATTCAGGTGGACAACTTTACCACATCCTCCATTCTCACCAGATTTAGCGCCTTCAGACTATAATCTGTTCAGACCCATGAAAGAGGGTTTGAGAGGCAAACATTCCAGTGATGAAGAAGTGAAATCTGTAGAGAAGAAGTGGCTCAAAGAACAGTCAACAGAATTTTACGGGGCAGGGATACATGCTCCATTCAAAGATGGAACATTGCTATTGAGAGAAATGGTGACTATGTGGAGAAGTAGGGATGTGATCTACAGAGGACCAGTTACATTGTGATGTATGATACATGTTCCTGTGTTGGTAATTATACCTGTCCTAAACAAAATGGCATTACTTTTTCACTCACCCTCATAGATTTTCTTTATCTGTATTTACCGATCTATTCAATCCACTTTTGTGTTAGCTGTATTGAACTAAACACTGATTAAAAAAGATTTTAAAATTCTAAAAAGGCTACCATTACAGAAGTGCTTCAAAATGGCTTCGTTAGAATGCACAAGTTTAATTAAAGTAAATGTAGGGCAGATCAATTTTCACCTTGAATAGGCAACCAATAAACAAAATGGATTCTTATACACAAAAAGAAACATTTCCGCTAACAAGAGACTAGACACAATTAGATAGAGAGTAATAATAAGGTGCAATAAATGAACAAATATTATAGGAAAATAGCCCTAATAATCATTACATTGTATCCAGAGAATAACAAAAACTTTATTATTATTATTTCCATTATCATCATCTTTATTATTATTTTGATCATTTTTATTATCGTTTCTATTATGTTCACTCCTGTGAGTTTTTCACACCAGCATCAGCTGATGGTCTTTCACTGGAGTCTGAGTGACAACAAGTCTCCTCAGGTCTCCAGAAAGTTTTGTCTAAATGGTGATGGGTGTTTTTAAATGTGTCTGGAGAAAAAAGGCTCATGACTGTTTATTGATCAGCATTCATTTTCAAAGTTCAAGACATGATTGGTACAAGGTCAAAAGTTAAGATAAAGAAAACATGGGATGGATTTCTTATGGACACAATTGATTAAAAGAAAGAGAAAAGGAAAAAGAGAGAGAAAAGGAAAAAGAGAAGAGAAAAGGAAAAAGAAAGAGAAAAGGAAAAAGAAAGAGAAAAGGAAAAAGAAAGAGAAAAGGAAAGAGAGAGAAAAGGAAAAAGAAAGAGAAAGAAAAGAAAGAGAAAAGAAAAAGAAAGAGAAAAGAAAAAGAAGAGAAAGGAAAAAGAAAGAGAAAAGGAAAAAAGAGAGAGAAAGGAAAAAGAAAGAGAAAAAGGAAAAAGAGAGAGAAAAGGAAAAAAAAGAGAAAAGAAAGAAAAGACAGAGAAAAGAAAAAGAAGAAAAAGAAAAAGACAGAGAAAAGGAAAAAGACAGAGAAAAGAAAAGAGAGAAAAAAAAGACAGAGAAAAGGAAAAAGAGAGAGAAAGGAAAAGAGAGAGAAAAGAAAAAGAAAAGAGAAAAGGAAAAAAGAGAGAAAAGAAAAAACAGAGAAAAGAAAAAGAAGAGAAGAAAAAGACAGAGAAAAGGAAAAGAAAGAGAAAGAAAAGAAGTAAAGGAAAAAGAGAGAAAAGGAAAAAAGAAAAAGGAAAAAGAAAGAGAAAGAAAAAGAGAAAAGGAAAAAGACAGAGAGAAAAAGAGAAAAGGAAAAAGACAGAGAAAAGGAAAAAGACAGAGAAAAGGAAAAAGACAGAGAGAAAGAGAGAAAAAGACAGAGAAAATGAAAAAGACAGAGAAAATGAAAAAGAGAGAAAAGGAAAAAGAGAGAAAAGGAAAAAGAGAGAGAAAAGGAAAAAGAGAGAAAAGAAAAAGAAGAGAAAAGGAAAAAGACAGAAAAGGAAAAAGAAGAGAGAAAGGAAAGAAGAGAAAAGGAAAGAAAGAAGAAAAGGAAAAAAGAAAAAAAAAGGAGAGAAAGGAAAAAGAGAGAGAAAAGGAAAAAGAAAGAGAAAGGAAAAAGAAGAGAAAAGGAAAAAGAAGAAAAAGAAAAAGAAAAGAAAAGGAAAAGGAAAAAGAAAAGAGAGAAAAGGAAAAAGAAAAAAAGAAAGGAAAGAAAGAGAAAAGGAAAAAGAGAGAAAGGAGAGAAAAGGAAAAAGAGAGAAAAGAAAAAGAAGAGAAAAGGAAAAGAGAGAAAAAGGAAAAAGAGAAAAGAGAAAAGGAAAAAGAGAGAAAGGAAAAAGAGAAAAGAGAGAGAAGAGAGAAAAGAGAGAAAGAGAGAAAGAGAAAGGAAGAGAAAGAGAGAAAGAGAAAAGGAGAGAGAAAGAGAGAGAAAAAAGAGAAAGAGAGAGAGAGAAAGAGAGAGAAAGAAAAAGAGAAAAAAAGAAAAAGAGAGAAAAAGAAAAGAGAGAAAAAGAAAAAAAGAAAAGAAACGAAAAGAAAGAAAAAAGAAAGAAAAAAAACAGATCATACATGACAAGGTTAGAGTTGATAAACTTATAAATATTGAATGTATGTAAAATATTATCTACATATTTTATATTATTAACTAGTTTATGTTTATATTATTTATTAGAACGGGGTTTTTTATGTAAATAAACGTAGACAGAATAGTTAAAATTCTAGAAGAAAAAAAAAAAAAGGAGAGAGAAAAAGTCCATTGGCAAACTTGATTATCTTAAAAGAATGGAACTGACTTTAACATATTTCAATCTTTTCTAACTTAATGTATTACTAAAGTAGAATTTGGTTTCAGTCATTTTTAGTCTCCACCCTCAACAAAGATATCAGAATATTCATGTGCAATCAATTAAAAGTTGGCGTTTTTTTTTTATGTCTATGAGAATAAAGTTTCTTTTTTTTCCCCTCCTTTTTTTTTTCTCTTTTAGTTACTGATAAAAAAAAACCCACTCTCCCCAACACAATAGTTTTAGTTATTTTGAACTAAACAAGATGTGAGAGCCGATTCCAACACAAGACTTGTAAACAGTTCAACTAGTGAATTATCAAATTATGACCTTTTATAGAAACTTATGGATTTCAAAATATTTTGAAAGTTAAAGGATGCAAAAATATTAAACATTGTGAGAAGAGATCTAACTCCTATGAAATGGTAAACTTATTCAAATGTCAAAGTTATTAGAAAATGTATCAAATAATTACAGTATTGTGCAAAAGTTTTTAATCTATTGTAAATTTAAGGCCATTGATAGTGTCTTTTACAAGGGAAATATTCCTTCTTTTCTGTGATGGAATTCACCCTGGATTGGTTGAACCAGATCCATCCAATGAATTCACCTTGAAAGTAAATTCTCTAAAAAGAAAAATTATGACTTTTTGCTACAACTAAGGGAATTTTGACAATATTTCAAAATTCAAATTCTGGATATGAATGGTGAAATGCTTTCCTAAATAGAAGCATCAATATCATCATGGACTGCTGTTAACTATGAAATGCTAATAAGAAACCTTCACTCCTTCCTAAATAGAAGCATCAATATCATCATGGACAGCTGTTAACTATGAAATGCTAATAAGAAACCTTCACTCCTTCCTAAATAGAAGCATCAATATCATCATGGACAGCTGTTAACTATGAAATGCCATTTAAAATCCTGGGCCGGTTTAGCTCAGTCGGTAGAACACTTCCCTAGGAATCGCAAGGTTCCTGGTTCGATACTGACCCTCACCAACTCAGCGTATGAGTAACACAGGGATCTATGCAGTAAAGTGAGGAGCTGATGGTAGGTGTGGCACTCCACCTCAAAAGAAAAAACAATCTCCTTGGTCTAATGCTAGTGAAAGGGGGATAGACTCCCTCGCTGTCTGACTGATACAGACTTTAGGCCACCCTGACTTTACTTACTTCTTCCTAAATAGAAGCATCAATATAATTATGGACAGCTGTTAACTGAAATGCCATTTAAAATCCTGGGCCGGTTTAGCTCAGTCGGTAGAACACTTGCCTAGGAATCGCAAGGTTCCTGGTTCGATACTGACCCTCACCAACTCAGTGTATGAGTAACACAGGGATCTATGCGGTAAAGTGAGGAGCTGATGGTAGGTGTGGCATTCCACCTCAGAATCAAAAACAATCTCCTTGGTCTAATGCTAGTGAAAGGGGGATAGACTCCCTCGCTGTCTGACTGATACAGACTTTAGGCCACCTGTCGACTTTACTTACTTCTTCCTAAATAGAAGCATCAATATCATCATGGACTACAGATAAACAAGGATCCCCACGGTTTTATGGGTAATCTAATATGCTAATAAAAAGAAGAGAAATATTAATATCGGTCTTGATTCCTCTTTTAGATCTGCTAGATTTGGACAGCCACATTCTTTGCAACATTTTATTTTTTTTATTTTATTTTTTAGAGAATATTCTTCTGAACTATTTTCTAAAAATTGTTTCAGAATGATAAAGCCTTGAAGAATGTGCCAGTAAAAAAAAAAAAAAAAGAAAAAAGTCAGCCGCTTGTTAAAACAATTGATCGAATAAGAAGTGAACAAAATGGTAACTACATTAAAATTGACAGCCATGATGCAAATTTAGAGCCAAAGATAATTTGTCAAAGTCGAAATTCCAAGAAAGGAAATGTGCCACGAAAGTGATTCTTTTTTTTTTTTTATTTTGCTTATATTTTCTACCATCAACCAATTCGAAATGGAAATAATAAATTCTTTTACTCTCATTAGCTACGAGTCAATTTTGTCACATTGTTGTCTAATTGGTCAAACAGTCACTTGGCTCTCTCCAACAAATTGACACAATTTTCAACAAAGAATCAGAAAGAAAGTTACCTTCACTCATACAAGTTAACCCAAATTTCAAACTTGGGATTTTCACACATTAAGAAATGGTCATTATTTTAGGTTGGTATGATTTTACAGCACATCAACCCTTGTTGGGTTATTTTATGCCGAAGGTGTTTTTGTTTTTCTCTGAATGTTTGAGATGAGGCTTGATGATTAGTATTATCTGCGTTATTCGGACTATTATCCTCATCTTCATTGTTATCTGTACAACATTTTGGCCAATGTGCCCTCCGGCCTTCTTCAGGTATGTTTTCTGGAGGGCACATTGGCTGAAACGTTGTACAGATAACAATAAAGATGAAGACAACAATCTGAAAAATACAAATAATACAAATTATCAAGCCTCATCTAAAAAATTAATGACTAATTAACATGTTTTATTGCTATTTGTCTGAATTGTTTTCATATTTATTCTATATGATGAAACAATATTTAAACTATTATTCCTTTATAACACCGGTCATCCCCCCTCTGTGCAGCATCCAGAATCCACACAGAGCTGATCAATGTAATTCGGCCCACATTGGCATGTTCATGTGCTGGTGTTCACAGGAGAACATCCCGAGTTCATCCCTGCTTCTCCAGCAGTGTCCAGCATGCCTCATTCATCCAACTCAGATGATTTGTGTGATAGGAAGCAAGTGGCCATACAGCTGCTTTTTTTTGTGGTGTGCTTTTATCACGATTTGTTTTAGAAAGCACACTGCATTCTTGTGCAACTCCCATCTAGCTTATTCTCTAGGCATTTCATTAGAGTCCATGTGGTGCAGCCGTACCGTAGTACTGATACAACTAAATCCTCTAAATAAGTAAAAACTCATTTCTTAAGCACCAACCAACAAAAAAGACATTTCAAGCAGTGACTGCTCTAGAACAAAACTTGAAAAGCCAAATTGAATTAACTCCTCACACCGATTTTTAGGTGTATATATACTATACTTTAACTAGCAAAAGTACCCGGTCCATACCAGACTAAATTTTTAGGAACACTAGTGAGAAAGGAAGAAAACATGAGTAAGAGAGAATAAGAGGAAAATATTTTATCAAATTAAAAAAATGGCAGAGAATTCGTATATTACAATGTTGTTTTTTTTTAGGAAATGCTTTTTTGTTTACCTTTAAAATATCATTTATAAAAATGTAATACTAAACTTGTTTTAAAACATAATCTTATTTGAGAGAGAGGGGAGGGGGAAAGAAAGGGAAGAAAGAGAGAGAGGGAGAGAAAGAGAGAGAGGGAGAGAAAGAGAGAGAGGGAGAGAAAGAGAGAGAGAGGAGGGGAAACAGACTGGGTGAAAGCCTGTTGAGTTAAAGTGAAATGTATTAGTCTAATTTATTTCCTTTTTTACCCTATTTTTCCTTACTGTGGAGAGATCTAGAAATTGGTTGATTTTTGTTTAATTATATCACTTAATTAGTAAAAATCAAACACCAAATTTTCTGTGTTTCTTAGTTAGAAACACATTAATGTGTCTGCGAGATTTCAAATGAGAATGACATCTCTTTTTGGAGTTATAAATCAACACATACATAGCATAATCATTCTTTTATATATAGATGAACCAGGTTTGTTTGTTTTACTTTTTGAATTATTTTCATTTAATTGTGAGTAATTTCTAAAATCTGAAACGTTTTAGAAGCCCCTCCCTAAATGTATAGGTATTGATTTTTCTTTTTTTTATTAGATAGATACAGCAATTAGCACATATACAAACAAACCCTTTTCTAGAATTCAAACCCAACACTGCAGACAGTAGCTCATTAAATTAGCATAAACAATGGAGAAAGAAAGAAAGAAAATAATAATGATGCGTGTGTGTGTGTGTGTAAAAAAAAAAATAGAAAAACACAAAGTATTCCAAAAAGATAAGTTTATTCTTGGGTGAAGTCGATGTTACAACGTTTTGGTTTATTCAACCTTTATCAGGACATGCGGTGAAATGCTATTTTTCTTAATATAATAATAATGAAATTTTTAATATCTTATTATAATGGAGATTGTGGGTTTGTCTGTCTGTAACCGAAACTATATTACTATACAAGTCACAATTCCCTTTGTTATTTACCTCACATTCTCCATGAATTTATCCTTATTTTAACCTCAATTAATTATTATTATAAAATTGTTTTACATCATTAAGACTGTTGGCCATGTCTACATACTAATAACATGCAATTGTATTTATATATACAACACAATAGCAGTTTACAGTGTGAATGGGAAGGCTAATTTGCATATTGATATTAGAAATTTGATTTTAATAAATATATGCTTAGTATTATTGATTTCTAATTGTTTGGTGTTATCTTAATGAATATGAGCAAAATTCTTAGAGATAAATCTTAAAAGAAATCCATTAACAAGAAGAAATGACTGTAATATTATTCTTTACTTCCTATTTTAACTAAATAGTTGAATTAGGAAAATTTATCAATGAAAAGATGGGAGTAACGGAAAATGATGGAAGAGTTAGTTTCAAAGTTGTTCTATTTTTCAATCATACCCCCTCTGTTCAGTTTCATTAGCCTTTCTAATTTAATATGATATTTTATTATATTAAAACTTAAATACTTGCACCCGGAGGGTGCATATATTTGCTAGTAATAATAATGAAATTTATTGTGTACAGTGCTCAGGTGCACTACAACTCACCAAAGTCTTATGTCTAGTACACAGAATAATGTATTAGTGTCAGGAACATGAACAGTTTACAGTAATAAAATACATGTATCTGTGCGCATGTGTGTGTGTGTGTGGAGAGGGGTATCAGGTATAGTGTTGGCAGACTACAGGAAGCATGGAGGCTTTGAAAGATGCAGTGTTTTTGGCAGCCTACAACGGACGGGCAGCTTATTCCATGCCTCGGCAATTCAGCGTGAAAAAAATGTTTTATGTGGCAGATGACAAAATAGGAAAAATCTGGTTGTATATATAAGTCAGGGTAGCATGGACATGAAGTCAACAGCGCTTGGTTACTGACAGTAAAAAAAAAAAAAAAAAAAAATTCTTTTAAAATGAAAACTAAAAATGGATACTATGCATGGATCAGATTAAAAAAATACAATAGATAAATATTTGTTAACAAAATGAATTAGATTCATTTAACACTTTGAATAAGTTTAATATTTTATTTTAAATAATAATTATTAACTAGCAGGACCTGTGAATATACCACAGTATGATAATTTAATTATTACATTTAATATGTTTACTTAAATGCTATTGCTAAATAGTTCAATATGTAAAAAGTATATAATCTTGATTTAACTCTCTTTCCTTTTTTTCATCATTTCATTATGTTCAATTGACCTCACGCTCACCCTCTCTCTATCCTTCCTTTCTTTCTTTATATTTTTTGTGTAGCATGTCCTTTTTCTTCCTTTCTTTCTGTATAATAAAAACGGAATAAGTCCATTATTTAGCTGAGGTGACAACACTCATAAGAAATAAAAAAATCGGTGGATAAGCAACACCAGATAACCTGGATTTACATTTTGCATTTCATCTTGGGTGATTTGGACGGTCTCATTTTTTAATCAGAGGGTGCGCAAGATGATAACGGTCATACAATTAAGGAACACAGTATTAATAGATAGATTACAAAATATTCCATCTATCTATCTATATCTATCTATGTATACATATATAAAAGGCAGTTGACAACCAAAGTGAATATATATACACATTAAATATCACCGGTTCTTGCTTTTTGTGCAAAAATTATGAAGATTTGATTTATATTGAAGAAATTTAATTATTAAAATTCACATAGAAATAGAGTTGAAAATTCTACTTAAAAATGTCCAGCATTTGTAAATCTCAAAAGTAAACTAATCAATACACAAGGTTTTTTGTTTTTTTTGCCCACTCCTCTACCAAGGCGACGCTGGTAGTTGCTTCTAGTTGGATATATATTTGTGGTTCCGAGGTGGATGCCCTGCTGAGCTAAACTGCTTACATTATTGGGAACAATAAAATTGTTTACGAAAAAAAAAAAAAAAAAAAAAAAGGCAACTCACTTGCCTTGAGTAAATAAAGACAAGAAAATTAAATTCTAGACAACATTGTATGTATTGTCTTCCTAAAGCCGTTTCCATTTTCACAAGCATGAAGGCGACATTTTTATAAATATTCCGGGGGGGGGTGGGGGGGGATTTTCTTTCTTAAAAAGAAAATATCTAGGAAATCTTTTAAAAGCACGAGGACACCCATCTACCAAGTAATTCCCCCCCAGCTTATATGCACATTTATCAATAATAGCATTAAAAAAAGAAATAATAATATTTTTTTAAATTGATAAAAGCTATTCATATTCTTTGTCAAAAATAAAATACATAAATGTGAATTTTCTAGTATTTTGCTTTATTCACCATTCTGAAAATCTATATATTAATACTGCTGTTCGTTAATCTTCCAATTGTTATCATCTTGTAACACCCTCTGGTTAAAAAATGAGACCATCCAAATCGTCCAAGACATATTGCAAAAATTGTAAATTCTGATTATCTGGTGTTGCTTATCCACAGATTTCTTATGAGTGTTGTCACCTCAGCTAAATAATGGACCATTTTTTTTTTTATATAAAGAAAGAAAGATAATGAAAAGGACATGTGATACTAAAGAAAGACAGAAACAAAAGAAATGTAGCTAATTATTATAAGGATTGAAAAGATAAAACGGTAATCGGATTTCTGGAGAAAGAGAAGAAAAAAGAAATAAGAACAAAAAGAGGTTAAAGTTTGGAAGGGTAACACTCAATGGGAAGGGGGCAGCCATTGACCAATGACCCTGGAACTAGAGTTAAAAATAAAAACGGGAGTCCCAGTTTCTCTGAAGTGGATGTGACCACCCCCCACCCCACCCCCATGAGCACAAACGAAAGAAAAGAAAATCCGGCTCTTTTTCGCTGGACCCGAGGAGGGTCAGACGCTTTGTTGGGGCTCCGTCATGACATATCGAAGGTAGCAACAAACAGTGCACATGGACAGGATTTACGAATGAATAACTTGACTTTACTCTCTCTCTCTCTAAAAAAGAATCCATGAGCCTAGAAACAGTCGACTTCTGCATTCTTGTTGTAGAGGAGTTAACACCCCTACAAGATGGACTGGCTCATAGCCTTATAACAGTCAACATAGCAGTGATAAAGTCAGGAAAAATATATATTTGGAAGAAATCACTGCGTTTGACTACAGACATTTGACCCTCCTCATTCTTGTACACTTGTCTTGTGAATTGTACTACTTCTTGATTTTATGTTATAAGTATCTGTTAGCACCAGATACAAGTGCTGAATAAAATATGTATCAAGCACACTATTTCTCTGTGTATCTTTTACCACCTCAACGATAACAACAATTCTCTTCTTTATTTTTAGTATTTCTTTAAAAAAAGGTACAATTGCCTAAAAGGTTACAGAGAATGGAATCGGTGAAGCGAGTTTGTGTTCATTTTGCATTAAGACACTTTTCTAAAATATAATAAAAGCATTTCTACCTTAGCTTTAGGCAAAAGAGCGAGAGGGTTGGAGTTTTGTAAAGACAATCCAATATAAGCATCAAATAACAGGTTAGTTCAGTAGCAGTTTTGTTTTATGGCATATTAACCCTTTTGGTCCATTCAAGTCATTTTTGATAAACAAAGGACTCAAGTTGCTTACAGTACCTGCTATTGCTTAAGTGGTCCCCAATTGAGTATTGAATAAACTCATCATTGCTTAACTTTGGTGATCTAGTCAGAACCAGTGCTTTCAGCGTTCTGTTTGTGACAGCATTTACCATGAGTCAGTTGAGCCAGCTTCATCCAACAAATTCACCTGTGGTGAATTCATGGAGAAGTAACAAGGGAATAGGAAATTCACAAGCGGTCCCCAAACCCTGCATATATATCCAATCAGGGGAAAAATGCCCTTGTTTGCCACAGATTTTCCAGACACTGTAACAAGTACACCAAAAGCTGTGGATTCCTGACAATGATTTTCATGGAATTTTCACCAGACTCCTTTGGCCGAGTTGTGGGCCCTACTACCACTGAGTGCCAGATCTGGCCATCTTGGGAAACCCTACCAGGAACTAAAGTTCCCAATGGCATGGCTTGAATTAAACAAATTATTAATTTTCCTCAACTAATTTGAAGAAAAACTGTCAAATATCACCTAAAGGAATTTTATAACCAATCACCAAACCAGTTTATTTACAAAGATATAAAATTCTTCTAAATAAACAAAAAATGTTCTTATCAAAATAAACACACGTGTTATTCATATCTAATATAAGAATTCAGAATACCTCAAAAGCTAACATCAGGTACACAAAATCACTTTTTGTTTTTTTATCTAAACATGCTACCAATAAAATAGTTCTCATTTAAAAAAATACTAGTGTCACACTAACATTGGGCATTATGTTTTCAACATTAAACAATTATAAAGAGTTTGTCCTTGAATGCAAAATTGAGGAATTCAATGAATTTATTTTGCTTTGACTAGCATTCATTAATATAATTAAAAACAGAAAAAAAGTTGGTGTGAAAAATAGCCAAGAAATTCCACCTTCGGGTAAAAAAAAA
>CM042161.1:14645287-14685287 GCA_023376005.1 Doryteuthis pealeii | reverse complement strand
AAAAAAATTAATCTTCCATGAGCCCTCAGATAGGAAGAACCCTCTTGGCATGTGCAGAAAAAAGGACCACTTCCTACCACCAAAAATACCTCAGCCATTCCAACTCAGGCCTTAACTGAAGGAACAGTTGACAACAAATGCAAATAACACAAACGCCAATAAATTTATTACGGTTGTTTATTACACACATCCGTTTGCTTCATTTGTCAACGTCCAAAGTCCATTGTCAGAACGCTCTTTATACGAAATGGGCACACAAAAAGGGTTTCATAAAAGAGAAGAGTTCTCTTAAAGAAAGATAACCCAAGTTATCTTTCTTGTTCCATGACATTAACATTAATTAACAGCTGCTACTGGATTGGAAGAAACAGACTGTGTGAAGAATGCATAGACAAGAAACTGTCAGTAACCAGGCACATTAACTCCATGTTCACACTACCTTCACACACACACACACATATAATGGATGTTGTGAGGCACATGGTCTAATGGTTAGAGTCGTAGGAAATGGACTCGTCAACGCGAGTTCAATTCCTGGACGAAGCTGTTGGAATTTCTCATGGCGCTAATACCCTTGGGAAAGGTATGAATCCAATTCTCCCTCCAGCTATGGGTAATAACAGGGCAGACTGGACTCTTTAACCATGGCTAGGTAACCAGTCTAGGAGAAGGAAAACTGAATTCAAACCTGTTAAACTCCGCTTAAGAAATTGACCTTGTGTCGCATCCTGCTAGTGCGGAGGGTTTGGTGTGTGTGTGTGTGTGTGTGTGTATATATATATATATATATATATATATATTATATTATATATATATATATATATATTATATATATATATATATATATATGGATGTTGTGAAACTTTTTTATTTGTCTTAGAAGCATGGAAAATTATAAGGTAGGGAGTAAAAAAAAAAAATAAAAAATTCAAACCGATGGATATCTTTATTTCTTTCTTATATTTCGGCCCAAACAACATATCCCATGGTCAGGATTGAACCAGCAACCTACAGAAGATTGTCACTTAGAACTGTATTAATTCTCTATCCATTGTGTTTGTGTGTCCAGTTGGATTTAAGTAAGCTATGACAAAAAATATTTTTTTTAAATGTAAAAGATGGCCTAGAACCAATAGCAAATAGATATGACATTCATTTATCCTTTCTTGATAAGAGTTCAAAAGGATTTCATTATAAAATAAATTTTATAATTCTTATTTCAACCGAGTGGCTTGGAGCCTCCTTGTCAAACAAGGACGAATAGGAATGAAAAAGAGAAAGAAGCCACAACAAAAGAGAGAAGGAAGGAGAGACAACACAACTCCAGCAAGCATCACTGTTTGTTTGCAATCACTGCACCAGAGATTGCCATTCAAAAATTGGCCTGTTCAGCCACTCACGCAGATGCAGTTTAAAAAAATTTTTTTTAAGTGATACGTCATCTTTAGCAGATGGTAGGATGTCAACACGTATTTCAACTGTAAGTCATAACATCTTTTACAGCAGATTTCATTCAACTGGAGTCACATGATAACTTTGTCCAATTTTAAGTGAAACAGAATCTGCCATTTTGAAGAGATTATTGTTAAGGATGGTTGAAAGATCAGATAAACCATTTATCTTACACTCAAATGACTATTGAGTTACATCTCTTCTTTTCTTATTAACCTACTACCCCCCTCTCTCTCTCCTTATATTACTAACATTCATAGTGTGTTCATTGTTTTGAATTTCTCTCGTCTTAAACATAAGTGATTTTCTTACTTATACAAAGAACAACAACTTGATTATGTGAGAGCAACAGTTGGCTTTTTAAATCTTATATGAAATCTTTCTTACTTATGATCAAATGAAAACAAAATTATGTTGTTACAGTGCATTAGCATTAAATGCGAATTGATTTATACATTTCATAGAATTCAAAACTTTACAGCAAAATATTCAGGTTTAGCTGTTATTTTTATTGCCAAAGACATTTTGTTTTATATTCTTTCCATTTTTTTTTTTTTCTTAATTTCTTTTTAAAACACATTTTTTAATACTCATTTTCTTTATCTATTTAACCCATAGATGGGACCCTAAGAGGTACTAACACTCTGGGTCAGAGTGGATCTGGGAGTAATAGGGATGAAGGGGTACTCCACATTTCTCAGAGTTCTAGAACTTCACTAGATGCAATTAAATGTCATACCTATCTATCTCAGTCTATCTATATATCCATCTTCATATCTAAACAAGAATTACGACAAATTACGATAAATAAACAAGAATTACAACGAGCTGGAGTTGTTATTTTGATAGTCACCGGATAGCAATTTTTGAGGCAGAAGACGGGACGCACTTCCTCATAAATTACCGATGTTCCTAAAAAAAATATGACCGTTATCTTGCAATAACTGGTAAAAATTGAGACCGTCCAAATCATCCAAGATGAAATGCAAAAATGTAAATCTGATTATCTGCCGTTGCTTATCTACCAATTTTTTTTTTTTTTCTTGTGAGTGTCATCACCTCAGCTGAATAATGGAGCAGTCCGTTTTTATTATAAAGAAAGAAAGGGGAGAAAAAAAGACATGCTACACAGAAAAAATATAACAAGAAAGAAAAAAAGAAACAGATGGGGAAAGGTAAATGTCACAAAATCCAATACCCTCATATTCTTGCACTTTTTTTCATTAACAAGAAGTAAAGTCGTCGGGGCGGTCTAATGTCGGTATCAGCCAATCAGCGAGGGAGTCTATCCCCTTTTCAATAGCGCTAGACCAAGGAGATTGTTTTTTGCATCTGAGGTGGAGCGCCCACACCTACCATCAGCTCCTTTACCGCACAGATCCCTGTGCTACTCATAACGCCGATTTGGCTAGGGCTGGTATCGAACAAAGAACCTTGTGTTTCTAGCCGAACGCTCTACCAACTGAGCTAACCCGGCCCTATAACAAGAAGTAAACTTATCAATAAATAAATACCTATGATTTTATGTAAAATTTGTGTGTAAAATATTCAAAATAATTATCTAATTAATAATTAATCGATGCACGCAACATTCTATTTGAGGGTGACAGAACTATGTTTCCATTTCAAATTGTTTTATCTTTTACTCCTTTAATAAATTTGATGATTTTGCTTAAGTTACAAACCCTCCGACATTGAATTTTTAACTCCCACACCCTTAGGCAATATCTTTCAAAAATTAATTTTTTTTACACCTGATACATGCTACAAAGTCCACTGCAAAATGACAAAGTATATATAAGACTCCACAATGTCATTCAAATCAAGCAGTCAATCAGAACTCAAGGAATGGAATCACCCAAATCACCCAGATTCATGGATGGATCATTCTTGATTCCTATTTATACCAGCTGTCTTGGACACTGCTTGAGTTGTGTTGTATACCCTTTATTACTTCTTTACTTGCTTCTATATCTTGGACATCTATTCTTCTGGATGGCTTTGGTATTTCTTCTATCATCTTAACTTGGTCTGGTCTAGCGTCTGGTGTTGACTTGGGGATTCCGGTCTGGTTTCTGTTAGGGATTTCTCCTTATCAGAAGCCCTGTGTCATTGTTAGTTTTTAGGTAATAAACACAAGACTTCAATTTACTTTTGATCTTATTTTATTGTTAATCCCCAAACCAGACGTCTGCGCAGATCCTTACATCCTACGAGCTCGGCTTCTAACTGACTGAGTTACTTAGTATCCTTAAACCGGAAGACAGGGTCTTCTATGCCTTCCGGTTCTCACGATTTATCCCTGGAAGGTAAGGTGAGAGTGAGGTCAAGCGACGTCACTCACTCACTCAAGGCCATCAGCTGCACTAATCGCCATTATGATTTCTACACTATTGCTATAAATATTTAGGT
This sequence comes from Doryteuthis pealeii, assembly GCA_023376005.1. NCBI lineage: Eukaryota > Metazoa > Mollusca > Cephalopoda > Myopsida > Loliginidae > Doryteuthis > Doryteuthis pealeii. The sequence continues at coordinate 14,681,423 of CM042161.1, read as the reverse complement.
ATCTAATAATTATGTAACAGTTGTACTTAGTCTACTGTTGGTTTTAATAACAGCAGCTAACTGACTTCAATAACACCGACCGGAGGGCGTTCGTTTTTGCTAGTCAAATATAAGGTATCTATATAAATCATACAATAGTCTATAATACCCAAATTTACAACTCTCCTTCACAAAATCTTATTTAATTATACTATGAGTAAAAGAAACGTAGCCCAATTAAATGAGCTGAATGACAGAGACTTAGTTGGTTCATTAACATAATTGCTTAAGAGATTACAGTGCTCTTCCAGGGAGATATCTAATTGAAAAGGAAAACAAAATTATCTTGAGCAGTTATCACATCAGAGCATATTTTGCTTTTGTTGCTTTTAATGTGAGCCAGATTACATTAAGAAGAAAAGGTTAGAATATAATTTGCAGTTGTATCAACACAGTTCACAGAAAAAATATTCACTTCAAAGAGTTTATAATACAAAACCAACCAATAAAATTAGACTGCTTTTTGTTTTGTTTGTTTTTTCTTTTTGCTGTAAGCTTATGAGAAATAGATGTTTTATTCTCCTAAAACAATATACTTTTCATTAAGAAAGAAAAAAAAGAATTTATTAAATTACTTGTAAATAAACTTTACCTATTTACCTATCTCTCTCTGCTTCATCTCAAAAATTCAGACAAATAAATGAAGAGAGAGGGGAGAGAGAGAGAGAGATCATTGATTCACTCAGCTTTAGTATTATAATATAGTTAGGATTTCTTTAATACAGTTTAATTGTCATGGTTAACATGTTAAAATTTGCATTGTTTTTCTTCATTTAAATTCTCCAAACTTGAGCATTCAATTTTTCTATGAAATGATTTCATTTAAGCAATATAACTAATTTTTACTTGTAAACAAAACACTATAAGAGAATATATATATATAGAGAAATATATATAGAGAAAGAGAGATAGAAATATAGAGAGGAAGAGAGAGAGAGATATATATAGAAAGAGAGAGATATATGAGATAGAGAAAGACAAATAGAAGAGAGAGATATAGAATATGAGATAGAGAAAGACAAATAGAAAGAGAGATAGAGAAAGACAAATAGAAAGAGAGATAGAGAAAGACAAATAGAAAGAGAGATAGAGAGAAAAGAAAGAGAAATGAGAAAGAAAGAAAGAGAGATAGAGAGAATAGAGAAAGAAGAGAAGATAGAGAAAGAAAGAAAAAGAGATGAATAGATAGATAGATAGATAGAGAAAAAAAGAAAAAGAGATGGAGAGAGATTTTAAATGAGAATAATCCGAAGTCGTTAAATAACACTAAAACTAGATGATTTTTGTTCTGAAAATCTCCGATCTATTGATTTCAGTTGAGAAAGATTTTCCATTTTGACACTTCACTTTATTGACATGAGAAATGAAAGTTTCTCTGCATGGAATTAAAAGAATCAATAAATTAGAAATTCTATGGAATTATTTCACATAGAAGAATATCAATTTTATCAATTTAAAATAGAATCTGCAACCAGGATGAGGCTGTCTGCATTTCACATTGTACTAATGCATCTCTCCACCCACCTAAGTAGGGGTAAATAGTAGGGCAGACTGAGAATGTTAGCCTGGGTTAGACAACCAGTCTAGGAGAAGGAAAACTCTAAATTCACTTAAAAGGCTGTTGGGTCTTTCAGCTGAATCTTTTCACTTAAAAGGTAAAACTCACTCGTCGGTCAACTCGAAAATTTCAGCCCAACCGTTTCTCACCACTGTAAAGACAACAGAACTCGCCTCGGCATTTATTCTTTTCTGCGGCTGAACCATGTCAGCCAAAAAGAGTGACAGCAATCCTACCACTTGCGATCAGGAGGTTGTACCGTGACTACCAGTCTTCATAGTCAAAAGGATTAGAGTTTTGCATCAGAGTAGACACCACCTACATATGCAGCACACCACTCGTTGTCCTTTTGAAAAACGGAGACAGGCTGACTCATCACAGATAGCTGGCTGTTCACCATGCCAACCAATTCCGCTACATTTAGATTTTTATGTTACATTTTTAAATTGAAGGTGTGTTTACATAACAGTTATTGGATGAGTTGGAATTGATGAGCTAAATCCTGGACAAGGCTGTTTGCATTTCACTTTGCACCAATGCCCTTGAGAAAGGCATAAATTCATTTGCTCTTTCACACAAATACATATTTACCAACCCCTCCGCACATCCAGGATGTGACACAAGGTCAATTTCTTAAGTGGAGTTTAACAGGTTTGAATTCAGAGTTTTCCTTCTAGACTGGTTACCAAGCCATGGTTAAAGAGTCCAGTCTGCCCTGCTATTTACCCATAGCTGGAGGGAGAATTGGATTCATACCTTTCCCAATGGTATTAGCGCCATGTGAAATGCCAACAGCTTCGTCCAGCAATTGAACTCGGTTTGACGAGTCCATTTCCTGCGACTCTACCACTATCACTCAAATAAGGCAACCCGTCTAGAAGAAGGAAAACTCTTTAATTCAAGCTGTACTCCGTTTAAAAACTGACCTTCTGTCACAGTGGCAGAGGCGGTTGGCTAAAGACACACGGATCAAGTTTACCATTTCCAATAAATCTGCAAAACCACAGATGTGTAATAGATCCTATTTATATTTCAAGAGATTTTAAATGACAGAAACGTTGCATGTCAAATTTTATGCAAAATTAATAGTTTGAGTTTGTTTTGTTTTTTTTTTTGTTTTTTTTTAAAAGAATACATGGGGAAAAATTAATTATCAAAGTTTTAGGATTCATAATCTCATGGTACAAGACAATATTCTGGGTATATATATATATATATATATATATATATATATATAGGAGTGAATAATAAACACACACACACACATATATATATAATAAAAACGCACACACACACACATATATATAATATATATATATATATATATATATATATATATATATATATATAAAAAAAAACAAAAAAAAAACAGACACACGTACATATATATATTAAAAAAAAAAATTAAAAAAAAACACGCACGCACACATATATAATAAAAAAACACGCACGCACACATAAACAAATTATATATATATATTACACACACACATATATATATATAAAAAAAACAAAAAAAAACACGCACACATAAACAAATATATATATATATATATATATATATATATATATATATATATAATATATATAACACACACACACACACACACACACAGTACAGGCTGACAAAAAGACAAATTATATAAAATAGCATTATGTGGGAAGAAAAAAAAAACATTCAACAATTAACTGTTCCACTCCTAATGGAACCCAAATTGCTTTTAAGAATTAAATTACATGGAAGTAGTGTCCCAGATACAAAACTATTTTCATTCATTTATGCATTTAGAATGTCAAATCGTACAAAGCAATAAATTTAGCACCGTCCTAAAGAGATTATATTGACACACATATTTAATACGAATTTAGAGACGTCGAAAAATATTTACAAGTTTCATTTATTGATTGGGAAATCTATTTGTTAAATGGATATTTACTAGGCACTTTATGTTGTTTACTAAGCCTAGCTTAGGTTGGCACAAGGCCGGAAATACAGAGCACTCAGTGAGAATACAATTCACTAATCATATGAATCATCCTTAACTAAATCTTAAATTTGGCACAAGATCAGAGATTGACCTCCCTACTCTATACTCACAGATAGGTGGCATTTTTTTTTTTTTTTTTTTTTTTTAACTAAAAATTCCCAAATCAGTGGTTCAACTGTCCATTTGACAAATGTAAAACAGCACTATTTCTCTGAATTGAATAAAGGGTTGGGTTCAGAGTTCTGTGAAGGCTCATGATTACGACAAGAAATATCTGAAGAAGGCTGGAGGGTACATTGGCTGAAATGTTATACAGATAACAATAAAGATGAGGACAATAGTCCAAACAATCCAAATAATACAAGTAAAACAGCACTGCTTTAATTTTTATTTATCAGCGATTACAATGTCATGAAATGCATACAACATGCCTTTGAAAGATTTTGAAGCCTTTGTATACACAATATATATATATATCTCAAAGATTCCTTACAAACTGCTTTAAACTGACTTGATGTTGAGTTGACTGTTACACTTTTTTACCCAGGTTCATTTACGATTATAGTACTATGAAATGCAACACTTATTTTTATATGTTTGCATTATTCATCACAGTCTATGGCAAAGTGGTCTAGATCAAATATTTGGAAGCAGTCTTGAAACAAAAAGGTGAATATTTGATAAGTTTTATGTTAGAATAGGTTGGTTTGGTTTGGTTTTGTTTTACGGCATATCAACCTCAGTGGGTCATTTAATGCCAATAAAGTTTTGGAATAAGTCAATTCTTAATGGATAATACAATTTTTTTATAAATACATTTTTCTATTCCACCCATAGATGGGACCCTAACAGATACTACCAATCCGGGTCAGAGTGGACCAGGGAGCAATGGTGATGAAGGGGTGTTCCACATTCCCCAAAACTGGAACCTCACCATCAGATAGAGTTTAACATCATTCCCAGGACATGTAGACCCTCAGTCACCGCCTTCTAGCACCCATATGATAAAAAGGGGTTGGGGCTTGCCATAAGAGCAATAGGGTTGGGAAAATCATATAGGTGCTAGGGCTTGATCGGAGGGGCCTCTCCGACCGTCCGTCTAGCCTAAGATAGGGCCAAAGTGGAGTATTGCAAGTCATGAACTGCTCATCCACCTGGGTTCTATCCTTAAGCATCACGGGTCGCCACTCACGGCCAACAGGTGGCCCCATTGGGGGAGTCTTACCCCTCTGCAGAGGTGCAGTTGGTGCATTCTAAAAAAAAATTTTTAAATACTTTTTTTTATTTTAAGTTACCCTGAGTAGGGTTAGTAGTGCATAATTCGGTCCTTTTAAACTATCTCCCACCACCATTATTCATTACATGGCTTTGAGAATTGACCTGCGGTATCGTAGCCTCATTTTGAGGTCAGCATTCGGGCAATCACTGGACGGCCATTATTGGAATGTAGTACTAACTTTTAGGAAAAGTTTTTACCGTCCCTGGCAAACTGTCCCGGATGTAATTTTTATCGACGACGTTAATGTCGAGCCCTGCGATATACCAAAGAATACAGATGCACATTTTCTAAAATAAACTCATTCATAAATGCCTAAATATAAATAGTATGTAAGCTTATTATTTACAGATAAATATATGTTCACACAAATGTGACATGAACAGTCATTTTATTTTTTTTTTTTTTTTTTTTTTTTATTCAATTGCTCTACTGATTTCTGTTGCTGAACTAATTATACAATTTTTTTTTTTTTTTTTTTTTTTTTTTTTTTACAAACACATTTTTTTTTCTTTCCCCCTTTTCTTTGTAAATTAAAACAGCAGTGTAAAAATGGCTGGCAAGGAAAATAAACAAATCTGTTTATTGCTTTATATGACCAACTTAATGTCATTCATTCCTTCTTCCCTATTCCAATTCTCTACAGCATTGAAAGCAATTCTTATTACTCACTATTCAACCAATAAAATGCTTCATTTTGTTGTAGTCACAATTCAAACTTTCAAGACCAAACAAGGTGAATTATTTGACTATTCTGTCACAGTGGCATTCCAAATACGATTTCATTAACTTGAAATGCCTCTCTGACTGAATTTGGCAAATACAGTGATACCTTAACTTACGAGTTTAATTGTTCCACTCTTAACCCAATTTCTCATATATAAAATCAATTTTCCACATTGAATTGAAACTGAAATGCCATTAATCCGTTCCATCCCCCCCTTTTTTATTAGGGGGGGGGATAAGAAAAATAGTATTGTATTGCAGAGATGCTGAGAGGCACAACTTCTGCATCCCTGCCCTGATGCACAAAAATCTAAAAGGATGCAGCAAAATCTCATCCATGTGTCCCAGTTTTTTCTTTTTTCTTCCCTCACCATTTCAAGCTAACTGTAAATATATTTCAATAGTTTCTTGAATTACACAGGATAGGTTACAAGGTAGGAGTTAAACAGTGTTGGGACCCATGAATTTTCCCAGGGACCCATTCAAAGTAAATATGTGCATCCCAGGACACACTAAATCAAAAAGCTATCAGCATCACTGGTATTGAATAAAATCATAAAAATAGAATGTAATGAATTATGTTCTGTAAGTAAAGTCAGTAAAATGATCTATTGTTGGACAGTGAAGAAGTCTATCTCCTGTTCACTAGCACTAGACCAGAGAGATTGTTTTGCTGAAGTGAAACACTAAATCAACAGTCAGCTTCCCACTTTACCACACAGATCAGATTATCAAGCTATGCTACTCATACACTGAGTTGGCGAGGGCCAGTATTGAACTCAGAACCTTGTGAGAACCTAGGCAGATGCTTTACCGACCGAAATATTTTAGTATTTATTTTTTTATAGCATAATAAATTTAGAAACTTAAATATCTAATGGAACTTATTAACATAAGCATATCTGAAGCTCACTCATACCTCAAATTTTTAGCTCTCAAAACAAAGCAAAAAAAAAAAAAAAAAAAAAATTCAACCTAGTAACAGCTCATAATTCAAAAAACTCTTAAGTTGGGGGAACTCGTATGTCAAGGTAACACTGTATCGTACAGCTTTGATAAATACAAGAATTACTCATCTATATTATTCAAAACACAATTTCCTTGTGTATATATATATATATATATATATATATATATATATATATATATATATATATATATAACAGATCTTTGCCAATCCACGAAGCAAACATATATTTACTTCTGGATTAATTAAAATCGAATTAAAAAGTGCTCAATAAAAAGAGCTAAATATACGTTTTAAAAGCGAATGGTTTAAAATATTCCGACTGCAGTTTCTCGCCATAGCTAATCTTCAGGAAATTTTTCCCTGAAGATTCGCTACGCCGAGAAACTGCAGTCAGAATATTTTAAATCATTCGCTATTAAAACGTATAAATATATATAAAATCATCCATAGCCACCATGTTTCGATGTATCACATCTCTTCAGTGTGGCTAGACATTTGTAAGCTACCTACAGCCATGATAGAAACTCGATCGATTCATCATCAGTCAGGCTGCTTAACCGCTCGGCCATCAATAAAACCATTCTTACACTTCCTATTTTTCACACTCACTTAATATTCTTCAACCTAATTTCGGATTCATTTCCATTTTTCTCGCCTATAATAATAATCCTATTGTAAGATTCATTGTTAAATAAATCGGACAGAAGATTTTGTGAATGTCACATGTGAATTGTGAATGAAATGAGAGGGGAACTTTAAATGCCACATCATCAGACAAAAATGAAGTCAACAAAAACAACAACATCTCCCACCCAACCCTTGCAAATCACTTAAAAAAATGCAAATAAGTTGGTTTTACTTCATTTTTCAACAGCTGTGTATATGGAGTGGGGGTTGGCGAAATCCATACTATATCAACATCATCGTTGGTTGGTTGGGTTTTACGGCATGTCAACCAATTGAGTCATTTTATGTCCAGACGTTTTTGTTTTATTTATTCTTAATGGAAACTCAATTTTTCATGCTCTTCCAATATGTGATCTACAGAGTTGTTTACATTCCAATATGTGATCCACCCATTAACTACCCATTATTTTCCCTAACTAACCCTAACCCGGTTAAACTTGCAAATCGTCGTCAAAATTAAAACGGAAACTTATTTGGTGGTGATCCATAACAGTTTAACTACAGTCTATGAATTAACCTTTTTGTGATTTGGGTTACGGTTTAGGGATTAAGGTTGTTTTTAATTACATATTGCTTAAAAACAAAAACAAAAAAACACAAAACCCCAAATTACTATACATTTAATGTTGAAAAATATTTTTTTAAAACCAAGTTTAATTGAAATTATACATTGCAATACTCACACAAACAACTGAGACTAATGTGTCTACCATTGGATTCAATAATTAATTTCAATGGTTAATTAAATGTATAGTAATTTGGAGTTTTTGTTGTTGTTTTTTAAGCAATACGTAATTAAAAACAACCTTAATCCCCAAACCCCTAAACCGTAACCCAATTCGCAAAAAAAAGTTCATTCATACACTGTAGTTAAACTGTCATGGATCACCCCAAATAAGTTTCCGTTTTAATTTTGACGACGATTTGCAAGTTTAACCCCCTAACAGGTACTACCACTCCGGGTCAGAGTCGACCTAGGAGTAATGGTGAAGAAAGGGTATTCCCAGAACTCCAGAATTGGAACTTCAATATAAAGGTCGTGTTTAACGTCATACCAAGGACACTAAGACCCTCAGCCACCTCCTTCTAGCACATATATGATAAAAAAGGATGGGGTTTGCCATAAGGGCAATTGTTAGGACAATCATATAGATGCTAGGGCTTGGCGTGACCAGCCGATTGATCAGGGGGGGGCGTCTAGCCCAAGTAAAGGCCAGAACAATACCATCGTAAAGTGTATTTACGATGGTGACGACTATACACATACGCACACGGCTGGGGGGGGGGGCACGCACGCAAACAAAAATGCTGATGGACCCAATGAGTAATATCCTTCTCTCTCCCCCCCCCATTCTTCAGGCTGCAATTGCCAAATGTAAACAGAAGAAAAGCAGGGAGGACCCGAAGCATGAATAAGAACCAATTGTCTAGTGAACAGTGTTAAGGCAGGGCAAGGGCAGCTGACAAGGGGGGGGGGAATAAAAACTCATTATGGTTGCCTTCCTTCTCTCATTTGCAAGTGCGAAAGGGGAGGAAGGGGAAGAAGGGAAGGAAGGAGGAAGGGGAAGGAAAGGCCGAGGGTGGGGGTGGGTGGGTGACGAGTGTTACTTCGTAATAAATAGGGCAGTTGACTATACCTTTCTGGCCCACTTGACAAGAAGAAAAAAAAGTAGTGAAGTAGAACTCCTCCCGAAAAAGAAAAAAATAATACTTTTAATTGTTTTGTTACCAGGTTGGCAGAAACAGTTTGTTTTTTTGTTGTTTTTGTTGTCGGTTTTTTGGGGGTTTTTTTTAGGTGGGGTTACACTAGAAACTGCAAGTGAAAATACATGTATCTTCTATCTATAGGTACCACCAATTTTCCCAATGAAATTTACCCCTCCCTATATTTAACACAAATGGTTGGCAGCCTTCCGTCTACGAGAGACAATGGAGTAGTGTCAAAGTTTATTTTTGTTTTTTTTCCTCTTTGAACTACATAGCCTGGGCGGGTTCATATGGAGGATGAGCTGTTGCCCAAGCAGCAAATCCCCCCTCTCCACACTGCTGCTGTGATCCAAAGGAAAGGTAAGGAACCAATGCAGTTTGGCAACGGTAGTGTCGCAGGAGTTAATGGGTAATACTGGATTTCAGCATCACACCATCTTTAGGGACTCCGGCTCTTGATTTGTTTTCGGGATTTACTCCTCTAGCCTTCCGTTGAAAGGCAGCAGAGGTTTTGGGTCCGACTTTCCTTGACTGTTTGGTTGCCGTCCAAGGCTAAAGAGCCTTTTTGACGCATTTGGGGATCCATGCGAGTAGCAAGTACCACGATCCTGCTACTAATACAATTATGTACTTGTAAAACCCACTCAATCATGATGATTTTGGATTTTATAACTAAATTTCAGCTTACGGAAATAATAAAAATTATGATTGAAAAAACAATGTTTTCATTTTTGCAATGTTAAATCAACTGAAATTTAACATAGCCAAAAACAAGTTACGACAAGAGGATTTATTAAAAATTCTATGAAAAATCAATTATTGGTCAGATTTTCACAAAAATTTCCATAATTACTCATCTTTTAATAAAAATAGATCTGAACTAGTTTTTTCCTAAAATATATTAGGGGAAATATTTTGATATACAAGGTCTTCCCCACCTCCCTATTTGATTTTATGAAATAAAAAAAAAAAAATGAACTGGAAAAAAAACGATTTTTACTTTTTAAAGATAAGCGTCTGAATGATTATATCAAAAGATTTTTATAAAATTCGAGGCAGTAGTTCTTGTAGAAAAAAAATCATGAATTCTGAAATAAAAAGTACTAAAAATGTTATAATATTATTTGAAAAAATTTTTTTTGCTTCTAGTACATAAAGGGCAGTTGGTGTGTATGTATGTATGTATGTCTGGATGAATGACAAAAATAAAACAATTAACGACAAAGTAAATATCTACACATTAAATATCGCCAGTTCTTGCTTTTTGTGCAAAAATTATGAAGATTTCATTTATAATCGAGGATATCTAAAAATTAAAATATACATAGAAATAGCATTGAAATTCTACTTAAAAACAAAATGGCCTGCATTTGTAAACCTCAAAAATAAACAATTCAATACACCAAAGTTGTCCCCCTCTACCCAGGCGACATTGGGTAGCCACTTCTAGTGCTGAATAAATCCAATCCAACTGCAAAGTTTGACGAATTTTTTTTTTTTTTTTTTTTTCTTTTCGAGATACAAAATGTTTTACCAAAGAAACACAAAAGGAATCATCTTTTTAGCATCATACTAAACAATATCTTCCACTAAGCTATATCACTAGCAACGGCTACTCAGTGTCACCCAGGAAAAAAAAAAAAAGTTAGTCTCGCAGATCCATTATTACTAATCACAAGTTGGATCCTCACTGGATGCCCCATAAAAATCCCCATGTAAAAAAAGAGCTGGTAGAATGTCAGGAATTTTTTTTTTCCCAAATATAAATTAAATCTTCATTATTTTTGCACAAAAAGCAATGTCTGGTGATAGTGAATGTGTATATATATTTACTGTTAATTGTTTTATTTTCATAGTTTCCTCCAGGGACACACACACACAACTGCCCTTTATGAGTTTAAAAGAATTATTGCACAAAGAAAAGAATGATCTGAAAAAAAAAATAAAATAAAATAAATTACTGAATTCATTGAAAAATTTGAGAGCAATTTTTTAATTATTGATTCTTGCAAAATACAAATATAAAATTACTAATTATGATTTTAGAAGAGTGTTTTTTTTTGTTGATATAATGAATATGTAAATACCTAGGTACCCCCTCACTATAATCTGATTGAACAGTGTCATGTATAAATAGTCGACACTGTGTTGGTCCTCTTCCTAATGCCTACAAGCTAACTTTACTCGCTAGACGACTGCACAACAGACGGATTGCTATTCGATGTACCAATTACTACTGCGATAATATACCAACTACCAACTTCAAGAATATATCCCTTAACCCGGATATATTTGTTTTGTCTGAATTTTTGATATGAGACTTGATAATTTGTATCATTTGAATTTTTAGAATTATGAGAACTCATCTTCATTGTTATATACATTTTTGGATTATTTCCTATAAGCCCAACATAAACAAAGGGGAACCACTCTTGACTGATAAATTATCTATTTATCTATTGATATACTAGGAAAAAAAGAAGACGGGGTTAGGGTTAGTTTAATGGGAAAATAAATAATATATTAGTCAGGGTGGTTCCCCTTTGTTTATGTTGGAGTTATAGGAAATAACCCATTTTTTTTCTCCATTATTGTTGCTTTTTATCACAGAGCATTAAAATAGCTTACCATAAGAATAAAGTAGCTTCTCATTAAATTGAACTCATCCTATATATCTGGGGAGTCAGTCTTTCATGGACAGCACCTTAACCAATTCAGCCATGGAAGTCGGTATATTAACTATTCCATAAGCTATCAATACAAGCTGGTGCCATTTTATTTTGCACTTAGTTTTAAGTTATCAAAAGATATAAAGACATTATCTTTCTTGTGCAACAAATTAAAAAATGGTGATAAGATTTTCTAAGACTAGTGATGGTTTATGAAATATACTCTGCATATTCATTATCTGCAATAACATTTTCTTTTAAAGATAAAAGTCTGAGAAAAAGTTACATAAATGGATTATATTCAAAGCAAAACATTTTCATAAGATCACCTAAAAAACGATTTTTCGTACTTGACTTCTGTATGTTTTACAGTAAGATAGTAATGTGATCAAACCCTTTCACAAACTCTTACTATACTTTAACGCCTACGTCTCAAAAGTTGCTTTCTTTTTTGCACCCCACTCATTCTTATCAAAGAGATTTCTAATGTTTTCTTTGTGACCTCAAGATTTAATAGTATTCAAAGTTTTAGATAACATTTGCAAGACAAAAATATCCTGAATTCTTGGTAGAAATCTTCTCGGTTCTATTTCCCAATATCACTTTATTTAAATGAAAATATATCAATAAGCAACAATGTTTAATTTCAGCATTTAAGGTTTGGTTTGGTTTACGGCATATCAACCTCGGTGGGTCATTTAATGCCGATAAAGTTTTCAAATAAATCAATTCTTAATGGATAATACAATTTGTTTTTATCAATACATTTTTCTATTTAACCCATAGATGGGACCCTAACAGGTACTACCACTCCGGGTCAGAGTGGACCAGGGAGCAATGGTGATGAAGGGTGCTCCACATTCCCCAAACCTCCAAAACTGGAACCTCACCATCAGATAGAGTTTAGCGTCATTCCCAGGACATGTAGACCCTCAGCCACCGCCTTTACCACCCATATGATAAAAAGGGTTTGGGGCTTGCCATAAGGGCAATAGGGTTGGGAAAATCATATAGGTGCTAGGGCTTGACGTGACCAGCTGATTGATCGGAGGGGGCCTCTCCGACCACCCGTCTAGCCCAAGAAAGGCCAAAGTGGAGTATTGCAAGTCATGAACTGCTCAGCCACCTGGGTTCTATCCTTAAGCATCAGCATCATGGGTCACCACCCTCAGCCAACAGGTGGCCCCATTGGGGGAGTCTTACCCCTCTGCAGAGGTGCAGTCTTTGCATTCTAATGCCACAGCAGACAGGGCAGTTCAGCATTTAAATTCTAGCTTAATGCTCTTCATGAAACTAAGAAAACACTTAGAAATTAAAGTAGAAGGTTAGTTGCCAATATTGTTTTAATAAATATAAGATTATGTTGTGGATGATATTACATTTAATTAGCAGTGAAGAAAGTTAAATATACGAGGAATGAATGAATAAGTTCATAGCCATAAAGATTTATTATATATACTAGTGGATAACATTTCTCTGAATGTTTGAGATGAGGCTTGATGATTAGTATTATCTTCATCATTCAGACTATCATCCTCATCTTCATTTTATCTGAACAACATTTCAGCCGATATGCCCTGCGGTCTTCTTCAGGTATTTTTTGTTGGACTCGGGGAACCTTCTCAGACTCGAACACATAACCTAACTCCTTTATTCACTAGGCTAAGACAGTTCTAAGTGACAGTTATCTCTAATTGCAGGTTCAATTCTGATCAAGGGCAGCAGTAACATAGAATAATAATTAACACAGCTTAATGCCTCTACCCCAGCTATGGTTAGCGAATGAGAACAGGATACCTTCGTGGACTGAATAAAGGGTTAGGTTCAAAGTTCAGTGATGGTTCCCGATTACGAAAAGCAGGTTCCCAAGTCCGACAAGAAATACCTGAAGAAGGCCGGAGGGCATATCGTCCAAAACATTGTACAGATAACAATAAAGATGAGGACAATAGTCCGAATAATGCAGATAATACTAATGGATAACTCGCACCCTAATTTGTGGTTCTCAAAGTAAGTATTTATGGCTGACCCACAGATAGGTTGCATTATAATCTTGCTAGTTACACAAACTATTCTAACATAAAACTTATCAAATATGCACCTTTGTTTCAAGACTGCTAGAACACTTTGCCATAGACTGTAATGCATAATGCAAACTATAGAAATAAGGGTTGTGTTTCTTAGTACTATAATAGGACCAAGTCACCAACAGGCACCCCAGCCCAGATCAGTTTTGAAAGGAACTGAATTTTGCTTTTCACCGGTTGTTAGTAAACAAAATCAACAACCGATAAAAACCAGTCATGTTTTTATACTAAAATAATTTTTGATTTTAATTAAAAAAAATAAAAAAAGAATTATTTCATGTTAGCAAATGTGAAAAAATTAATTTTGCACTAAAGATAAACTAATATTGTTTTTTTGTTTTGTAATGAAACTTACAAAGAAAATAACAAGATAAAAATCGAAAACCTTTGTAACTAGAAAAATATAGTAATCTTATAATACTAGCTTTTTAAAAAGTTAATTTTTTATTGATTTTATTCTACATTTAAATTTTGCTGCATTTATATACCAACAGATAATAAAAGTTTTTTTATATTGGAGGTTTCCGAGCAGATAATGGCAACTGCCTTAATATTGGATAGCAACTAAGCACAAGCATACACACACACAAGATTATTATAGCATGCACGATGGGCCACATGCTATCCGAGGTTTGCCTAAGGCACTTTGACCTACCCCTGACCTGCACAAACTATTGATCATGACTCATCAAAATCTGTGATTGCTAATGTAAGAACGGCTTCTTCTTTTTTCACAAGAGAGTGTGCGTGCACAATGAGATTACATTTATATGCACACTTAAACATATAAAGAGATGTTGATAGGTAAGTGTCCCGTGTCCTTGACGCATAGAGATGCAGTAAAATCAGTTGCATGCATCCCAGTGTTTTTCTTTTTTTCTTCCCTCACCATTTCAAGTTAACTTTTGCCACGAGTAGGATGTTATAGAAGGTCACATGTATGGGACATCCAGCAAGAATCAAATACACTATTCAGTAGTAATAGATCTGTGAGACTAGCTTGCTAACCATTTACACAACAATGGGACACTGAGGGTTCATTGTAATCTGTTAGAACATTACGAATGTAAGAAATTCGGACCATATTACCTTTAGGCACCCCTTTTTGATCTCAATTAAGAAAGGACATGTTTTTCATTTATACTGTCAATATCCGGGTAGGGTTAGGGGTTAGTTTTATAATTTTAAAAAAGAAATCTAAAAATCGTCTGTTAAAACAACCAGATATTGACGGTGTAAATGAAAAACATGTCCTTAATTGAGATCAAAAGGGGTGCCTAAAGGTCATGTGGTCCAGAAATTCTATAATTTTACTATCACAAAACTGTAGGCTTTGGGTAAAATAAAATTCTCCAAAAAGTACATGCACATTCACAGATCATTGTCTTAAATTCCAAATAATCCAATTAAAATAGTGACATTAGTTCTGGATAAATCACAGGATATAACCAAGTTATTACCACAAAAGAGAATAATTAGCATTCTTCATTTTTAAGGAAATCTCTCAGATATGTGTGAAGAAAATAACAGATTAAGAAAAATCCAACAAAATGAGAGTAAATATAGTGGAAAGGTAAATAACAAACACAAGCAATTCAACTCACATTTTATCTGTTGATTTCAGACACTTCAAAACCCAAACCAATAGAGATTGAATTGTTTGTTATTCACCTTTCCAATATATTTCCTCACATGTTTCTATCCCGGTTGTAGGTAGCTCACAAATGTCTAGCCACACTGAAGAGACTTGATAAGTCAAAACACGTGTCTGTGGAGGACATATATATATATATATATATATATATATATATATATACATATACATACACACACACACACGCTGATAGGTACGCATCCTGCATCCCTGACACATAAAAATATAAAGGATGCAGTAAATTTTTTTCCATGTTTCCCAGTGTTTTTTTCTTTTTCTTCCTCACCATTTCAAGCTAACTGTAAATACATTTCAATAGTTTTTCTCAGAACGAGTTACAAGTAGGAGTTAGACGGCTTTAGTTGGGACCCATAAATCTTCCCAGCGACTCATTCAAAGCAAATATGTGCGTCCCAGGATGCACTAAATCAAAACGCTATTAGCCTCACTATATAGAGTATTCGGTTATTTCCACTAATCTAACATAAACAAAGGGAACCACTCTTGACTGATCAATTATTTATTTATTGATCTACTAGGAAAAAAGAAGACGGGGTTGGGTTTAGGGTTAGTTAAATGGGAAAATAAATAATTTTATCAGTCAAGAGTGGTTCCCCTTTGTTTATGTTAGACTAGGAAAGAACCAAGTATTCTATACGTATGTACAAAAATTGCTAACAACAACAACAACAACAATAATGAATATATATTGACTTATTATTAAACAACAATACTTTTCCTTTATTTTTTTAAAAACTTAAAAACAATTTTATGTATTTCATTCAGACTAGACTAAAAAGAAACTATTGTTAGCAATACTTAGTAGCAAACTATGTCTGTTGCTATTAATCTGAAATACATTTAAGGGTCGGTAATATTTGGATGAAAAAAAAAACAGAATTTCACTCAGATTTAATGTATGAGAAATTCACATTCTTTATCCATAGACGAGGTTAAGGCAAAATTGTTCCTATGCAATTTCTATGTTCTCACAGTTGTTCAAAATGAGATGGGTTTTATTAAACAATCTCTGCAGGGTAATAAAAATGAATCATTTATCACAAGAGATTATTTAATTGCTCAAAAGAGAGAGAAAAAAAAAAATAGCCAATGTTCTTTACATTTTAGAAATATTTTTATTATTTTATTCAAGTATTCAACTCATTGACAAGGAAATTGAATAGAAGAAAAAGAAAAAAAAAAGAAAAATACAAAACAACTAAAGAATTTGTATTAATAACTAGCTGAGCTACCCAGCATTCCCCGGGATTTAAAAAGTTAAAACAAACCTTTTCTATATTTATAGAAGATTATCAAAAATCATTTCTCTGTATATTTGTTTTATTATCTTTTATTCTTTATATATTCATGTTTTTAAGTTTTTTTATATCAATATTGATACTCGTGTTCCTTAATTATACGACCATTACCATCTAGCAACACCCTCTGGTTAAAAATGATACCATCCAAATCGCCCAAGATGAATGCAAAAATCTAAACCCTAATCTGGTGTTGCTTATCCACCGATTTTTAATTTCTTATGAGTGTCGTCAACTCAACTAAATAATACAACATTCCATTTTTATTACAAAAAAGAAATGGAAGAAAAAGGACATGCTACACAGAAAAAATATAAGAAAGAGAGTAGGGGAAAGATAGAGAGGAGGTGAGTGTGTGGAAGCGATAACACTAACCTGTTTCAATTAAACAATGAAAAGAAGGAAAGAAAAAAAAAAAAAGTGAGAGAGTTAAATCAAGATTATTCTTTTTACATATTGAACTATTTCGCAATAGCTCTTAAGTAAACATATCAAATGTAGTAATTAAATTATCATACTATGGTATATTCACAGGTCCAACTAGTTTTTATCATTTTTGTATTTTTCTTTTATTTGCTTTTTATTATGTTTTATCCTCTATTAATTTGTCTTATTTTTCAATATATCATTGATTTATACCCTTATATATATTTAGTACATTTTCTGATGGAAAATGAGAGCAAAAACTTTTCTAGCCTCCTCTCAAACAAAATACGGCATGGATTTATTGAATTTTGATCTTTACAGGTTTTCATTAATTTTCCTTTATAAAAAGGATGTGCACTCGGTCATTGGACAAACAGACAGACATTCTTGATCCAATGAGCTGAATATAAGCAAATATATGCACCCTCCGGGTACAAGTATTTAAGTTTTAATGTAATAAATATATCAAATTAGAAAGACTAATGAAACTAAATAAGAATGCAGATAAAACGAGTTGAAACAAAGGGGGGTATAATCGAAAAATAGAATAACTGAAACTTACTTGTCCATCACTCGCATCTTACATTGCGAAATTTTAGAAATCAATAAATACTAAGCACATATTTATTCAAAATTTGATTTTTTAATATCAATATGCAAATTAGCCTTCCTATTCACACTGTCAATTGCTATTTTGTTGTATATATAAATACAATTGCATGTTATTAGTATGTAGATATGGTCAACAGTATTAATAATGTAAAACAATTTTATTAATAACTGAGGTTTAAATAAAAATAAAATCATGGTGAATGTGATGTAAATAACTAAGGGAATTATAAATTGAGTAGTGATATAGTTTCGGTTAGACATACATACACACAATCTCCATTATGATATGATACAATGATTTCTGGCATCATAGCAATTGTAAGAATTACATCCAAAGAATCTAACAGAAATATATCAAACAAAATTATCCTTTTTAGAATATGGAAAAAAAAAAAAAAAAAAAAAAAAAAAAGATACGGTCAATTCTCAACCTGAAAAGTCCAAGTACCCTTCATGACAACTAAACATTGAAAGCTCCCATGAACTAAGGAATCTCTTGTTTGTTTTGTTTTATGGCATATCAACCACAGTGGGTCATTTAATGCTGGCAAAGTTTTGAAAGATTCATAGCGATAGTTTGGAAGAAAAATTTTAAACTCAATTTTTTTTTTGTAAACAAATCTATTTTCTCTATAGATGGGACCCTAACAGGTACTACCACTCCGGGTCAGAGTGGACCTGAGATCAATGGTGATGAAGGGGTGCTCTACATTCCCCAGACCTCCAGAATTGGAACCTCACCATCAGTAAGAGTTTAACGTCATTCCCAGGACATGAAGACCCTCAGTCATCACCTTCTAGCACCTATATGATCAAAAAGGGTTGGAGCTTACCATAAGGGTAATAGGGTCGGGACATGTATTTATTTTAAGGTTTTACAAAAGCTATGTCAAGTTGAATGAATCAGTGCGTCTTTCCCAGGACATGAAGACCCTCAGTCACTGCTTTCTAGCACCCATATGAAGGGTTGGGGGGTTGCTATAAGGGCAATAGGGTCGGGACAATCATATAAATGCTAGGGCTTGACATGACTTTGGCATATAATAAAATACCGTAAAATCCAACCAACCAAGACCCTCAGCCACCGCCTTCTGGCACCCATATGATAAAAAGGGTTGGGGGGTTGCCATAAGGGCAATAGGTTTGGGACAATCATATAGGTGCTAGGGCTGGAATTTAATCCTAAGCCTACTTTAAAGAAATATATTGAAACTCAATACCACAACCTATACTTACTTATTTACCTATATTTGTTATACTAACCAAAGAAAGAAGACAGAAATAACCTGAAAAAAAAGCAATAACCTCTGTTTTTAGAATTCTACTAGTATATTCCAGAAAGAGACCAGTCAACAACCACCTGGCCAACTGGTATGGACCCCACTTGGCACTGATCAACTATTTTACCTCCTGCCACAAAAGAGAGGAGAGTTTATATTTAGCAAGACATATTAACAGAAACAAACCAACAGAAGATAACATTCCAAGATCACATATAGACATCTGTTTAACATGAGTACTTACTCTTTCCCCAATATAATCATCATTCCTTAAAAACAAACAAAAAGGAAAAGAAAAACAAATATTGCTGCTACTGATTACACAACCAATAAATAATTACAACTGATAAAATAATTCATGAGAGAAAGAAAATGTAATGTAATTACCTAAAATTAAAAGATTATCAATCTGCTAAATTTGTAGATTGATAACAGTATAATCTATTCTTGATAGTGGAAAGAATCATTAGTTAATTCTTATATATACTAGCAAATATATGCACCCTCCAGGTGCAAGTATTTAAGTTTTAATATAATAAAATATAATTAAATTAGAAAGGCTAATGAAACTGAATAGGAATGCAGATAATAAAAAAATTGGAACAGAGGGGGTACGATTGAAAAATAGAACAACTTTGAAACTAACTCTTCCATCCTTTTCCATCACTCCCGTCTTTCATTGGTAAATTTTGCTAATTTAACTATTTAGTTAAAATAGGAAGTAAAGAATTAAATTACAGTTATTTCTTCTTGTTAATGGAGTTCTTTTAAGATTTATCCCGGATATTTTTGCTCATATTCATTAAGATAAAACCAAACAATTAGAAATCAATAATACTAAGCATATATTTATTAAAATACAATTTTTAAGATCAATATGCAGATTAGCCTTCCATTCACACTGTGAACCGCTATTTTTGTTGTATATATAAATACAATTGCATGTTATTAGTATGTAGATATGGTTAACAGTCTTAATGATGTAAAACAATTTTATTAATAATTGAGGTTTAAATAAAAATAAAACCATGGAGAATGTGATGTAAATAACAAAGGGAATTGTGACTTGTATAGTAATATAGTTTTGGTTACAGACAGATAAACTCACAATCTCCATTATAATAAGATATATGAGGTTAAGTAAACAAACAAACGTGTTTATTTTTATATGGCTTTAAGCCGACAATTTTTTGGAGGATATGTGCTTAATTGAAGTCATACCTAATTTTGAAAATTAATTAGTTAAGAATTAATGAATTTAGGCGGGCATATATGTTCAAATGTATGGCTAAACAAATCAAGAAAATGTCAATCCTTGAATGTACATTTCGACCTATTAGGTCTCATCAGCAAGGTTATAGACATGGGAGACTGCTTCGTGTGTGATTCGAAACCTTGACTGTCAAGCTGACAGGTGAAGTCTTTAACCGTTACACTACGAAGAATGTGGAAATGGCAAGCTAGTGTAACGATTAGAGACTTAGCCTGTCAGCTTGACAGTCGAGGTTTCGAGTCACACACGGAGCAGTCTCCCATGTATATAACCTTGCTGATGAGATCTAATGGGTTGAAATGTACATTCAGGGATTGACATTTTCTCAATTTGTTCAGCCTTACATTTGAACATATATGCTCGCCTAAATTCATTAATTCTTAACTAATTAATTTTCAAAATTAGGTATGACTTCAATTAAGCACATATCCTCCAATATATATATATATATTATATATATATATATATATATATATATATTAGTTAAGAATTAATGCAAAAATGAACCCAAGAATATAATGAAAAATGAATGGAATGAATAGAATAGTTGCAAAAGATATTTTTCCGGGGCAACCTCTCCCAAATGAAAATAATAATGATAACTTTTGAGAGCGGTCATTAATAGAAAAAAACCTTTTTCACATTCTATATTTTATATGATAATTAATTCAATGCTTTGATAAAGAGACCCTCTTTATCAAAGCATTGAAAATAATTATCATATAAAATATTGGAGTGGATAATTTAATGTCTTACCTTTGTAAAGTTGTGTTGAGAAGTAAAAATTTGTAAAGTTATATTGAGAAGTAATTGGAATTTTTTTCTGTCTAATCTTGTCTATCCTATTTCCGTTGCAATTGGCACATTGGTAACTTATGAATATATAAGAATCAGTAGTTAATTCGTGTGTGCGTGTGTGTGGAAAGAAGTAGACAAACATGGGATGTTGTACTGGATGGAGGTTTATTATTGGTGGTAATGTCGACGCTATAAACGTTTTCGTTTTATCAGACCTTCTTCAGGGCACAGTCAGAGTTCTTGTATTTATTGGTTCCGTTCTCTCGCCCTTCATCACAAGAGTTCAGCCCATGTCCTGAAGAAGGTCTGATAGAACGAAACATTGTAGCGTTGACATTATCACTAATAATAAACCTCCATCCAGTACAACATTTGTTTGTCTACTTTTCTCCACATACTGTCAGATTGATTTACTCCCATATAATATACATATATATTGGAGGCTGGTTTAGCTCAGTCAGTAGAACACCTGCCTAGGGATGGCAAAGTTCCTGATTCGATACCAGTCACCGCAACTCAGTGCATGAATAGGACAGTTTGGGTAATCTTTTCTGTGCAGTAAAGTGGGAAGCTGATTGTAAGTGTGGCACTCCATCTCAGCAAAAAGAAATGCTCCCTGGTCTAGCACTAGCAAAAAGAGGATACACTCCCTCACTGTCCAACTGATATCAACATTAGACCACCCTAAAGTGTTTTATAATTTGCTTGAAGCATTGTGTTTATATTGGTTTGGTGGTTGGTTTTGAAGGCTATCACAATGCATGTGTAAAGAAAAATAAGCTAACTATGGCGTTTGTTAACCTTTGATTTATTCTTAATATTTCGAGATAAAGATCTTTGTCAGAAGATTTTTGAAAGTCTGAAGTTGTTGCTAGTAATCATTCATTCTGTTTTGTGTCTTAGATCTTCCAAATTCTCGGCGTATAAATTCTCTCTCACACACACACACATATATAACAATAGCATAATCTTTACAGATCATTGCCATCCCTCACAATCCTATAACTCCACCACCAGAACCCTTCCTTGCATGAGCCCTACATACATACGTGAAAAAGAGAGAGAGAGAGAGAGAGAGAGAGAGAGAGAAAGAGAGAGACAGAGAGAGAGAGAAGAGAGACAGACAGAGAAAGAGAGACAGACAGAGGAAAAGAGAGAGACAGAGAAGAGAAGACAGAGGAAAAGAGAGACAGAGGAAAAAGAGAAAAGAGGAAGAGAAAGAGGAAAAGAGAAAAAGAGACAGAGAAGAGAGAAAAAGAGACAGAGAAAGAGAGAAAAGACAGAGAAAGAGAGAGGGATTTTCTGCACAAAAAATTTGATAACTGATGGAAAATGCTTTTTTACTACCAATTCATCTGTAAAAAGTTGTATTTTTATTGTCCACTAACAGTAATAGTTTGTTGTTTACAAAAGATAGCATTATAGAATGGTTGTTCATTTAGTCAAGTATAAATGATAGACTAAAGTAGATGAGAAAAGAATTATTGGTGCTACTTTGGTATGCAAACTACGTGCCAATGTGATATACAAAAGTCAAATCTTATTTTAGTATGTGATCTAAATATATCACCTGTTTATCACGGCTTGACTAAGACATTTTTTATACATTCAGTGATGCCAATAGCTTTTTGATTTAGTGCGTCCTGGGATGCACATATTTGCTTTGAAGGAGTCCCGGGAAAATTTATGGGTCTCAATTAAAATTTCTTAATAGATTATAAGGTTTTTATTTATGATCTGGGGAAACAACTAAAGCTGTCTAACTCCTACCTTGTAACTTATCCTGTGTAATTCATTTCTAATAAACTACTGAAATGTATTTACAGTTAGCTTGAAATGGTGAGAGAAAAAAAAAGAAAAACACTGGGACACATGGATAGGATTTACTGAGTCTTTTTAGATTTTTGTGAATCAGGGATGAATGATGCGTACCTATCAGCATCTCTGTACATTTATTTTTTTAAATTAAAAATATACAAATTTTTAAATAATTTATTAAATTTATAGGCAAATTAAATATACATCAACCAAAAAAATTAAAAATAGATAAGAATATATAAAAATATATAATTTATTATTAAAAGAAATTAAAATGAAGTATGTTAGGTAAATCAATTTCATTACATGTTGATTAAATACCAAATTTATTTATTTACTAAGTAAGTGGGTCAGAATTTCATGTACAGTTCAAATATTAAGGAGGCACATGGTGTCATAGCTAGAATCGTAGGAAATAACAGGGCAGACTGGGCTCTTTAACCTTGATTAGGCAACCAGTCTAGGAGAAGGAAAACTCTGAATTCAAACCTGTTAAACTTCGCATAAAAAAATTGACCCTGTGTCACATCCTGCTCGTGTGGAGGGGTTGGTAAATATGTAAGTAAAAGTAAAGTCGTCGGGGCGGCCTAAAGTCGGTATCAGCCAGTCAGCGAAGGAGTCTATCCCCTTTTCAATAGCGCTAGACCAAGGAGATTGTTTTTTTGGCATCTGAGGTGGAGCGCCACACCTACCATCAGCTCCTTACTTTACTGCACAGATCCCTGTGCTACTCATACACTGAGTTGGCGAGGACCGGTATCGAACTAGGAACCTTGTGGTTTCTAGCCGAACGCTCTACCGACTGAGCTAACCCGGGTTTCATACTTTTTTGTTTTCCAAAGCCGAATGTTTTTTTAATGAAAAAATTACTTTTTATATAGTTATTTACTAAGTTTAGCTTAACTGTGACAAGACCAGAAGGTTGGAGCACCCAGTGAGAATAAATTCACTAATAATAGGCGGTGAACCAAGTCTGTCAACCATGAGGTGCAACGGTATTTTTATAGAGACGTTAGTTTTGTTACAAACTGTAAAATTCTGAATATCTCCTCATCCATTATATTCTCATTGAACTACTTTGGGTGATATTCAAAAAGAGTCATCACTTATAAACTAAACAACCATCATACCTATATCTATCTATCTATCCATCTGATGACAGTATCCATTTCCCCCCCACCAACCCTACAGACCCCATGTCAGCATCCGCTCATACCCAAAAAATACACACACCCACACACACATATGCACACGAATACAAATGCTCACATGTCCGCATTGATCAAACGTTACACATTCATAGAATAATGTGAATGTGTGCGAGAACCGCTGTCCCATATAGATAACCGTTACACTGTTCATAAACACTCATACACATTCAAAAACAACACCACATACATACGCATAACATTTCATCCAATCATACACATCCTATGTCTATTAAACTTTTTGTAATTTTCGATTTTCCTTGCATTTGAAACAATGTTACCTGAAGATTGTTTGCACTTATGCATGCATGAAACCGAACGGTTGTGACTGTTCCTTTGTCATCAAAATAACTAGATATGTAAAACCTATATATATATATATATATATATATATATATATATATATATATATATAAGGAATAACTTACCGGTAAAAATATTTGGTTGGTACGAGTGTTATCTGGATAAGTCAGCATTATAACAAATATAAAGCGCTAAATACATAAGTAGAGCAGATTTATTATTGTGTGTACAGAAATAACCTACTCGAATTTCACCATAAGGATCTTCAAGGTTAAATCCACTGAATTAATCGAGATATTGATTAATCACAGTTAACTGCAGGAGTTCATGTTATAAATATCTATCCATATATAAAGGGCAGTTGGTGTGTATGTATGTATGTCTGGATGAAACTACGAAAATAAAACAATGAAAGTAAATGTATATACTTATTAAATATCACTGGTTCTTGCTTTTTGTGCAAAATTATGAAGATTTGATTGATATTCAAAGATATTTAAAAATTAAAATATACATAGAAATAGCATTGAAATTCTACTTGAAAATGTCCAGCATTTGTAAATCTCAAAGGGGAACAAATCATTACATCAGCATCCTCCCACTACCCAGGCGATGCTGGGTAGCCACTTCTAGTACATTTATAAAGTGCAGTTGGTGTGTATGTATGTCCGGATGAACATACAAAAATAAAACAATTAACGACAAAGTAAATGTATATGCACATTAAATATCACCGGTTCTTGCGTTTTGTGCAAAAAAGATTTCATTTATATTCGAAGATATTTAAAAATTAAAATATACATAGAAATAGCATTGAAATTCTACTTAAAAATGTTCAGCATTTGTAAATCTCAAGAGTAAACAAATCAATACATTAGGTATTTTTTGCTCAATCCCCTCTACCCAGACGACAATGGGTAACCATTTTTATGGTCTATAATATATTCAATATGATAATGTAATTGAAATGATTTAGCCTTTTAGTAGACACATTTAAAATTAAGCAATAAAAAAAATAAATCTGAACCATACTCCATTTCCTGATTTTATTTATGATAAGCACACAAACTTATCCACCCACCCAGATTAACAAGCACCACAAAATGTTAAGTTCCATTAAATACACTGAAACTGGCCTTTTTTTTCTAAAGAAAAAAAAAAAATGAATAAAAAAATTCAAAAAAAAAAAAAAAAAAAAAAATTAAGATGTTAGTTCCATAAAAACATTTTCATATACAAAATTTTTTTTGTCTCCTTTTCTGTCTGGGTATTAAATGGACAAGCATTTATAAGTTCATCTTACAGGGAAAGTTTTTAAATATTTTTCCTCGGAATTTTAGCTTAAATGGTTGAAGGATCAACTTCATACTTTTTACAAACTGATATGCAGAATAAATTTTAAATTACACAAGAATTTTAATCATTAGTCCAATTATTGAAATTATCTCAAGAAAAATGCAGACTTTGTGATTATTTTGTGTCCAGATAGATTAACATTTCAAATTAGCATATATATATATATATATATATATATATATATATATATATATAAATATAAAAAATGTTGTTCTGGTTCCAACAGGAGAAAATTCAATATTTTATAAAAAAGAAGGTCCGCAAAATGTATTATGTTCTCAGAAAATTTTTTTAAAATTCTTTTTATCTTACATATGCGACACGTGTTTCTGATCTGTTGTCCTCTTCAGGCATTGAATTATTATTTTGGCAGAATATGTCCGATATTTGATAGGTTGTGTGTTTCTGCAACTTTTCTATTATATTAGAAAAGTTACAAAAAACACACACAACTATCAAATATTGGACATATTCTGCCAAAAATAATAATTCAATGCCTGAAGAGGACAACAGATCAGAAACACGTGTCGCATATATATATATATATATATATATATATATATATATATATATACACCAAACCCTCCGAACGAGCAGGATACGACACAAGGTCAATTTCTTAAGCGGAGTTTAGCAGGTTTGAATTCAGAGTTTTCCTTCTCCAAGACTGGTTACCTATCCAAGGTTAAAAAGCCCAGTCTACCCAACTATTTACCTATAGCTGGAGGGAGAATATATGGATTCATACCTTTCCCAATGGCATTAGTACTATGTGAAATGCAAATAGCCTCATCCAGAATTTGAACTCTGGTCAACGAGTTCATTTCCTATGACTAACCAATACACCACACACCTTCATATCAGATTAGCATATAAATTGTTTTACACTTTTAGATTTGCAAGACATATCAACCCACATTAAAAATCAATTTAAATTTATTACCTGCGTCAATTTTTTTATACAAAGTCGGTTGGTTTGATTTTACGGCATGTCAACCCTTTGATTATTTTATGCTGAAGACATTTTTGTTTTAGACATTCTTGTTAGGTGTTTAATCTTTTTTTTTTTTTTTTACTCATTTTTATCTAATCAACCATAGATGAGACTAACAGGTACTACCACTTTGACCCAAAGTGGACCTGGGAGTAATGGTAAGGAAGAGGTACTCCACATTCCCTAGAGCTCCAGAATTGGAACCTCACTACTAGATGCAGTTTAGGGTCATTACCAGGACACTAAGACCCTCAAAAGTTCTAGCAGTTTGAGAGTAAAAAGAAGTGGGAGTTTGCCATAAGAGCAATATGGTCAGGACAATTATATAGGGGTTAGAGCTTAACGTGACCAGCCGATTGATCGGAAATTGCCTAAGTGCATATTTACCAACTCTTCCGCACGATCAGGATGCAACACAAAGTCAAATTTTTTAGGTGGAGTTTAACAGGTTTGAATTTTGCTATGGGTAAATAGGGCAGACTGGACTCTTTAACCTTGGTTAGGCAGCCAGTCTATGGGAAGGAAAACTGAATTCAAACCTGTTAAACTTCACTTGGTGGGGTCACTACTAGAATATGCTCAGTCCTAATTAGTGATCTTGAAAAAAAATAAAAAATAAAAAGAATTTTTTAAATATAAAAAAAAACAAAAAACAAACAACTGAACCCAAACTCACTACCAACTTGAATTTACCAACAGAAGAACTAAACGCCTAAAGATGAGGATAACAGTCTGAAAAATGTAAATAATACAAAATATTGAAGTTCAAATTACTTGATAAAGATCTAGATGAGAATTACATTGCAATCTAATGAAACGTTCCAATAAACATCAAGTATCAATTGTTGCTTGAAGCCTGAATATTCAATCATTAAAAGTAGCACAAACAGAAGTGAAGAACTAATTAAAAGGTAATCAAATTAACATTCTCATAACATTACAACTTTAAAATGTACATGCTATAAAATACTGCAATTAATTCTTAGTTAATTCAAAGTTCATGTGACATAAAAAGCAGCTAATCTTTATTTGTGTCTTAATATTCAAATTTATGACATGATATTATAAACAGCTAATTAATGAAACAGCAAAAAGTTTATAATATATTAAAAAAACATTAAAATCTTAAGGACATAAAAATCTGTTTATATTTATTAAGTTATTAATACTGCATAAAATTTGGCCAAAGGTGCTTATCTACCAGGATGTCTCATATAATTTTCTTAATTTATATCACATAAAATGTGATCTATGAGAAAATTAATTACATTATAATAGAGATCGTGTGATTGTAACTGAAACTATATTACTACTCAAGTCACAATTCCCTTAGTTATTTACTTCACATTCTCCAAGATCTTATTTTTATTTAAACCTCAATTACCAATAAAATTGCTTTACATTATTAATACTGTTGACCATATGTACATATTAATAACATGCAAGTGTTTTATATAAAATAAAATAGCTGTTTACATTGTAAACAGAAAGGTTTATTTGTATATTGATATTAAAAATTTGATTTTAATAAATATATGCTTAGTATTATTGATTTCTAATTGTTTGGTTTTAGCTTAATGAATATGAGCAAAAATCTTAGGGTTAAATCTTAAAAGAAATCCATTAACAAGAAGAAATAACTGTAATTTTATTCTTTACTTCCTATTTTAACTAAATAGTTAAATAAGGAAAATTCAGCAATAAAAGATAGGAGAGATGGTAGCGTAAGTTTCTGTTCTATCTTTTGATTATAACCTCCCTCTGTTTCAAATCTTTTTATCTGCATTCTTATTTAGTTTCATTAGCCTTTCTAATTTAATATAATATTTTATTACATTAATGCTTAAATACTTGCACTCGGAGAGTGCATATTTTTGCTAGTTCTTTTAAATGTAAAAACAGGGCCAATTTATCTATTTTTTTAAAAACCCTAATTGAAGATTGAAGACGACTAATTAAAATTGATATGTTTATACATTCAAAAATATGGAGGAGGATTTTTGGTATTCATGTTCTATTCTTTGTCTGAATTTTGAGACGAGGCTTGATAATTTTTATTGAGATTTTTTGGACTATTGTCCTCATCTTTATTGTTATATATGCAACGTTTCAGCTAATGTGCCTTCCAGCCTTCTTAAGGTGTTTACTGTTGTTCGGGAGCCATAACATGGCGCAATGGATATAAGGGTGAGTTAATACAGTTCTAATTGATAATCATTTGTAGGTTACAGGTGAAAATCACATAGAATGCTTAACACTCGTACCCTGAACATGGTGAATGGAATGAGAACAACCTACCCTGATGGATTAAATAAAGGGTTAAGTTTGAAGTTCTTTGAAGGCTCCAGAGTTCAACAAAAAAAAAAAAAAAAAAAAAAAAAAAAAAACACCTGAAGAAGGCCAGAGTGCACATTATCTGAAACACGTTCATAAGGTCATTAATCATCTTATCAACAGCAACCTTGAGCACTTTTTGATCTCCATCTTTCTAACACATGTGGGCATGCCTACAAAGTCAGAAAACAGCATAGCTCGCACGACTTTCGGAAACATTTTTCATGCTCAGATTTGCCGAGGCATGGAATAAACTGCCTGCATCCACTGAAGGCTGCTGAAACACTTCAGTTTTCAAAGCCTCCATACTTCCTGTAATCCACCAACACTATACCTGATACCCCCTCCACACACATATATATTATTACTGTACACTATTCATTCCTGGCACTAATACATTATTCTCTGTACTAGACATGAGACTTTGAGGAGTTGTGGTGCACCTGAGCACTGTACACAATAAATTTCATTATTATAACAATAAATTTAAATAATACAAATGCTTTTATTTGTAAAAAACTGTCATTGTAAATCTACAGATTTGTTTTAAATTGAATTTAACGATTTTATTAAATTTCATAATTTATATTTTTGGTTCAGAAAACTAATAGTGAAAAAAAATCCATCACAACTGGTAAACATATTGACCTTTCTTATAATAGAGATTCAGTGTCTGTCTGTAACCAAAACTACTTCATGATACCCTCAGGTATTGCGTAGTCTATCAATGAGTATTTGATTTATAGTCAAAATCAGGTTATTTCCTAGTTGAGTAACATGATATTACAGGGTGACCCAGAAAAAACAGAACTCACAAATTTTGTAATAAAACTTAATTTTAATTTTTTTTTTTTTAAGTTTAAGCCCAACAAGGTTAGGGTTTAGGGTTAGTTTAATGGGAAAATAAATAATTTGGGTTCTGTTTTTTTCTGGGTCACTCATGTTACTCAACTAGGAAATAACCCAAAATCATTAATATGCATAGATAAATCTTATTTATAATGCTGTCTCTAAAAATCTGAATGAGATTTGCCTCAAAACAGCCCATGTTATCAGTGCAGTATTTATCATGTACCCCACATGTACGGGTTAGGCACAAGGCTCTATTAATGTGGGACCACCCACAAGCTGTGACTCATGGATGGCAGCTGCAAAAAATGCATTGATCCCATCAGTATTCCCCTCAAGGGGGTGCTTCAGGCACTAGGCAATAAACCCAGCCCCGCCCCTCTAAATCCAAGTGTTGCCTGGGGGGATAGCCCCCTGGGATCAACACTGTTAATTTACATTAACAAACACAGGTCCCAAAAGGCTCGTGTTATTAGTGCAATTAAAATCCAGCAATGTATCTTATATATCACTAAGAAATGAAAGGTTTACATAATATATCGTGTGGTTAATTTGCACATGGGTTTTAACAAAATCGGGTTTAATAAATAATTACCTAGTGTTATTGATCTAATATTATGGTTTCATTCCCCAATGCATTTAAATCAATCTTATGGATGATTTTATATAGAAACCAATTAAGATATAATTAAAATAAGTGTAATTAACTCTTAACATCCTATACCGCCTCATTCCACCCGGCTGGAAAAATGTAATATGAAACATATTTAGAAGTCTTTAATTTAAGGGAAATAACAGGTAACTTTAGATAAAAAGGCCATTTTTAGCCATTTTTTGATAAATCCTTATAGACTTAGAAAATTCTCAACAGGATGTTAAGAGTTAAACATGTAAGCTTAATTAATTTCATTATTCTTTCTAATTTAATACAGAGTGTGTCCATAAAGTCAGTGTGCACTTTAGAGAATTTATTGATTTAAAGAGCATATGGATTTTGTGGAAACCCTATATTTCATTATATTAACACTTAAATACTTATGGGGTGGTGTATATTCTTGCTAGTCCATTTGAATAATCTGTGCGGCTATATTTTTTGCAATGATTTTGGCACCAACTTCCAAATAATTCCTAGTAATTTTATTTGTGGCTAGTTTGGTGGTGAATCTCCCCTCATTAATAAAAAAAAATAAAAAATAAAATTTTTTTAAACTAACCACAAATAAAATTACTCATATTTTAAGGTTTTAAAATGTATATCATTATTCATAGAATCATGTAAATTGCTTTAGTGGTTAACAATTTTAACATATTACTGAATGTTTAATTTAATAGTTAAATGTAAGTAAAAATAAAGTCATTGTCAGAGCGGCCTAATGTCGGTATCAGCCAGACAGCAAGGGAGTCTATCCCCTTTTCACTAGTGCTAGACCAAGGAGATTAATTTAGCGTCTGAGGTGGAGTGCCACGCCTATCATCAGCTCCTCACTTTACTGCACAGATTGCTGTGCTACTTACTGAGTTGGCGAGGGTTGGTAAACCAGGAACCTTTGATTCCTAGCCGAACACACTACCTACTGAGCAAACCGGCCCTAAAAATAGGAAATTCACATGTGGTCCCCAAACCCTGCATGCACATCCCCGTCAGGGGAAGGAGATGCCCTTCTTTGCTGCAAATCCATCTCTGATTAGCCATAACTTGATTCTTCGTAGTTTTACCTTATTTATTGAATGAACCTCACAGTGATGCTGATAGCTTTTGATTTAGTGCATCCTGGGACGCACATATTTGCTTTGAATGAGTCCCCGGGAAATTTATAGGCCCCAAATAAAGCTGTCTAACTCCTACCTTGTAACCTATCCTGTGTAATTAATTTCTAAGAAACTATTAAAATTTATTTAAAGTTAGCTTGAAATGGTGAGGAAAGAAAAAAAAATACTGGGATTCATGGAAACAATTTTACTGCGTTAGATTTTTTGTGCGTCAGGGACGCAGGACGCGTACCAATCAGCATCTCTGCCCTCATTTAATTGGTGCAACACAATCTTCCTCACTGATTTGGAAATATATCAGACAAGGTTAATCTATAATGGAAGATATTAATTGATTCTATAAGATTCTTAGATTTCTGAAAGTATCTCATTAAGTTCTCAGATTACATACTGAGTTTTTTTATTTTTTAATTTTCCTCAATACAAATATCCTATTTAACCTCCATTTACCTTAAACTTCTTCCAATGGAATTGCTTAGATATCAAAAACAAATAATCAATTACATTTTCATCCATAAATTCAATCGAAAACCTTATCCCTATCATATAGAAGATAATATAGATATTAATTCAGAATAAAAATTTTAAATCCTCATCTCTGTATAGATAATTACCAACCCTTTGCCCAAGCAGGACATTGGATTTTACGGCATGTCAACCCTTGTTGGGTTATTTAATACTGAAGACATTGTTTTATTTATTCTTGATGGTTACTGAAAAAAAACATTTTTATTAAAAATTATTATTTCTATTTAACCCATAGATGGGACCCTAACAGGTACTACCACTCTGGGTCAGGGTGGATATAGGAGTAATGGCAATAAAGGAGTACTCTACACGTCATACTCAGGACACTAAGACCCTCAGCCACCCCCTTCTAGCATATATATGATAAAAAGAGTTGGAGGGGGGGCATAAACATAATATGGTTGGAACAATCATATAGGTGCTAGGGCTTGATATGCCTAGTCGATTGATTAGAGGGGGTTTCTCCAACTGCCTGTGAAGTCTAAGTAAGGACCAAAGTGGAGTGTTGCATGTCATGGACTGCTCAGCCACCAGGATTCCGTCCTTAAGCATCACGGATCGCCACTCACGGCCAATAGGTGATCCCATTGGGAGGGGGGCTTACCCCTCTACAGAGGTGCAGTCAGCATATTCTACAGCCCCAGTCAACAGAGAAAATATCAATTTAAGTTTTAGGTTTTCTTTAACTTTTTTTTGTTTCTTTTTCTATTCTTCAAGCTGCAACATTTTTTTTTTTTTTTTTTTTTTACTAAATATAAGCATTCTATTTTTTAAATATTATCATGTATACAGTATAAGGATATTATATTTATCATAGGTGATAAAATTAAAAGCAAGCTATAGAATATCAAATAAAAATGTATTTTCTGTTTATGAAATATATTCTGAATAGTGTACCTCTAGATTTTGAAATCATTGCAGTAGGTTTGTTTATACATATAAAAAAAGTAAAGTAAATTCGTCAGGGGCGCCTAATGTCAGTATTAGCCAATCAGTGAGGGAGTCTATCCCCTTTTCAATAGCGCTAGACCAAGGAGATTGTTTTTGAGTCTGAGGTGGAGCGCACTCTTGCCATCAGCTCTTTACTTTACCGCAAAGATCCCTGTGCTACTCATACGCTGAGTTGACGAGGGCCAGTATCGAACTAGGAACCTTGTGGTTTCTAGCCAAACGCTCTACCGACTGAGCTAACCCGGCCCTTGTTTATACATAACTTGCTAAATTTAATTTACATGTATTCATTGTCTCTAAAAAGTCTGGCTCAAAAAATATTCAATAGAAATCATTGATTGAATCTTATTTAAAGAAATTTATTTTAGATCAAAGATCAAAGAACAATACAAATATAGATCCGAAATGGGATTCTTCAATGAAAATAAAGACATTTGATGTGCAGAAGTTTTTTTTGATAAAACCAGACCTCAAAGTTGTCTTTGTAAAAAAAAAAAAAAAAACATGCCAACTATTTTTCATATTACAAGGGTTAGTCAAAAAGAAATGCCATTTTGTTTAGACAAGTATAATTACAACACAGGAACATGTATCATACATCAAAATAAGCTGGTCCTCTGTGGATCACATCCCTACTTCTCGCCATAGTTACAGTTTCTCTCAATAGCAATGTTTCACCTTTGAATGCGAACATGTATCCTGCTCCGTAAAATTCTGTTGACTGTTCTTTGAGCCACTTCTTCACTACAGATTTCATTTACTCATCACTGAATAATGTTTGCCTCTCAAACCCTCTTTCATGGGGCCAAAGAGATTATAGTCTGAAGGTGCTAAATCTGGTGAGTTTGTGGCAAAGTTGTCCACTCGAATGGGGCGATTTTCTCCCTTGTCCTGAGGCTTGTGTCTAGTCAAGCATTGTCATGCAGAAGGAGGACATTGTCGATTGGCAAGTTGGGTCTTACTCATTGGATTCTTGCTTTGAGCCTCGTTAGTGTCTCAATGTAGGCCTTAGTTTTATTAAAAAAAAAACTTCTCATGAAATAAAAAAATGGCATTACTTTTTGACTCAATCCTCTACAATAAGTAAACAAAAGATTTAGCATATTCAAAGTTTTCTTGCTTTTGTTTTTTGAAGTGGGGGTCTGCTTCCAGTCATGCAATACTATTTTCAGAGTGAAAATAAAGTAAATATTGTGCAACCCCCAAACAATGCCATACTTTTTTTTTTTTATAAAAAAAATTTTAAAAAATACAAATAAAATTTTAAAAAATCAACCAGAAATTCAGTTTTGAATATCAATTTATGCATTGACCCAGGTATTTTGATAAAATATATGTATTAAAAAATTAAGACATAACTCACAACAGAATTTATTGCAATCTAAGAATGTCTCATGCATAATTATATATACTAGCAAATATATCCACCCACCGTAGGTGCAAGTATTTAAAGTTTTAATGTAATAAATATATTGAATAAGAAAGGCTAATGAAACTAAATAAGAATGCAGATAAAAAATTTGAAACAGACGGGGGTATAATAAAAATTAAAAATAGAACAACTGAAACTCTTCCATCACTCTGTATTTCATTGCTAATTTTTCCTAATTTAATTATTTAGTTAAAATAGGAAGTAAAGAATAAAATTACAGTTATTTCTTCTTGTTAATATATTTCTTTTAAGATGTATTCCCAAGATTTTTACTCATTTATTCAGATAAAAATCAAATAATTAGAAATCAATAATACTAAGCAGATATTTATTAAAATCAAATTTTTGATATCAATATGCAAATTAGCCATCCTGTTCACACTGTAAACTGCTATTTTTTGTATATATAAATACAATTGCATGTTATGGTCAACAGTATACATAATCTAAAACAATTTTATTAATAACTGAGTTTAAAATCATGGAGAATGTGATGTAAATAACAAAGGGAATTGTGACTTGAGTAGTAATATAGTTTTGGTTACAGACAGACAACACATAATCTCCATTTTTAACGGGGTCTACCGCCCCCCCCCCCATATTTTATTCTAGGAAAATATGTAAAAATGAACACAAAAAAGGATTTCTTTTTTTCTATAAAGATAAGTGTCCGAATAGTTATATCAGAAGGTTTCTATATGGGAGTTTTTTTTAGTAAAAAGAACCATGAATAGAGAATTATGCGAGGGCCGGTATCGAACTAGGAATCTTGTGGTTTCTAGCCAAACGCTCTACCGATGAGAACTATTTCACAATAGCTCTTAAGTAAACATATCAAACGTTGTAATAATTAAATTATACTGTGGTATATCGACAGGTATTGCTAGTTAAAACTGATATTAAAAAAAAAAAAAAAAAAAAAAGGACAGAATATTAAAAAAAATAAAGATACATTCTCCAAAGATGAGGGTAAGAAAAATAAGGAATTATGTTTGTTATTCTTTCTTACCTGGGTGACAGCATCTTAGAAGGATACAGTGAAGAAAGAAGAGTCAAGGGATGTTGAAAATATGAGAGAATAAAGATAAGGTCAGAAGAGGAATATGGATAAGAACTGGATGGAAGCAGAAATCACAGGGGTGGCAAGTTAAGGTAGGAGGGTAGAATGGTACACATACACACACAAAAAGGGAAAAACAGCAATAACAACAAAAGAAAAAAAAAGGAAAAAAGAAAAAAAGGAAGATTTCTTAGATGGAATGTTCTGGAAATGGGCCAAAGTTTACTTGAAGTAAAGAGGGGGAAAAAGTTGGCCTCTTCCAAGCAAAGCTGCACACATATATACAACACACACACACACATATATTACACATATACACACACACACGAGTTGATCCATGTGTGTGTTTACATTCCCCTTTTTTAGCTTACCCTACTGACAGGATTGTTAAAAGCTATGAAGCAAGTGAATGGGTTTTTTTTATCTGATGAAGTGTTGTTTACAAATGCATGTTTTGCTTTTCG